>CM076570.1:632699423-633189020 GCA_034641835.2 Pinus albicaulis
ACTAGAGTCAACCTGCTAGCCTTCTTCATAGAATCAGGATCTCCAAAAACAATAGATTTTTGCCAAACATCAAGTTATGCCACTATATCTAAGATCAACAATAAGTAGCCTCACATAATCAAGAAGATCATCATGATCAAAATATTTAATTCTAGGTGCACCATTTCATCATAGGAAACATAAATTCAAATCACTTTCATATGCATGTGGGAGCCATTTGCGAAGAATGCATTCTCAACATACCATAGGGCTTACCTAGCCATCCAATGTTATGGTTGAAACATAACATTAAAACAATATACCATGCATACCTTGTAGTATTCAAATACCTGTACACCTTCACATAAACAGCTTTTAGTGCTTGTCACCTTTTCATCAAGTGCCTATTTACCTTTTCCAGATCTAGATTTTATTTCCTACATATCACATGATCCTCAAGAAGGATCCACTTTTCACATCTCAATGAGAGGTGATCCTCTCCCTCTTGAACTAGTCTTCAAGAGCCATCACTATCCATATTCCACATAGGAATTTTGCCTTCAATCAAATTTATCAACAACTAGGTCATATAGGGCTTCATCAAATCAATCCCAAGTGCTTGAGCATCTTCACATAGACCATTCTAGGGTTTCATACATCAAATATCAATCATTTTCCATAAACCAAGGTTTCTCTCAAACCCTAACCATAAAATCCTTATGCACTAACTACATAGGCTTTTCTTCATACCCTGGAATTATTTTAGGTATCTACCATCCTCTTCTTGCTTTCATCAAAAGTGTCTCCATGGGGGTGATCTCCATGCCTTTTCTTCAGCCTAGCTCGGATACCATGTTACATTTTTTTATAGGGTTATATTTTTCTTTGCTTTAATAATTGCATTTATTCATTACCACATTAAGTTCACCCCATAACATCATAAAATTATTCAGATTTACATCATTATTCATCAACATATGCAACTATGTAGAAAGAAAAATAACATCATCAACAATGCAACAGAACATAAAGTAACATAGGAAGAAAATCATGCACAAATAGAGACACCAGGATATGATGGAGACCAGGGAAAAACCCACTATGGGGAAAACCCTCGCAAATTCTTCTTTTAGAATATTTTCATCAAATGATTCAAAAAAAGAGAGTACAATGATCCATATCTTCACAACAACTATAATATCCATGAAACGCATTTAAACATCAAAACTCTTATTTTGATGACTGTAATATATTTTCATTGCCTGTAGCATATTGTTGAACACTATTGTCACTAAGCAGAAACTTTTGAGTATTGTAGATTCATCTTTGAGTCTCGGACACATGGAGGAGGAGTTGTGCCGACATCTATGAAAGACGTGGATGCTACCATAGGCCTATGTGCCTACAATTATGGGTCCTTGGATGCTACCATAGACCTATGTGCCCACATCTATGGGTTCTGAAAGCCCAATATTCTTTCTGAGGCCTAAATGGTACCATAGGCATATGTTCTTGCGGATATGTTTCCATGGATGCTACCAGGACACGTTGTACCTAGGGCTATGGATGAGCGCAACCTGATCTGCCTCTTAATCCTTAGTCACACCCTTGAGCCTTTGTTTCTACGACAATGGTACCATGGACGTAGGAATAAGCCTCTGTGCCTACAGATATGGCTGAAAAAGCTTTGTATCAAGCCTGCGGCTAATATCCAGAAAACCATAGATCAGAGCGATCCTTTCGCCTGTGATTTCAGACCCTATGCAAACTCCTTCTGTCAAACCTGTTCAAGCCAAGAAAAAATAGAAGAGAAGAATAGAGCTTGATCATTGTGTGCAAATGAGATTGAGGTATCCTCTATTTATAGGCTTCCATGAGGGTCCAATTGATGTTGAGGCTGGAATTTCCATTGGTACATATGCATAGGGACGACATAATCCAATATACATGAGTGGGTACATAAATTCAAAAACCAACTTCTGCTTATCCGATCGAGGTGATATTTAGGTCGATTTTGGTCCTCTTGAAAATGGAAATTCAATGAAATCATCATATTTTTCAATTGAGTTTTCCAAGGTGGAATTTGACCACAATTGCTTAAATTTAAAAATCAAATTAATATATGTTGATGGAGATTACATTTATAATTATCAATACTTGAAGAAAAGGTAGTCCAACACTTTATCATGCTCTATAAGGATCCTATAAATACAAATTAGGAAGCCACGTATTTCATACTGGAGAACATTATTTGATTGGTCGCTTAGGAAGACAATGCTTCTCTCCTTCTCCCCGTTATGGAAAAGGAAATATGAGAGGTTATAATTTCATTCAACCCAGACGAAGCCTCGAGCCTAGATGGGTTTTCTACACATTTTTATTAGTAATATTGGGAGGTTATCAAATTTTATCTTTGCAGAATGATTGATTACATTTTTTAAAATAATTATGTAGGAGGTGGGATCGACTCCTCTTTCTTAGCATGTAGGTTTTAACCCTGTACAGAAATTATCTGCAAACGAATATTAAAAACAGAAATTAAACAATATCGAGAGAATAAAACATAAAACAAATATACACAGATTTTCCCCTAGATCCCAAATCGGGACTACCATCTTGATTTTTCATTATATTCCTTTTAGTGTTACAACACATATATACATGTCGAAGCATTTATAAATCCCAATCTATTAACCCTGGATTAGAACATAACCATAGTTCCCTTGACCGGATCTACAAAATACTAGGGGCCGAAAACCATCATGCCCCAAAACCATGTGCAAGCCCATGCACAAAACCATGGGTGAGTCCGCCCACCGAAAAATAGGGTCCAAAAAAAATTTCTTGGGGTGCTGCCCCAGACCCCGAATAGGGGGGGCTACTACCCCCTTGTAAACTCCCTGCTACACCCAGCGCAACGTACAGGGTAGTTAGTTTCCCCCCTTGTAACTAATCATGGAAAGAATATTAAACATACCCAACATGGCATTGGTTCCCAAATAAGTTAACAATATTTCATTGCTTGATATAGCCCTATCTCTTTGTGTAATATGTCTTTCAAGATTATATCGAAAAATAATTTCCCGTAGACTCAAACATCTTCTTCCAAAGTTGATCTCTAAAAACCAAGTGGGGTTTGTAATTCATCACCATTTGATTGACAATATCATTCTTGTTTAATAAGTGATGCATTCCAACAAAGTTGGAGGGGAGTAGGGAATGATTATAAAATCAGATATGTTTGATTCCTTTGATCAAGTGTGCCACACATTCCTCTTTGTAGTGATGAGGAAATTTGGATTTGAAGAAAAATTTATCTAGTGGATATCCTCTATCATTTCCAATCCTTGGATTTATCAACTAGTTAGCGAAAGATTAATTGGGTTCTTTAGAGCCTCCATGGGCTTAATACAAGGATGATTGTTGTCCCAAATATTATATATTTTAATGATATATTCCCTAAGTAGAAGTTTGGGCTTTGAAAGGAGAACAAGAATGCTACTAGGAATTAGATTTTTGAGAGGAACCAAAATCATCGATCATTCTTAGTTTGTTGACGATACCTTATTTTTAGGAGGTGCTTTAGTCATTATTTTAGAAATGTTCTAGTCAATCCTATCATTTTTTCTATAAGCATCAAAAGGAATGATCAATAAAGATCAAAGTTATATTTATTCAGGGACTGTTAGCAAATTATTTAGGGACAACGAATGCATTTTCTCAATTTTCCTATTGTATAAGTATGGCAGGAATTTAAATTTTTGGGGGTTCCATCTAGCTTAGAGTTTCACTCTAAAAATTTGGAATCCAGTCATTTCTAAATTTAAATTTGAGATTCGATCAATGGGGTGCTCGTTGGCTACACCCTTAGGAAAGAGTTTTTCCTATCAAAGTTATTATATTTTCTCTTTCTTTGTTTCAATTCTTATTATTGTTACTTACTATAAGGATTAATTTGAAAATGGCATGATAAATTCAAAAGTTCCTATGGCAAGGAGGAAAATATAATGGAAAAAATTTCCATCTGTCTAAATTGGAAACTATTTATGCTCCAAAATTACATTGGGGGTTGAGCATAAGAGATCCATCCATAATGAACCTTTCCACTAGAGAAAAATTGGTGTGCCGTTTGATTTCCCATAAAGATGGATGGTGGAAAAATGAAATTCAACCTAAATACTTTTTGAGAGACCACTCAAATTTCTTATAATTTCATACCTATGTTAGAGGGGGTTCGCCAATATGGAAGCTTATAGCATTTGTTGCCTCTCTTATCAAGAATCACTTGTATTGGATCTCAAACAATGGAAGGAATATTAATCTCTAGACCTATAAAATTTTGGGTCATCCTCCTTTGGACCAAAATGTGACCCAATTAACCCTTGATGAATGGTTAGTTTCTTAGGGTAATCATACGCTAGAGAATATTTCTTTGTAGACTAATGACATTCATTGAAAGGGAAATGAATTTTTTTTGTTTTTATTGTATCTAAGGAAATTCACTCAATTATTTGAATGTGTTTTATTTGGATCTTCCCTTGGCCATAAATAAGAGGAGGAGCCTCGACGTTAGGAGTTATAAAAATATTTAGTGAATGCATATTACAACTCCGCTTTTTCCTCAATGTGTACCTCCAAAGTCTCATATTTGGTTCAATTTTTCCACCTAAATTAAGCATATTTTGTTGTTCTCTAGTACACCATAAAATTGTAACATCAAAAATTTTGAGGAAGAGTGGAAGTTTTGGCCCATCAAGGTGCTCTTTGTGCTCATCCTAAGAGGAGCCTATCCAAAATATATTTCTAGAATTTCACTTTTCTAAAATTGTTTGGATCTTCGCTCTACACCCTCTAGTGGAAAGTTTTATATGGTCATCCTCCATGATAGATTTCTTTTTTTTTTGGGACCATAATTATGTTGGCTCATTGATCGATATGTATTTCCCAAAACAAATTTGGTTGGTATTTCAAAAATAATTCAACGGTTTAATTTGGCAAGTGTGTAATAAAATCATCTTTTAGTATAAGATATTACTCCCGCAATTTGTAGCCTCGAACACTTTATCTTTATGCTATCAATTATAGCCTCACAAATCATTGCCTAAATCATATTCTCAAACAATTTATGATAGGGAAAATGCATTTCTATGAAAACATTTTCCTTTGATTCTTAGCTCTCGTGCCATTTCTTTGAACTCATGCTCATAAGGATTCTTGGCAGTTACAAATTCGAGAGAAGAATTGTGATCTCTTGCTTAAGGAACAATCCTTCTATATACTTTATTTTAATAGAGCCTCAAATAAAAATACAAGGGTGGTAGGCACAGGGGGAGGGTTATCTTTTTCCTCGAAGGAATTATAGAAATATCATACTCTTGGGGGTCTCCGATCAATCTCTAATAATCAAGCAGAAGTGTATGGCATATTCCAATTATTATTGTTGGAAAAGGACCATAACATCTCTTATTTGATAGTAATTGGAGATTTTAAGCTTCTCATAAATAATTTAGTGGCTCATTCCCTTCCCTAAGACTCCAAGAGGGATAATTTTGTGAAGAGTATTATACTTATGTTATCCATATTTCATGCCTTCAAATTGTTTCACATCCTTCGAATAAATAATCATGTTTTTAATTATATGGAAAAAAAAAGAAGTTAATTTAAATATTTGTGAACTAAGTGTGAATGGGAAAGCTTCACATTTCCAAATTCCATGAATCTATTATGCATTATTATAGCCCGAGGCCTTTAGTCTTCATAGTTCATATGGATACTTGAATAATTGGAAACATGGAAGTATTACTACATTTCTCAATTTGTAAGTGGATAATAATGCTTCATGGTTTATTTGAGTATGGCCCGTTTTCTAAACTCTGACATGTGGAAGTGGATGGTGTGAAAGAAAATTATGGTTCAGCTTCCCTTGAGCATAATTTGATGTTTTGGATCAATTTGGATTTGCAGATGGGTCAAGAGGGAGGAAAAATGCTATATATACAATCATTATCTTGTTCACCCACACTGGAATTGTACCTGAATGATGAGGAATTCATTAGTTGTTAGATTTGGTTTTTCTCACTTAAGGGGAATTTGAGGATAAAGGGGAATGATGTAAATTTAAGGATCTAAACTAATTCTCTCCTTCATTTGGAAATCATTCATGGGATTAATAAGTGGAGTTTATTCATAAATGACTTGGTCATGTTCTCACGAGTGGCTTCCTTTGTGGTTTCAGGTATGTGCCTTCCCTAGCATGTGAAGATAATGTTTTCAACCATATTAATTAATGGTATTGATCCATATTTCTTATCATTTTCAATTATCATGATAAATATGATCCTTTACGGAGGTCAGTGGAATTAGCTCTCCAAATCCTCTTCCCTGGCGCATCTTGGAAGGGGAAGAGAGGTAGATGATTTGTAGCGGTAGTCAACTTTGGATACAAATGGAAATTATTCATGGTTCTACGTTGTTGCTATTAGAGTGTTTGAAAATGGAGTTTACAATAATAAAATGAGTTTCCTTATGGATTTTACTTATATTTTTTCTAGTTCCTAATATGCTCCTTTATACGTAGGCATAAATTACAAATTTAAGGTAATTGAAAGTTCCAGTTGTTCTTTGTATTCCTATTCCTTTTCTAGCCATGTCTTAGAAGAATTCCATAGCTCTTGTAGGCCTTTCTACAACCTTTATAGTCATTGAAATTGTTTTGGATTCCCACTATAGTCGTTTCACTCATAAACCTCTTGAATTATTAAGGCACATTCTACGTAATGTTATCATCGGTTGTTACCCTTTATATTTTTTCATAATTGAATGGTTTTTGGGGGTTGGGATATAATATACCTTGGTGTATCAGTATAGTAGGGTGTTCTAGTGACACATAAAATTCAATATGAACCTAAGTTACACAACTTGAGACCTCGAAAAAGCAATTAATTGACCAATTACACAAGATACAGGAAGAAATATGTGCCTTCAATTGAATCATAACTAGTCAGTTTCAAATCTAACTTCTATAATTGACCATCACAACTTAATTTGGTGAATTGAAGATGAAATTTCTATTATATGTTAGCATATGGAGAATTTTCATTTCTTTATGCGGCAACAGTATGTTCCTTCATTAAGCAACTCCAATAGTTCCTTTAAGCATGCAATCTCAGATCTAAACGAGCCTTCCTGAAAATGGAAATGGTTATTGCTCAAAGTGATGTTGTATTTCCTTAATTTATCTAGAACAGTGATAATTAATGTTAATGAGATCTTGGGGATCTATAGGAAAGTGTTTCCTATTCAATACCCCAATTTTGGTGTAGTTTCATGTTGGAAATTTGAGGAATTTCCAATTTAGAACTCTTTATTTTATGGTTGCTAGCAAGAATCCCTCCCTTTCAATATATTTTGATATGCCTAATGCACTCAATACAAATATTTTACTCTAATACAAAATTATTGTTATATATATATAACACTCAATTTTGCCTTTAAACTCTTCCAAAATTCTATCATCTTTTTCCTAAGTGCTTTCCTCAATTGACTACACATCTCCAAGGCCATTTTTCTCCAAAGCATAAAAAAGATGTCTTAAAGGCCTTATAATTCTAACTTCGTTTGGAATCAATAGAATAATATTATGCTCTTACTATTGGTTTCTCAAGAATGATGGTTATGAATCCAAGGATTTTAAGCTTCAACATGAGGGTATTTTCATCCTCCATAGGTTAGGATTAAGTTCTTAGTGTTGTGGATCCTTGGCCTTCTAGGCTTGTTATGGAGGATACAAATACCCTTATGTTGAGGCTCAAAACCCTTGGATGCATAACCATCCTTCATGAGAAACAAATAGTAAGAGCCTAAACTTATTCTATTGATGCCAAACAAAGTTAGATTTATAAGGACTTTAAGACATGCAAAATAGCCTTGGAGATGTGTAGTCAGTTGAGGAAAGAACTTAGGAAAAATATGACAAAATTTTGGAAGAGTTCGAAGGAAAACTTGAACTTTTTTTGTGTATTTCATGATGTTTTTCTTCACGAAATACATGGTATATCATGTGAAGAAAATATTCACGTGATGTTGAGCCAAAATGATGGAAAGGGACATTTGGCATGTTAGAAACAATGGAAACCAGGATGCTACTAAGAGGGGGGTGAATCAATAGAGTGGAAAAATTATACAATTCTTCACAAATGTCACTTTTTAATCACTTTAACAATCATTCATGGATCAACAACACAACTCAATCATGTATAACATCATAAACATCAATCACATGAGAAGCATATACACAAAACACCAATCTTATTTTTATTACAAGTCTTCAATTTGATTACATCGTTTCCCCACAAGTTACTACTTATAGGCTTATCAACTGCTACTGAATGGAACTCCCATCCTTGCTCAGTTATCAACTACCACTGAAAGGAAAAACTGCCCCTACTCATTTATCAATCTCTGTTGAAAGAAATGTTTCCCCTGAACATTTACTAGCACCCACTATAAGGAGCTTCAACCCCTGATCTACAAGCTACCACTTTGTTGGCCCTGTTGATCCATATTTCATACAGTTTCAGACTCATATCTATTGGGTGTGTGTTATATTATTTCCACGACTAGTCGCATGCACGGGAGGTCACAAGGGGGCTCTGGGGCGGACCTACCTATGGTTTTGTGCATGGGTTTTTCACATAGTTTTGGGCATGATGGTTTTCTTTCCATGGTATTTTGTAGATCCAGTCAAGGTAAATACGATTATGTTCTAATCTAGGGAAGTATTGGGGTTTGTGAATGATTTTGCATGTATATATGTGTGTGTTTGTGTGTTTTTGTGTGTGTGTGTGTGTTTGTGTGTGTGTATTGTAACATTGATAGGAATATAATAAAAAATTAATATGCTAGTCCTAGTTTTGGGATCCGGGGGAAAATCTATGTGTATATTTATTTTATGTTTATATTCTCTCCATTGTTTATTTTCTGTTTTTAAGAATTCGTTTGCAGGTAATTTCTGTACAGGGTTAAAACTGACAAGATCAATAGACCTTTTACTTCATAAACAAAAATATTTTTCTTTCTACAACTGCTCACCAAATCCACCATAAAACACCTACAAAAATCTTGTATTTTTGATAAAACCACCATCACCTTCAACAATTTCACATTATTGAACAAATCATGCACCAATAACATCAACACTAATCACCAAAACACCTTTCAATTACGAAGATTTATATTTTTTCACCTCTAATGCATAACCAGATCATTATGCATCATGTTTCACCAAAAAATATTGTCTACATATTTTCTCATTCATCACTAACTTTTGTTGCTCAAATTCTGCTTTTAAAGAATTTGGGACTAATATTTTAGAATTGATCTTTAGTTATATTGTTGTCAAATCTGATGCATGAATTAATATTTTTTTTTTCCTTTTTCATGTTAATTTCAGTCCTCTGACTGTTCACTAAGTTTTTTTATTCCACTACTGCTATTCAAAACTCAAACTTTGAGTTTTTTTTGTTTTCCTGCTTATTTTTCCGTTATGGTTCTTAACAATTTTTAGCCATGGTTTGTTATTTTTGTTTGCAGTTATTTTGGCTTAACTACCAATTATGTTGCCAACTCATTCATGCACTTTAGTGCTATGCTGTGTTTTGTGCCACTTAATTGTTACTTACAAAATTTGTCGACTCATTCATGCATTTGCATTCTGCTGGGTCTGGCTCTAACTGTTGAATCTACCACTTGAGCTATCACTTTGTTGTTAATGCTTCTATCGGGCTCTAATCATGCCAACTCATATTTCCATGCTAGGCCACATGGATTTTTAATATGTTTTCGATCGTTCATGCCAAATCCCAAAGGCTTTGTTAATCATATAACTGTCAAATTTTCCTTTAAGCCCCTTTTCTTTGGAAGCTTTTTGTTTTATGCCATAAAATCGGCTCTCCACGACCACCAACTTATGTCTTGGGCACCAAGCCCTTTTAATCCCTACACGGGACAAAACCCTTTGTTAATGGCTTCGCACCATTGGTTTATTTCTATGAAAAATAACCAAACACTAGCCCAAAGGTTGAAGCTCCCTTTCTCCCAACTCTTTATTTATGTTGTACCCCTGGTCTCATTTCTACACGAAATAAGACAGAAGATAGGTCTAGGCGCTTAGCCGGGAACTCCCTATCCATCCCTTGAAATGTGTACACCCTATTAATATACTGGGGTAAAAACTAAGGGATGATTTATCCTAGTGGGGTCCTCTCTACACCAATCTAATTAGTTGTCGCTTTTGTGTTGTTAGTGGTGATGTGTCTCGATGCTTTTCTTTCTGACACCTTCCTTAGATGCTCCTTTTATAAGCCATCAAGTTGGGCCTTGTGCATTGATCTGTTATGTAGGGTTCACCTATCACCTTTCTTATTGGTTTCTACTCCATCAACTTGCCACCATGTTCTGAAAAACTCCTCTCAGCAATTTCCATTTGCGCCTTTTTATCAACCGTTGGGGTCATAACTCTAGGATGGTGTCACAATGATGTCACTCTTTTCATGTGTTGACCAGTAGAAGAAAATCAAGTAGAAGACTTGAATTTGGGCACTGATGTTGAGCCCAAAATCGTAAAATTATCCAAAAAGGTTTCAGAGGAATATAAAAGAAAATATTTGAAGCTATTTCAGTCATATAAGGACGTATTTGCATGGTCCTATCAGGACCTAAAAACTTTTGACATTAGTATAATGCAGCATAAAATTCCTTTGAGAGAAGATGCAAAGCCTTATAAGCAGAAGCTCAGGCAGATAAATCCTCTGCTGCTTCCCCCTATTGAAAAAGAAATCAAGAAGCTGTTGAAGGCCAAAATAATTGTGCCACTGAGATACTCAGAATGGGTAGAAAACCTTGTTCCTGTTCGGAAGAAGAATGGAGAAATAAGGTTGTGTGTAGATTTCAGAAACTTAAATAGAGCATCTTTAAAAGATAATTATCCATTTCCCAAGATGGATCACATTCTGCAGAAAGTGGTCGGAGCCTCCAGAATGTCAATGATGGATGGGTTTTCTAGTTATAATCAGGTAGCTGTGTTCCCAGAGGATCAGGAGAAAACTGCATTTACAACACCATGGGGTACATTTATGTATGCCAGGATGCCATTTGGGCTAATTAATGTAGGAGCTACTTTTCAGAGGGCAATGGACATAGCCTTTGTTGGAGAGCAAGACAAGTTTCTGGTGGTATATCTGGATGATATCACAGTATTTTCAAAGGATGATACTAAACACATTCAGCACTTGCAGAGAACCTTTGAAAAATGCAGAAGATATGGTCTTTCCCTCAATCCTCAAAAATCTTTATTTGCATTAGATGAGGGAAAACTCTTAGGGCACATTGTAACTAAAGATGGTGTGAAAATAGACCCTAAGAGAGTTGAAGTTATAAACAGTATTCCTTTACCCAGGAATAAGAAAGAAGTGCAGGTGTTCCTAGGACGAATTAATTTTCTGAGAAGATTTATTCCTAACTATGCTGAGGTAGTTAGGCATATAAATGATATGCTTAAAAAGAACAATGAGGTGAAATGGTCCCAGGAATTTAGAGATGCATTCACCAGAATAAAACAGGCATTTGCTGAAGCTCCTGTACTAGCTGGACCAGATTACAACAAGCCATTTATGATATTTTCATTTGCTTCACCTCATACTGTAGCTGGAGTCTTGTTGCAGAGAAATGAAGATGGATATGAGCAGCCTATAGCCTTTTTCAGTCAGGTATTGCATGATGCAGAATTGAAATACAACATATTGGAGAAACAGGCATATACCCTGGTGAAGTCTCTTAAAGCTTTCAGAATGTATATTTTGCAATCTCACATCACTGCATATGTCCCTACAGCGGCTATCAAAGACATTCTTGTTCAGGGGGATAGTGAAGGTAAAAGAGGAAGATGGATTGCAAAAATTCAGGAGTATGATTTGGACATAAGGCCCACTAAGTTGGTTAAAGGACAAGGGCTAGCCAAATTCTGTCTGAATCAAATCATCAGGCTCTAGGCATAAATTTATCCATGATAGCAAATGAAGAATCTGAGAAAGGAGAAGAACAACAAGGACTAGAGATGGCCTCTCAAAAGATACACATAAAATATCTCACTAGTCCTTGGTACAAAGAAATAGTTGAATATCTCTTAACTCTCAGCTGCCCTCCAAGTTGTGGTAAGATAAAATACAGGGCTGTAAGAATGAAATCACAGAAATACACAGTTGCTAATGGGCAGCTATATTGGAGAGATCCTTCAGGTATATTACTATTATGCCTTACAGAAAGTGAATTAGAAAATATAATGATAGAATTTCATGAAGGAATCTGTGGAGGACATTACAGTTGGAGGACTACAGCTCATAAAGTTCTGAAGGCTGGTTTCTATTGGCCAAAATTATTTGGAGATGTTTTTAATTGGGTTAGAGCATGTGATAAGTGTCAAAAATTTGTTGAAAGACAAAATTTGCCTGCTTTGCCCCTAATTCCAGTTCATATAGATGAACCATTTCAGCAATGGGGATTAGATTTTATTGGAGAAATACATCCCCCTTCAAGTGGCCAACATAAATGGATATTGACTGCAACAGATTACTTTACAAAGTGGGTGGAAGCCATACCTGCGAGAAATGCTACAGATGCTGTAATCATCAAATTCATGGAAGAGAACATCATATCCAGATTTGGCTGTCCAGCTAGAATTGTAACCGATAATGCACAGGCCTTCAAGTCCAATAAATTTGTAAATTTCTGCCAGCAGTATAATATTGCATTAAATCACTCCACAGCTTACTATCCACAGGGGAATGGCTTGGCAGAATCTTCCAACAAAACTCTGGTGAGGGCCTTGAAGAAGACAATTAATGAGAATCAAAAGAATTGGGATGCCCAATTGAAATTTTCTCTGTGGGCGAATAGAGTAACTAGCAAGAGAGCAACTGGGAAATCTCCTTATGAACTGGTATATGGGCGAGCAGCTGTGTTTCCTGTGCAATTGGCTTTGCCAGTGGCACGTTTCATGCAGGAAATTCAGGAAGAACCAGATGACATGGTCAGAAGAATTAACCAACTGGTAGAATTGGAGGAAACACGGAGCCAAGTGAATCAGAGATTAGCGGAGTATCAGGAGAAAATGAAAAACATCTTTGATCAGCATGCAAAAGACAGGAAATTTAAAATTGGTGATCTGGTTCTCAGATGGGATGTCCCGGAGGGCTGAAAAGGGAAAACATGCTAAATTTGATCCACTTTGGTTTGGCCCATTTAAGATTATGGAGCTAAAAGGTAATAATACATTTATTTTAGAAAATTTGCAGGGCGACTTGTTAGATGCCCCTGTGAACGGCCAATTCCCAAAGCCCTACTTTCAATTTTGATTCGGGCAGAGTATGCCTGTTGTATTATATTGTGTATAGACTTTGTTCCAGTTTTTATTTTAATAAGGGATGTGTGCTAATGAGTTTTGAGGAAAAAGCAAAAGGTGCTAAAGAGCAGAATCCACTTAGAGCATGATCAGATGGTCTGCAGGTTCTCGACATGTCCAAGGATGAACATGCCGTCCCCAGATGGAGCCGATGTTGTACATATCAGCCCCTCCATTCAGAACTTTGGCCAACAGCCCCATTCAAATCTGTTTAAATCCCCCGTCGTGGCCATAAAACCCCATTTTCTGCCTATCGCTACCCTTTTCCGCCCGAAAAATACACTCTACAAAGGTTAAGATCCGCATTTGAAAACATATCGGGCCTAGCCCCTGCAGTCTTAGCCCCTTTGTTTGGATTCTCACATGACCCGGGCGCAAAACCGTGTGCCGGACAGGCAGGAGCTTATCGTCAAAGATTTTGGGTGCGTCTGGAGCCGTCCGATCAAAAACAAATCGACGGAGCGGAGCCGTGCTTACCGTGGTGGTCCCCGTGCCCGTACCCGTTGCGAAACCGGCGGTTTCATTCCGCACCACCATTGCTGAGAGGGCGGTATTCTCCACGGGGCCAGCGATTCCATAGATCGCATGACAAGTTTCCTCATGTACGATTCCCGAAACCGCCCATTTCGCGCATTATTGTTCAGTCAAAGGTCGGGCAACGGAATCCATACCAGCCGTCAGATCTCGAAGCCTCCATCCAACGGTGGTCGTCCTCCGGAGCTGCACACATTTTAACCTATGTCAACCGCGTCCCTGGCCCACCTTTGATTGCCCTCTGGCTCATTTTAACTGTCGATCCCATTCAGAGATCATGTGGCCCATAATCACTCGCATTCTCCCCGCTTGACTAAGTCCTCCGCCACGTCATTTTTTCTCCTTGGCTTTTCGTGCGCCTACGTGTCACCACCCCGCGTGCCCATTTTATTTCCATTCTCGCCACCTATATACATGCGCTGCACCCATTTTCATCGTTTTTTATTTGTACATTATGTTTTACGTGGAAAACTTACATCCTGTCTGTTTACCAAAACCTCTCTGTAATTCCGCCATCACCCCGCATGTTCTTTCCATGTAGCCATATCATCGACGCCACCATTGTCTCCACCTCCACTCCCCTTGCACCTGTGTCTGGTTTTTCTAATATATTTGCGAGTTTTGCAGGTTTATATGGAGAAGGAGCTGCCGCAATATATCGCCTCCGTTGCAGAGGCCAAGATCTTCTCTAAGGACAGTCTTTAAAAGCAGAAATTTAAGAACAAGGCTGGCAGTTGTTGCTATGATATGACCCCATTAATGGAAGCATAAATAAAATACATTGAACCCTAAAGACGCCTGCAGAGGGAAATATTACACAGCAAGAAATATTAATTGGGCGGCATACAAATATCAGTGAAGATCGAGAAAGTCAGTGCCCAGCCTTATGATTTTGAATTTTAATTCAAAGATTTGAAGACCGGGAGTACCATGCACAAACACAAGCAACCTCAAGGTTTTATTGCAGTAGATTTTTCTCTTCCAGTCAAGTACAGAACATTTGTATATTTTATTCTTTGTGTCTTGTTAAGAGTAGATTTTCATCCTCAGCATTTATTCCATGAAGCAGCAGCAGAGTACTTGCACCAGTTCAGCACCGTCAAATAGTATAGGCGGGTTTTTCTCGTCAATTTGTTTTAATGAGTCAATTCAATGTACATTACCTACCTCATTCTCTAGAGTTTTCAGTCTTTCCTATAAAATCCAAGAAGAAAGACATTGTAAGGGTTCCAGACTTGTATCAGAAAATTGTGCTGAGAAAGGCATTTTGTATATATTTTGTAAAGCTTCTGTGTGAAGGCTCAGAGCCCGTAGGGTCTCAGTGAGGAGGAGTTCCATCTGTAATGAGGATTCTGGTCTTTGATATCTCACAGTATGTAAACTTATTTTCATGTGTTTAATACATAATTCCATTTCATCTTTCTTCTTGTGTTATGTTACTGGAATGCGGGTGGCTCACTGATCTGGTAAGGATTCATCCTAGTTGATGCCCATACTTAGATCAGTCAAGCGCCTTAAATATGCCTCAGGCATAGCATACTGTTTCATTATTCCTTTCATCCATATTTTATGCTATATTGGTTGCTTTGGGAGGGTGCTTTTAAAACGCCATTGTCATGTATGGATTCTTAGAACATTAAGCCCATGCATGGTTCTGTTGTGTATCTGGGTATCAGTCCAAGGTTAGCTAATATCTTCTTATGTTTCTTTCCCTGCATAGCTTCCTGATATCTGATTTATGTGATATATTAGTTGAATCGGCCCTCTTTACAGTAAATTGTCTCTTAACTGTCTGATGCCTTTATATTAGGGCTTTGCATCTTGTCTCTGCAATCTTACTTTCTTTGTGGCAATTTCTGTAATTTCTGGTCCCATTTGAATCATTTTCCTTGTTTAACAAGAGATAGCAGGAGAGAATTTGGATTGACACCCAAGCTATATTTCATGCTCCCTTGCTATGAAAAGATGTCCTAGGCACTGGTCTATGGAAACTCTAGGCTGTCTCTAGGAGTGACAAAATTGTCTACAACAGGCACCAAAAAATATCTGTCGAGGTAAGCCTGCTAAGTGGGCTTCGCTTGTGGTCCAACTCATTATTGCTACGTCTACCCAAAGCTCTCGCTTAGATTCTTTGCCAAATTTGGCACTTCTTCCAACTTTAGTTGCATGCTAAATATTCTAGCCACCTTTAACTCTATTATGAAGGCCTTGGGGTCACAAAATTTAACTAGTTCTATATTTTTATCTAGGAGGAATTTTTAAGACTTCCATATATCATTGGAAATATATTTCGGAGCTCTATCAATTTGGGTGGCTTACACCTACATCTAAGATGATTTGATACTCCATAATTAACTCCAAAGCCTCTACACCTTTCTAATACCATGCTTTTCCTTTGCCTTTTCTTTTCTTCTGCCACCTTTGCCATTACCTTTTCCTTTTCCTACAAAGACAATACCATTATAAATTCTCTGCAGTTTCCATGCTTTGCCTTGGCCAACATTGTTTTTCTTTACCACCAGTGACAACATATTTACCAATGTAGTTTCCTTTTCCAATATTTTTCATTTACTTTATCTTTTCCTTTGTCTTTGCATTTTCTTTGCCTCAGACACCTTTTCCATCAATGAAAACACATTTCCAACAATCCCCCACCTTTGGCATTGATGTTAACACAAAGATAAAACAACACATCATTACCAATGATCATTTTGATACTTCTCCTCGTGATTTTCCAATGATCAATTACCATCTTATGTTTGATCATAAATACTTATCCCCCTTTGAAATCAATGGAAAAGATACTAACAGGCTGCCCCTATCAACAATATTCCTTTGTCTTATGATCTTGCGGACCTATCAACTACTGCTTCTTTTGCTGAAAAATCTCAGGTACCTTTTATATGATCTAAGAAACTTCATATTTGTCTTATGAAGAAGATTGAATAGAAGGGAGAGGAGTAATTACTCCTAATATCTGCCTCAAGCATGAAAGAGGGATTTCTTTCTAAGAAAACACATGCTTTTGCAACTGAGCCATGAGAAAAATATTCATGTTGGTCTAAGTCTTAGCAAGATTACAATCATAACAATTCCTACTTGGATACATACACCTGACCTCTAGCAGCAATAACAATTGTTGCTATGCATGAAACCATCAAAGTACAACAATTTTGATGAACATAGAGGGACTCTCATCAATGCATACTTAGACAACTCAAATTTCACTTGGCAAACTTCTAATGACAATAGAATCGCCATGAAAATTTGACTCATCAATACTTGCATATCAATGCTAGAAAACATGAACACCATACTCTTTGACAAAGAATCTAATGATTGTAAATACCAATTGATAATACCTTTGATACCAATTTAAAATTATGCTAACTTTTTAATTAATCCTACTTTTATCATTTTTTGAGCTCTTAATAATTAAGTGTCCTCGTATTCTAATTAATCTTCTTTCACCACTATGTTTGATACCAATTACTAATTGGAACAACATCATAACATTCAATCCATTTATCATATCAACAACTCAAGATAACATGCAACAAAAACATTAGCCTATGTCATGCATCATGTTGGGGCCTTCGTTTTTGGATAGAACAGTTTTGAGTTGTCGAGAGATGGAGGATAGGTGGCGGAATGCAATCAAGGTAGACAAGGAGTTTTCATGGTTACAGAAAGCCAGAAGATAGGTGACGTGGAATTGGCAGAGAACAACTCAAATGGCAGAGGTAGGAGACAAGAACAACCAGCAAAACTCCCAGTAAGAAAGAAGAAAGTGGAGAAAGTGTTGGGTCTACCTCCGGAGTTCCTCTATCAAGATCCTCTTCGTACTGGTACTCAGGAGATCTATCAATTGGTGTCTCTTCATCCTCAATATCTATGATTCTCGTTTTCTTAACCCTTGTTTTCTTCAATATGCCTCTAACCCTATGGCTTCTTCTTAGTTTAGATGGTCCCTCACCTCTCTCCTTAGCATAGTTCCTTATTATCTTTTCCTTTTTAAGTTGTTTCTTGATTTCGGCCAATTTTTCAGAGATAATCTCCTCACTGTACTCTTGTATGGATTTACCAGTTTTAATTTCAACAAATTTGAAAATTTTCCCTCTCCTGCTTCTTCTTGCAAGTTTGCCTTCACATGGAGTTTATTTTGGTTCTTCAAAATGATTACTCAAGAGGAACTCATCCCAACTGTCTCCCACATTTTTCAAATGATGCTCAATTAGGATTTTAACTAGGCCATGGTGATACAAGGTGGTTTCTAAAAATTGGACCATTTTTTTGGACATTAGAAGCCATCCTCTTTAGGCTATGGAGTAAGAAAAAGGTTAAATTGATTTCTTCATCTAGAAAATGCATCATAAGTCGAATGTGATAAACATATAGGGTGCCAAACCTTCCCTCACAAGTTATAAAATTTTGCAGAATTAATAGCATATTTCGCTACTTATTCTTTAAGGCTGAACTAGGAATGCCTTTCTTGAAAACTGAGATATCCATACCTGGTGTTTTGAGCATCTGCCTCCATGCTTCATTGTGAAATTCCTTGTTTTTGAACCATCATTCACCTTGCCTTGGTAATTCTGCTGCTTCTGCAATGAAGGATTCTGTGATAATGAACTTGACATCACCTATTTCAACTCTGACCCATTGAAGGACCGGGCAAATGTCTTGGTAACCTCCTTATGGAATCCATTGAACTTTTCCAAAAACTGTAGCCACCCAACCTGCTGTAACATCTCTCTAATCTGTGGGTAACCCTCTAGGTATTTGGTTCCGACTGGTTCGGACCTTACAATGATTCCCATGGCTTCTTTTCTCTATCTTCAATTTACTGCTCTGTTACTGCTCTCCTATTCAAGGTAAAAATGGATGTAGAGAGTTTTTTTCACCCCAAAGATGACTTCTATGTTTTTGCAGACAGGAATTGGCTACGGAAAAATGAAATGAAGTGGTTATGGAATGATTGAAATACGGTGAGGGTAAATTACACGAATAAATGAGTTTGAGAGTTGTCATGGAGTGAAAGACCGCGGAAAAATCTCGTGATAATTTAAAAATCATCACTGAATACTTCGGGTTAGTGACGTGACCTAATAGGTCACTTCAAGTACTAACTGTTAATTTTTAATAAATGATGATTTGATATGGCGGAATGGAAGGGATTTGTCCATGAATTTTATGATAGGCTTGATAGGCTTGATCAATACGAATAATCAAAATAACTTTATGAAACATACATATAACTTAACCATACTATAACTTTCATAATCTATTATCATAATAATTTCACAAGTTACCTTAGCCCTTCTTTTGATTTTTTTGTGGTTTTTAATATGATTTGTCTTTCTTTGAAAATCATTGATCTTTTAGTCTTCATAATCCCTTTGATTTTTCTTGTTGACATAGGTGTGCAGGATCAATTTGCTGCTGAACAAATGGTTGCTAGATAGTTGCCTGCAGGATATCTGGCTGCAGAATTTCTGGCTACAGAATGTCTGGCTGCAGAATGTCTGGCTGCATAATATACCTGTAAAAGCTTTGAAACATGGAATGAAATGATTTGAAACATGGATGGAATGTAGTATGAAATGAAATAAAATGGATCATGAAATATGGTGGAATGAAGCATGAGTGAAGTGAAATATGATGGAATGAAATGGATCATAAATGTGAAGTGGAAGGAAATATGAAAAGTGGTCTGCAACTTATGATTTGTAATACTCAATTGCAGAAAGAGATCAAATTTGAAATAAAAATGAGATGGTCCATGAAATGGAGTGAATGAAGTATGGATGAATGGAGTGAATGAAATATGAATGAAGTGAGATATGATGAAGTGAAATGGATCATAAGTGGAATGTGATATGTAAAGTGGGCATGCACTTATGATTTTATGATAGTTGCTTGCAGGAAAAGAACAATTTTGAAAAGGTAAAGTGTCAGAAAGATTCTGATTTTCACTTTATCTTTTCTGTATAAACATGCTAATCAATGATTAGTTTTCATGTTTATACTTTTTTTTTTTTAATGCATCTGATTTCAGAAAATACAATTAAGTTGATGAAGAAGAAGAATTCTTCTTCATTAACTTCACATCACTGTTCTCTTGGAATCTCTTGACAAATTCTTCTCTTGAAAGTGGCTTATGATACAGTTTCAATCTATGACCATTTACAAGAAAAGTGACCTCATCTTCATCTATTGTCCTAATTTTTATTGCTCCATTGTCAAAAAAATTCACAATTTCATATGGCCCAAGCCAATGTGTTTGGAATTTACCTTGAAAATCTTTGAACTTTGAATCAAACAAGAGGGCCCAGTCACCTTCTTTGAATTTCTTTTCCTTAATGTACTTATCATGCCATCTATTCCTTTGCTGCTGGACTATATTTGTTCTCTGGACTGCATCCTGTCTGATCTCATCAAATTCATTAATCTGCTCCAATCTATGCTTTTGTGCTTCTGTTAGATCAAGTCCTAGCTGGATTGCCATTTTAAAAGTTTGAATCTGAAACTCTATGGTAAACAAGACTTGTTTTCCATAAACAAGTTCATAAGGAGTATGACCTGTTGTGCTTCTCCATGTAGTTCTATAGGCCCACAAGGCTTCAGGAAGCCTGTCTGCCCAATCTCTTTTATGTAAATGAACAGTCTTTGTTAGGATCCCCTCAATGACCTTATTATTAGATTCCACTTGACCATTTTCTTGTGGATGATAGGGAGTAGATTTTCTGTGTCTGATTTTGTACCTCTCTACCATTTTTTCCACTAGCTTTGATGTGAATTGAGCTCCTTGATCTGTAACAATTTCTCTTGGGACACCAAAACAATTAAAAATATCCTCAAAAAGAAAATTAACTACAGATGCTTCAGTAGCAGAAAGTAATGGCTTGGCCTCTACCCATTTGGTAACATAATCAGTGCAAACTAATATATATTTCTTTTGTCTTGATGGAGGACTAATAGATCCTACAAAATCTAAAGCCCATTTCTCAAAAGGTTCAATATGTACCTGAGGCCGAAATGGCATCTCACCTGAAGGAGAAGGTTTCCCTACCCTTTGGAAACCGTCACACATTTTGACATACTCTTTAGCATCTTTAAAAAGGGATGGCCAATAGTATCCTAAATGAAGGACCTTATAAGCTGTCCTTTTATCAGCAAAGTGTCTGCCACAAGGTTCATCATGGCATGCCTTGAGAATCTCAGGCATCTCATCTTCTCGAACACATCTCCTAATGATAAAGTCTGGACCTGTTTTGTATAACTCATTAGCAACCCATGAATATTTTGCACTGTCATAAATGTCTTTCTTTTGTCTCTTGCATTCATTATTGAAGGAAATTTCCCTGAAACTAAATAATTAGCAATTTCAGCAAACCAAGGAGTTTGAGTAGAAATTGCAAAAAGATATTCATCAGGGAATTGATCTTCAACTGGAGTATTATCTTTAATGTTTTGGAGTCTAGATAGGAAATCAGCTATTGTATTTTGCTTCCCAAGCCTATCTAGAATGGTAATGTTGAATTCCTGTAAAAGCAATAACCATCTTATGACTCTGCCATTAGTAATTGATTTGTTCATTAGATATTTAATTGCAGAGTGATCTGTGTGAACAAAAGTTTCATAGCCTGTTATATAGTGCCTAAATTTATTTATGGCATGAACAACAGCTAAGAACTCTTTTTCAGTTACAGTATAATTTAACTCTGAAGGAGTCAAATTTTTACTTGTATAGTAGATGGCATAAGGAATTAGGTCTTTTTGTCCCAATACTGCTCCTAAAGTTGTATCTGAGGAATCTGTTGAAATATGTAAAGGTAATTTCTAGTTAGGTCCCCTTAAAATAGGTGCTTCAGAGATTTTTGTTTTCAGGGTCTCAAAGGCTAACTGGAAATCAGGATTCCATTTGAATTCACAGTCCTTGGTAAGTAATTTGAAAAGTGGAGATGCTATCTTGGTGAAGTTTTCTATAAACCTTCGATAATATCCTGTAAATCCTAGAAAAATCCTAACATATTTTTGACAACTTGGAACAAATAAGTTAGAGATGACTTCAACTTTTGACTCATCAACTCTAATCCCATCCCCTGAAATGTGATGCCCCAAAACAATTCCTTTAGTAAACATCATAAAACACTTCTCATGACTTAGTGAAATATTTGCTTCTTTACATCTCTTTAAAACTTTTTCCAAGTTTACTAAGGCTTCTTCAAATGTGTTTCCATAGACTGTGAAATCATCCATATATACCTCTACACAATCATGTATTAGATCTGAAAAGATTCCTAGTACTGCCCTTTGAAATGTTGCAGGTGCATTGCATAGTCCAAATGGCAATACTTGGTAAGCATAGGTACCCCAAGGACAAGTAAATGTGGTTTTGTCTTGATCTTCAAGTGCTACTTGAATTTGATTATAACCACTAAACCCATCTAAAAATGAGAAGTACTTTTTGCCAGCTAATGTATCTAACACCTGATCTATGAAAGGTAGGGAAAAATGATCTTTAAGAGTAGCTTTGTTTAATTCCCGGTAGTCAATACATACCCTCCATTTACCATTTTTCTTTGGCACAATTACCAAAGGAGAAACCCACTGACTATCTGAAATGGGATAGATAAAGTTGACATTTAACAATTTCTGCAATTATTCTTTAACAATCTCCCTAAGATTTGGATTCATCCGTCTCTGAGGTTGTCTGATTGGTTTACAATTTTCCTCTATGTAGATGTGATGAGTGCAAGTCTTAGGGCTTATCCCTTTCATATCAGTGTACTCCCATGCATATGTAGAAGAATGTCTCTGTAATATCTTGACTAGATTTTCTTGTTGAGATTTCTCTAGGTTCTTGTTTATGTTTAAAGTTTTACCTGGAAATATCTCAATTACAGAGCTGCCAAATTTATCCATGGAATAAAGAGACATATGTCTTGATGATAAAAACTCAATGTTGGATTCTTCTTTAAATTTTTCATGTTTGTATTCCGAAGAGGATTCAAAATTTTCTAAGGTATTTAGAATCTGGCTATCTTCACTAATTTCTGAAATTGTGAAGAGAGGTTGTATGTCTTCTTCATCCTCAATCCATTCACTACTACATTTCGCGGAAATTCCGACACCTGTTTCCGACGCTTTTGACCAAATGTCGGAAATTTTCCCAAATTTTTTCCATCCCGCCCGAAACCGTCGCTATACCGACGTCTATAGAAAAGTGTCGTAATACCAACACTTAAACTAGTGTCGCAATTACGACGTTTAAAGGAAGACGTCGCAATTGCGACACCATGGCCCAAAGCGTCGCTATTGAGACGACTCTAAACGTCGCAACGGCGACACAATGTCTAGGTGTCGCCATTGCGACGTTTGGAGGCACCGTCCTAAGAGCGACACCTTTTCCGCCGTCGGTATAGCGACAGTTATTTTCGCGCTACAAAAAAATACCAAACTTATATGGGCGCTACATAAAATTCGAAACTTATATGCGCGCTACATAAAAATGTTTGGTATTTGTCGCAATAGCTACGTTTGATATCACGCGCGCATTCGCTCTCTGGTCTTGCAGAACAGCATTTTCGGTCAGCATTCGCGCTCAGCTCTTGCAGAACAGCATTTGCCCTCAGCATTCGCCCTCAGCGTTCGCCCTCAGCTCTTGCAGAACAGCATTCGCCCTCAGCGTTCGCCCTCAGCTCTTGCAAAATGGTAAGTTCTTACTGCAGGCCCTTCCTCCTATAGTAGGGTTGACTCTATTTGGGTTTTTTTGGTCAATTCCATTGGATTTTGTTAGGCTGTAGGGTTCTCTGTAGATGTCAAGAGTCAAGATTCACTACCCTCTATTATCTTCATCACCCAATACAAGATTTAAATTTTTCCCAAAGAAACGCTTATTAATTTGGCAGCCATTATTTCTCCCTGCTTTAAAACCCTACATTTAAATGAAAACAAGCATTGCATTTCAACTACAAAAATCTATTAGTGTTCAAATGTACATGTGTGCTACATTAATGTCTGATATCACGCGCACATTCGCCCTCCGCTTCTCGCAGTAACGGACCATTCGCCCTCGCACCTCGCCCTCGCCCTCTTGCGTGCACGCACCCGCCTTCTCGCATCTTCGCCCCCCCGAGCTCTTGCAATGCCATTCGCCCTCGCATTCGCCCCGAGCTCTTGCGTAACAACATTCACCCTGATTCCCCCTCGCCCTTCGCACGCATTCGCCCTCGCCTCTTGGGTATCAGCTCTTGCTCCCCGCATTCGCCCCCCGCCGGCCGCCCTCCCCGCCCCTCTGGGTGAACATTCTCGCCCTCGCTCGTTCGCCCCACAACTTCGCACGAAATATCTATCCTCGCCCTCGCCCGTAAAATGGTAAGTTCTTACTGCAGGCCCTTCCTCCTATAGTAGGGTTGACTCTATTTGGGTTTTTTTGGTCAATTCCATTAGATTGTGTTAGGCTGTAGGGTTCTCTCTAGATGTCAAGAATCAAGATTCAATACCTCTATTATCTTCATCACCCAATACAAGATTTAAATTTTTCCCAAAGAAACGCTTATTAATTTGGCAGCCATTATTTCTCCCTGCTTTAAAAACCCTACATTTAAATGAAAACAAGCATCGCATTTCAACTACAAAAATCTATTAGTGTTCAAATGTACATGTGTGCATCACTTGTGTAGGGTATTCCTTTTCCACTTTCACATTATCCAAGAATGTGTGCAGTATAGTTCATATTTTTTGTGATTTAGATTGCCTTGAAAAGGAAAGGTAAATTATTTCCCATGGAAAAAGAAGGTTTTCCATTTTTATAGGTTGTTTGGACTTACGTGGAAAAATTTATGGTATGCCTTTCATATTATGTAGTTTAAATTTGTATTAACAGATTATTCTACATGAAAATATAATTACCTATGTGATGTCCTTCATCACTAATTAAAATTATAGGCTTTCAATTTCCTAGACTCTAACTCATCTGATGCTAAATTCTAGGTTCTCATTGGTGGATCACTCTTCCATTGATTTCCTTTCCCTCTGGATCTTGTCATACTTAAAAAGTCATCAATGATACATATATTATTTCAGGTATCCCAAAAGGCTTTATAGTAGAACATATTGTGAAGTTTTTTTGACACTTGAGGATTCTTTTTAGAACTGCAACGTGGTCTATGCTATCGAGTTATATATCAAGCAACTTGTCCTTAATAACCACACTATGAGGTAGGTTCAACCAATTTGAACTTGTTGGGACATATCATATGAAGTTGTGTGATGAGTCCATATCACAGGTCTATTATGGTGAAAAAAGTGAAGACACGTAATGATAGTTATTATGTTAACATTACTAGAAACATTTTCGAAATTATCCATGCTATCAAGATGTCAAAATTCCAAGCATTAGGTGTCAATACTCGTAGCTAATAGATAATAATAATAATATAAAAAAATCACAACTTTATTCTTGAAATATTATTGTTACACATTGGTAACCTAGTTCATGAGTTACTATCACCCAAAGATTGCAAAACAAACTTAAAATATAAATTAAACCAACATGAGAATCCAACTAAGTGTTTCTCGACAAAATCATGCCATAACCTGGCATTTTGAAACCCAAATTTGAATCCATCATAAGTAATACAATGCAAACTCAGATGGATTTTCAATGCATGTTTGCATGCTACACTTATTCTCTGCCTAGATATCATTTTTTAAATGGAACCATTAGTCAAGCCCACAGTCCTTTTTATGTGAAAAATTTCAGCTCTATTTGAGCTCTTTTTTGCTCCACCACCTCCATAAACCAGTGTTACACGGGGTCTCGCCCCCCACCTAGGGGTCTAGATTCCTCGCCCCCTCGCGCTCCAGGGTCTTGGGGACTTCTAGGGGATGTTTCCCTCACGCCCCCTCACGTCCCCTCACCGCCCCTTTTAGTTTATGGTTTCGTGTTAAAAGTTGATGTGCCACTTAGCATATTTGAGAATCCAAGTGATTCTGATTCAGATGGTGACATGGTCGATCTTGATATATTCGTGCAGAAGTTGGATGCAGAGACTAGTGGGGCATTAACTTGAGCATTTATGCTCATTTATCAGTATGATGATATCATTTGATATTCATATGTTATGTTTTATGTTTTATGTTTCATACATAACTTATTTGCGTTTAAGTTTTATGTTTCAGACTGGAGTTGTAAACTTCAATTTAAACTCTTATTTTGAATCTTGATATAATATGTCATATGATATCTTAAACTTTATTTTCATTGTACATTGTTAGTAGTTACATTAATGATTATATAGTTACAAACTTACAAACTTACATGCATGATTGTATGATGTATGTTTTAACTTTTAACTTTTAAATTTGTTTCAATTATATGATTCATCATTCATCGATTTGTAATTTTATCATTTATGATTTATCTTTCATGATGCAAGTGTATGATGACCGTATATACATTCCTTGCAAAAATATAGTTACATTTTAAATATTTAATTTTATAATTTTTATGACCCCGACGTCCCCCCACGTTTCCTGAAAATTGGTAGGGAGCTTTTGCATAGGCTGCTCCCGCGCTCCCTCGTCCCCTCGCTCCCACCTCCAGGGGACTTGGTGGAACATTGCCATAAACATATGCAAACATATATCATGATCTTGGAATCCATTACATATGTATGTGCCAATGTTCCATAATCTTGCCCCATCATCAATTTAAGAAATTTCCATTGACTATCAAATTATGGAGGGGGGGGAACTTTTTGCTGCAACATTTGGCTCAAAATCAGGGACCATCTTCGTATGAGGTGAATGAGAACTATAGATATTTGAAGAAGTAGATTAGTGCCTTTTCCTCTAGCCATGGAGTCATATACAATCATCCATCACAAAAATTTGTCTTTGTTCATTCTCACCTTGAAAGTTGCAAAAAATCATGCCCTAATTGAAACGACACTAAATTTGAAAGATATAATAAAAATGCAAGCTAGAAGTGCCCTATTAATACAAAGGGAAAACCTTCCTACCTACCCTAACCGAGATAAATTTTGATTGAATAGGAAACATGATATTTCCTATGGAGTTGATCCAACAACTTGTTAAATGTATGGGACTAAATCATGCATTTGATTTCCAGGGAAACATGCACATGAAGAGAAAAAGTGCATAATTAATGGAAAATCCATACATGCCACTTATAAAAACTACACCGAAAGGTCAAAAAATACTTAAGGCCTTAACTTAATTTGAATCCAAAAATGACAAAATATGATTAGTGAAAACACGAGAGTGGTGTGGGTGAACAACATAAATAAAAAGTGAAGATACCTTTCCCCAAGATGCCTTTGTCACCGTTGTATGAAAACATGTTTTCCTTTCCCTTTATACATGCAAGTGAATGCATTATAGGTATGGTGTTTTCCTAGAATAGGAGAAGCCTACTTAAATATATCATTCGTGGAGTGAATGTTTGGGTGCCTTAATGTGCAATGACATGTTTCCAGGACTGAATTCAATGCAAGGCATATTTGAAACTCTAACTCTGTCTTCCGGTGTCTTATTAGGAATTATTTCAGTTTTCATTTTGTGTTTTCAAGTTAGATATTGTTTTCAAGTTTTTACATTTATAATTTTATTGCAATGTGGCAGACTGATCAGAGCAGTGCAGGAACAACCCCGAGACAAGATGATCGCGGAAAGAGGCCAGCGGAAGAACATGTAAAGTGCCAGCATTGCTCTATCTTTAGGTATTTTAGTTATTTACATAATTGAAATAATATTAATTTTGTTCAAATATGCAGACACCTAGCCATGGTACGCCTGATGATTCCCTCTTTGAGGAAGAGCTTTTTTCATCCCTATCTCTAGTGTTGTTGTTGCAAAAAAAGGCACGAGATGCAACGTCCGAATTTAATGCTTTGATAGATGCGCCTCAAACACCTGAAACAGAAGAGAGGATACAACATCTTATGAGGCAGCTAAATAGATATCAGGTAATAATAAAAAGTCAAAAGGATATTTTTTTTGTTCTGCATGAGATGAATTGTGATAGTTTGATTTTTAATTTTTACATTGACTAAACTAACAAAAAGTTCTTTCGTATGTAGCGTCTTCTGGCATTTGCTGAACCCGGTGTTGGTGGTAGTGGGACACAAGGGCAAGAGATTGCCCAACAACCCTCTCGTACACCTTCTACTCCTTTAGGTGCGAGCCAAGAAACACACCCTGCCCAAGCTGACACCCAGCCAACTGCTGAACGTGTTGGCAATGATGAGGCTGATATGGCCAACTACATTATTGCGTTTCCTCGGAGCTACACGTGTCACTTCCATCAGGGACTATTAATGGGTACGTTGTTGGTGAACGATGAGGGTGTCCCTATAAAGCATGTACAACCCCCAGGTAAATTTTAATATTTTAACTATTTCATGTACTTTATCTAAAACATATTTATCATGATTTTTATTTTTAAATTAATGATAATATCTTCTTTTCTTTTGGTTTTATTCGTGTAGGAAACAATGAGTTCTGCAGATTCGGAGAGCCATGCGTTGGTAATTTTTGGCCCAACCATACGCATGTGGTGGAATTCCCGTAATTCCAACCTCGAAAAAGAACTTCTAGATTATCTAAGCCCTTTTTGGGGCGGAAGACATTTGGATGCAGGTGAGAATATTCGTAGCCGCAAATATTTGAAATATACCAGGGACACCTATAGGACGCAATTGCAATTTAACCCTAGATATGAGCGTCCTCTCGGCAACCTTGGAGGAGAGTGAGTGGAGAGCACTCATCCATGACGGAAAAGAGAAAAGGGCAAAGAAAGAAGAAAAAATGCCAACTGGACCCGCAAGGTAAGTTACAACTTTAATTCAATAGCTTTAATTTTCTTTATGTCTAAAATAAAAGTGTGCTACGTCATATCTGACTTCAATATTTTGATGCTAGGTTGCCTGACACCTCAAAGGCAACCAAAGCTAGGATAGAGAAAAAGGGCCATCACAAGCTCGGCCAAGGTGGCTACTTGAAATTAGCTGCAAGAATTGTAATTAAGTAGCTAAACATCTTATAATTAATTGTATCGCCTTCCAACGTTTTTGTAATCCTATCAGATATGATTAAAAATACACAATCATATATAATGTAGGGTGATGACTTTGGAACAATAACAACAGAGGAAGATAAAAATATTGCTTTCCGTTTTGGCTATCAAGCTGTAGTTGAACGTCGCAGAAGCTTGGGGCAGGTCCCAAGATCTACAATGCCTGATAAGGTAAAACATTAACCTTTCAATATTTTTGTTTTCATCCATAAATTTAATGTCTAACAAATTTGTTTAAATCAGGGGAGCAACACTACCGACGAGGTAAATAACCCAGTTTTAGAGCCATATGTAGATGATCCTCTCGTGCAACCTGATCATTGTAGTGGGGACCAGGCCGACAATGTTGCTATCAGTGAGGGCCGTGACGGTAATTAATTTCCACTTATAATTTTTTCTAATTATACCTTGATGGTTGTCCTTATAACGTTTTTTGTTTAAATGACAGAGAATGTTTCCCTTGAGGATCTTACCACTAGAGAGGAAGACAGGGCAACAGTCCCAACGGCGACAACTGGTGCACCAGGTAAATAATCTCATTGCAATTTTTTTTATTAATATTACCGAACTAGTTCAATGATATTTAAAAACCGATAATTAAAATTTAATTATTATCTGTTTTTGGAGGCGATGCCCCGTCACTGGATGAGACCAGACATCGTGACAATGCAACTAGGTCAGCGGCGACAACTGGTGCACCAGGTAAATAATCTCATTGCAATTTTTTTATTAATATTACCGAACTAGTTCAATGATATTTAAAAACCGACAATTAAAATTTAATATTATCTATTTTTGTAGGCGATGCCCCGTCACTGGATGAGCCCAGACATCGTGAATACGCAACTAGGTCAGCAGTGCGGGTTGAAAGGCACGAAACAGGAGCAGAGCACGATGATATTGATGATGTAATTAGGATCTTTAAAAATAGGAAGAAGAAAAAGAAAATTTGACAATGCAAAATATTGTATTATTATAAGACAAACGTTACCATACTTGGAACATTTTTTTGCGTTATATAAAAAACGCATTTATCATACTATTTTTATGTCAAGCATTAATTGCAATGTTTCCTTGCGTACTTTTTGTTGAATTGTTTTTTTACTAGTTATTGAATATTTTTTTTTATGCTCATGAAAGTAAAAATTGAAATATAGATTGGGTATTGGGGAATTGAGAGTGATGTGAGGGGGGGGAGGGGCCATAAGAGCTTCCACCTTCACGTGGTTGGCCCTGTTTAGTAGAGAATAATTTATTGGAGCGATTTAATCTTGGAGCAAACCTCCCTCGATCCAGTGTAGCAACAAAAAAGTCAATGTTGACTTAGTTGCTACTCTTTTAGATCGTGGGAGGCTTGTTCCAAGTTCATGCGACTCCAATAAATTGTTCTTGAAACGAAGAGGAGCTTATTCAGGTATGTTTTGACATTTTCAACATATGTTCTAACATTATCATAAGAATGCATCTTAGAGTAAAAAATACCACATCAATTACTTGTATTTATTGTATAGATAATGATGGATTTTGATTGACTTGGCAGTGCAGGTACAAATCCTCTTGCATCATGAGCAATACAACTTGTCAACCAGGGTCATGTCCAAGATATTTTTGCTTGTGCGCTTGACATTTTGTAAGTTCCTTTACAGTTCATAATTCAATATTAAGCTTGTGCACGATTATTATCTAGGTTTTTTGTATGTTTTTTTTCATCTATTTGATTGTAAGCAACTATGCATGTTTCCTGTTGTTCACTATGATTTCTCCCATTACCACTCCCAGGATGAATCCGACTTTATTGTTACATATGTTACTTTATTGTTACTATGATTTCTCCATTTACGATTTCATAGGTTACATCATGTAAAGTTGTCAATCTCAAGTTGGTGATGAGCTTTAGTTCTCCATATTTGGGGCTTTTCTGATATTTTCTCCCTCATGTCATTCCTGCATCACCTCGTTGTTTGAGCATGCCAATTGTCTACCACTTGTACCAATTGGCACATGTCAATCTCCGAGTGGTGCCACATTTCACCTATTTTCAGTGAGAGTTTAGGGTTTCTCTAACATAGCTTCAGAAATCCGATTCAGTGCCTGCTTGAATATTGTCAAATAATACTTATGGTTTGGATTGATGAGCATGTTCTGAATGGTTGGTTGACTTTACAAAAGAACCCCTTTCCGTCGGACTTCAAAAAGCTAAATGAGCCGGAATTTCATTCAAAACCAAATTCGCGTTCCAAAATGGGATGCTGACGTCTGCCTAATTTTAACTCGAATTCTCAACCCAATGTGCCCTATAAAAAATTCGGGTCCGGTTTTCAGGTTTTCAGATTCCCTTCAATTTCATGCGATCCAATATTAATGCTCCACGTGTCCTCCTTTTAAATTTACAAAATTGTCGGGTAAATTTCTGTTTGTTTAATTTCTGGTTGGTGAATTGCGTTAATGCTGGCTGTTGTGTTTAAATACAATCCTGTACAGAAATATGGTTGTGGCCGTCTACAAAAAAAACTTGCAGGAATTTTAAATGTTGAATTAAATTTCTGGATGGCATGCAAGCAACCTCCAAAAAAAAATGTTGCTGCTGCATCCGTCCTTCTGCTGCAGCAGTTGAAGTTAAAATTCAACAGCACAGGGTTTAATAAGTGAGGGTGTAAAGGTAACTTTTTGTCGATGGTACCGGATTAAGATCATCTATTCATTTTTGTAGGGTCTTATGGTGTTTGGTTTTTTAGTTTTGGGTTGGGTTTATTGAGTCTAAGATAGTTTTTGAGTGAAAAAATTGCTATCACGTATTAAAAAATTTTGGTTCTTTTGTCAAAATTTATGAGCTTGTTAGGAAATACAAAACTGACAATGGTTGTATCTTAAATTTGTGGAAAATAATTTAAAATGAAACCTTTTTGTTTAGGTTGTTGCAGCAGGTGCAAACCCCATTCAAATTACTAGGGGCATTGACAAGACAATAAAGGCCCTTGTTTCGGAACTCAAAATTTTGTCAAAGGGGGTAAACGCTTGCCTTTTGAGTAGGCTGGTTTTCCTTTTTGCTGATGGTTTGGTGTATCTAATTGAATTAGTTGCCTAAGGCATTTTTGGTTGCAAACTCCTTTTCATTTTTCATACAATATTGGCCTTGTGGAATACATTTGATTGTGTGGTCTTGTTAGATCTACAACATTTGTAGTTGTTTAGTCTTATGGCCGAGGTGCACTTTTATTATGGAAATAGTTGATGCAATATTGTCATTTAATCCTTACTGCAGGGTAGCATGTTGAGAAGTTTTTTGTAAAACATTTGGTATTCAAAATGACACTTGATCCTATACAGCATCATGCACTTGACTTCAAAATTTATATTCAAAGTGTGCCAGACAATTCTTGCAAAATTTCAAATATTTAGGTTGTTTTAAACCATTATCTTTTTCATGTATTGGATGTTGAAAATGTGAAAAAGACTTTGGTATGAAACCAACTGGTGAATAATTTCCAGCACAACAACCACTTCCAAGACATGATTTAGAAGTAGAACAAATGTGCTTATGAAGCACAGAAAGATATCCTTGATGCATTGTCAATGTTTGGCTAGGGTTATTTTTGGAGAAAATAACTCCTTATTCCTAGAATAGTGATCTTCAATACAAGTAAATGCCAGAGAAGAGAGATCATCGTGTGACGCAACAAAACTGAAATTGGACCCCCAAGGAGAGCTGGTGTGTCTACAATCGCCGTGTCAGCATTTTCCCTTGGTGTAACCCGTTCTTTTCCTCCAGCCTGAGTCTTAATTGACTTCTTCTTTCTTCGGGTTTATTTATCAAATTCGTAGAATTTGATAAATAAATACTATCCACAATGGTTGGACTTTAATTTATATTCCCGACTTTATATTATCTCTAATCCTTATAACCAATGTTTAACTTTCAAAACTTTTTATTTATACTCCACGTTTCCTTTTAAATAAATAACTTGTAATGAAATTTCGGCTCTGTATTTCACCACCCAGCCTTACAACAATCACGCTCCAGACTTATGCTAATTATCCGCCAATCGTTTAATTAAACAATTTCATTATACTCCGGCCCCACCTATATATATCAATAACCAATCAAACACTCGTATCGTACCTGGTTATCCTCCGCACACCTTAGTTAACCTCCGGGCAAGTTCAACGTGCGACCACCGTCCGATGGCCCTTCTCCAAATCAACGACTCTTGGCAATTTCGCTCGGCTTCCAACGTCGGGCTTTAACGTGCGATGGCGTGGGTTAAACGGTTGTTTTCCGAGGTCACTTCGCCATGTGTCGCATTCCCTATGGAATCGCTCACGAATAGGAAATACCGCCTACTCCGCAAAAGCGGTGCGATATGGGCAACCCGCTTTTGTGATTCCGCTCGTGGTTTTGGTAGAGGGCTTGACCACGGGTGCATGTCCGGTTCCGCTATCCTTTTGTTTGTTAACTCATGTCCAATCCTCGGGTCAGGTTCCGAAAGCACAACAATTTTGTCTCTTTATTAAGCGGGATTTTAATATGTGTATTATCAAAGGAAACCAACACAAATTTTATAAGAAAATTGTTCAAAAGTCGAGCCCGCCGGACTTCAAACGGCGATAAACCATAATTCAAACCAAATTCGCGTTCCAAAATAGCCTGCTGACGTCGGCCAATTTTGTGACGTGAATTTCTTATCAAATTCGCCCTAATATTTTACGGGTCCGGATTTCCACTGCACGAGCGGCCCAAACAAAGATCCGCTCCAATCAATTTTTGCCACGTGTCCTCAATAAAAACTTGCCCTGCTCCCGGCTGCGGGTGCATTCGATGGCGTTTAAGGTGATGGGACATGGATATGGCGATTTCATATCATTCGCATTAACATTTAACGCTGTTCAATTAAGTTTTCACATCAAATCTAGATTAATTAATTTTTAACACTGTTCAAGATCGGACCTCCACTCCTCTGAGCGATTCCGCACGCTCCAATTTGATCCGGCCTTCAGCTCTCATTATTAATGATCAGAGATTCATTATGAAGGTCGTCCTTTGATTGCATTGCAGACGGGTCGACATAAAAAATGGCGTTTAGCCATGGTTTTTCAGACAAGCCGGTTGCTGGATTACAATCGGGTTCAAAATCGCGATGATAAGGAGAAGCGGCCACGGAACTTCTCCGCCTAGACTTCTACGCATATTTCCATTTCTCTCGGCTCTGTCTCTCCGTCCGTCTTCCTCTGTTAATTGGAATTCTGCTTCTTCGTCTCTTGTGCCCACTGCGATTGCACCCATGCCTCGCGTGCGTCATAGGATGCGTTGCCGCAGGGGGAGCACTAGAGGTCAATCCCGGCGCGCTCCCTCCAGCACCTCAACAGAGGCTAGTTCACCTTCTCCCACGACGCGCACTGCGCAATTTTCCTTTGATTGCACTCTCAACCGCCCGCGAATCACAGCTGTAGTCACTGTGGTCTTTCGCGAGGAGGCCCAAACGCAGGAAGAATGCACCCGTCCGGCGGGTCTGAGCGGGTTTTAATTTGTTTTTCTTGCTTAGCAGGCCCAGTTAATTGGGCTGCTTTTAGTTTATTTTACTGTGCTGGACCTTTAAGTAATATTTTTGAATTCTGTAAATTAAACGTTCAAGATTGGTTTCCCCGTATGAGGGCAGTCTTCTTAATTTTTTGATTTTTTGATGACAAATTTGCCATGAGTATGGCCAGGCAATGTTTTTGACTTCGGTGTAATTTTATTCGCAATGTTAATAGATTAACTTTACTTTGAATTCTCACATGATTAGCGTTTTTCTTGATCCGTTCAAGGATTTTGGGTACTTTAATTTGTATTTGGAACAATGGACGTCGGTACTCTATCTGTTGCTTTACTGTTCTACATACTACTATTTCACTTTCTTATAGATGCCTCAGGAATATTTGAATGCTTTCTCAGATTGTCGATAATCTCCATGTGGACCGTTACTGGATTTTATATCATGTCCCTGTATGTGACATGGGGTATTTTTCTATCATTGTCCGGGGTGGGACTTCCACTTTTCTGGATGGATATTTGGGTTCCAATCTTCAGATGTGAAAATGTAATGACTTCATGGACTGTTTTACTTCATATAATATATTCAAAATAGCATTTTTTCTCTTCTGAAAAAAAATGATTAATGTTTATCATTCTGTCTTCAAAACTAGCGATGCGGGTCTATGTTGCTGGTTTATTGATATGGTCTGATGGTCTTTTTATATTTTGGACATATCACACTCCTCACATGATTAGCGTTTTTCTCTGTTCAAGGATTTTGGGTACTTTAATTTGTATTTGGAACAATGGACGTCGGTACTCTATATGTTGCTTTACTATTCTACATACTGCTATTTCACCTTCTTATAGATGCCTCGGGCATATTTGGATGCTTTCTCAGATTGTCGATAATCTCCATGTGGACCGTTACTGGGTTTTATATCAAGTCCCTGTATGTGACATGGGGTATTTTTCTATCACTGTCTGGGGTGGGACTTCCACTTTTCTGGATGGATATTTGGGTTCCAATCTTCAGATGTGAAAATGTAATGACTTCATGGACTCTTTTACTTCATATAATATATTCAAAACAACGTTTTTTCTCTTGTGAAAAAAAAATGATTAATGTTTATCACTCTGCCTTCAAAACTAGCGATGCTGGTCTATGTTGCTGGTTTATTGATATGGTCCGATAGTCTTTTTATATTTTGGACATATAACACTCCTCACATGATTAGCGTTTTTCTCTGTTGCAGGATTTTGGGTACTTTAATTTGTATTTGGAACAATGGACGTCGGTACTCTATCTGTTGCTTTACTATTCTACATACCGCTATTTCACTTTCTTATAGATGCCTCGGGCATATTTGGATGCTTTCTCAGATTGTCGATAATCTCCATGTGGACCGTTACTGGGTTTTATATCAAGTCCCCGTATGTGACATGGGGTATTTTTCTATCACTGTCTGGGGTGGGACTTCCACTTTTCTGGATGGATATTTGGGTTCCAATCTTCAGATGTGAAAATGTAATGACTTCATGGACTGCTTTACTTCATATAATATATTCAAAACAACGTTTTTTATCTTGTGAAAAAAAAATGATTAATGTTTATCACTCTGCCTTCAAAACTAGCGATGCTGGTCTATGTTGCTGGTTTATTGATATGGTCTGATGGTCTTTTTATATTTTGGACATATCATACTCCTCACATGATTAGCGTTTTTCTCTGTTCAAGGATTTTGGGTACTTTAATTTGTATTTGGAACAATGGACGTCGGTACTCTATCTGTTGCTTTACTATTCTACATACTGCTATTTCACTTTCATGGACTGTTTTACTTCATATACTGTTATTTCACTTTCATGGACTGTTTTACTTCACTGTTGTAGGGTCTTGGGTACTTTAATTTGTATTTGGAACAATGGACGTCGGTACTCTATCTGTTGCTTTACTATTCTACATACTGCTATTTCACTTTCATGGACTGTTTTACTTCATTGTTGTAGGGTTTTGGGTTCTTTAATTTGTATTTGGAACAATGGACGTCGGTACTCTATCTGTTGCTTTACTATTCTACATACTGCTATTTCACTTTCATGGACTGTTTTACTTCATATAATATCTTCACTTTCATGGACCGTTTTACTTCACTGTTGTAGGGTTTTGGGTACTTTAATTTGTATTTGGAACAATGGACGTCGGTACTCTATCTGTTGCTTTACTATTCTACATACTGCTATTTCACTTTCATGGACTGTTTTACTTCATATAATATCTTCAAAACAGCGTTTCTCGTCTTTTAATTTTTTTTTTTTTTTTTTTTAAATTGAACCCTCCGTCGGTCTACCGACGCCTTGTAGACGTCGGAACTGCGACAATCCAGAAACGTCGGACGAGAGACAGTATGAAAACGTCGGAAGCGCGACGTGCTAAACGTCGGAACTGCGACAACCCAGAAACGTTGGAAGAGAGACAGTATGAAAACGTCGGAAGCGCGACGTTCCAAACGTCGGACCACATATCGTCGGAATTACGACATCTTCCAGACGTCGGAAGAGTGACGTCCAAAACGTCGAACCACGTTTAGTCGGAATTGCGACAGTTTACAAGCGTCGGAAGAGCGACGCCAAAACGTCGGACCACGTTTAGTCGGAACTGCGACGGTTAATGAGCGTCGGAAGATCCACGTTTAAAACGTCGGAGCCGCGACGGTTTGTGAGACGTCGGAAGAGTGACGCCTGTTCGGAACGTCGGAATAAGTGTCGATAGTGCGACACTTTTTGCTTGCGTCGGAACGGCGACGGCAGGAGAAACCACGGTTTGTCCGCCCTTGAACTGTCGCTCTTGCGACGAATATGTGTCGGAATAGCGACGAATTGGCCGTCGGAATTTCCGCCAAATTCTCTAGTGATTGAGTATCATCTAATTTTGTAATTGTTTTTGTTGGAGGATAAAAGGTAAATTTCTTGGTTGAACTACCATCAGAGATGTACATATCACCGGATCTACAGCGAATGAAAGCATCAGCTATAGCTAACCAAGGTCTTCCTAATATAATAGGATGTCCTCCTAGATTATTCTTAGGAGTTAGGATCATAAAATCCACAGGATACTCCCAAGAATCTAGGGACACTGGAATGTCTTCTATTACCCCATCAAGTTTGATCACAGATCTGTCGGCTAATTGTAATAATGTGGGTGTAAAAAGAAGATTAGGAAGCTTTATTTTATTCACGATTTGTCTACTCATGATATTGATTGCTGCTCCTAAATCAATAAGTGTGTTTTGGATCTCAGTTCCATTGATGTGTATTTTAACAACTGGATTTCCTGGGTCTAGATACTTTGGAATGGCAATCTTACCCATCATGATATCTGCTATTTTTCCATAATAATGGGATCTTAATACAAGCATTTCTCAGCTCATCTAGGAAATCATAATTAGGCACCATAATTTGTTTTTCTACACCCCTATCAATTTGTAATCTTTCTAGAAAGGGAGGTATAGAGATAGATGTTGATGGCTGCTCTAATATAGGAGTTGAAGTTATTGGTTCTTTTTTATTTTATTTTTCAATATTTAGGTCTTGGAAAGGTGTGCTCTCTTCAAGACTTTTATTTACCCACGGAGAATATTCCTCAGAGTTGTTTTGTTCTTGTATAATTACAGGAGGTTTCTTCTTTTCAAGTATTCTTCCAGACCTAAGTTGAACATCATTAAGGTCTAAAGGAGTAATCAAATAGGTTGGAAACTGTTGGCCTTCTATCATGTATGTGTTCTGAGGATTTTTATTGTTTGGGTTTGGTATGGGTTGGGCAGGTAACTGATTTGTTTTCTGAGGAAATGGTAATGGAAGTGGTGGATTTTGATGTTGTGGATTTTGAGGATTTTGTTGAGGAGGGAAATGTGGATATGGTGGATAGGATGGTGAATATTGATAGTACTGAGAGTATCTTCCATAGGGATTTTGTGCTCCTTGTGCCCAAGTTTGAGATTGATTTTGAAATTGGGGCCAAGGTTGCTTCCACGAATTCCAATTTGATGGGGGTTGATTATATAGCTGATCATGGAATCCTTGTGTTTGAGGTCCTTGCCAAGGCCTTCTAGAGACAAAATTGAGATATTCTGTGGAATTTGTAGGGATTTCCTCTTGAAAGACAGCTTTAAGACCAGGAAGTGAAGGACAACTCTTGGACTCATGTTTTTCTGAACAAATTACACAAGTCTCTACTACTTCTGCATCCAAAGGGCACTCTCTCAAGGCATGCTTCTTTCTACATTTGGGACAAAATATTGCTAAGGCATCAGATTCAGCTTTTTGCTTGTTTTGTAACTTAAGGGTGTCTATTTGCTCACTAAGACTCCCTAAAATGTCATATTTTAATTCATCAAGCATATGTCCTATTTCTGCGCTACTTACTGTCCCAGAAGCAGACTTACTTGCCCTTGTAAGAGCAGGGTCTCTTGGTCCTTTTACAGTTTTAGATTTCCCTCTTGAAAGGTTGATACATAAGTTAGCTATTTCAGGTAATGTGAGCTGAGATATATCCCCTTTTCCCATCATATTAAGGATATCTAACCATTCATCCCTAATTGTCTTCAACAAGAGAGCTTTCAAAGTATCTTGGTCTAAGTTTTCCATTTTTTCTCTCTTGATTTTATAGTTAAACCTCTCCAACAAATCTTCTAGATTTTCATCCTCTTTTTGTATCATTTTAAACACTTCCTCCTTATGGTCGACTGGCATACAGTAATCCAAATACCTCTCTAGAAATGCATGTTTCATGTCTTCCCATGTCCTAATAGAACTGTTGATCAAACTCATAAACCATTTTAATGTTGCTCCTTTCAATGTTGAAGGGAATAGTTTAAGTTTTTTGGCATCTTGTAAGTAATCATAGGTTCTACATAGGACTTCAAATTCAAATAGGAAGGTTTCAGGATCTTCACTTTTGAGTCCATAAAAGTTTGGAAGGACAGAGGGTGAAATGTTTTTCATAGTTGCATTGGTTTCTTCATCTACTATAGGAAACCCAAAAGAGCTTCTCATTTCCCTTCTACCTCTTCCTCTGCCTCCTTCTTCACCTCTACCTCCTTCTCCTTCTGCACCTCTACCTCCTTCTCCTCTACCTCTACCTCTACCCCCTCCAAATAGTGTATGTTCTCCATTAAAGACTCCTCCTCCCCCTTCTTCTGCCATGGTTGTTTCTCCTATGGAAGTGGAAAAGTTTATGTCTCTAGTAGGGGTCCTTGAATCTTCTTCTAGGAAAGGTTCAGTGGATGAAGTGGAAGGTATTTCTGATGGAATATCTAATCTTAAGTCTTCTGGAAGTCTATGATCAATAAAGCATGGGATGTGGGTTTGAGTTGGAGGTGTGTTGCCTCTTGGTCTTGGTGGAACAAGTGGTATTCTAGGAATCAAGCTTCTACTTCTTATGAATCTACCCCTTGAGTCTCTTTCTCTATGCATATCATTTTTTTTTGGAGGTAAGAAACAAGGCTACCTAGTTACACTTCCCCGGCAATGGCACCAAAATGTCTACTCAACTTAGTGTTCCTAAATTGATGTCATAAATTGTCAACCAAGGCTAGTAAACTGTTGAAGTGAAGTGCACTATATGTGCCTAGGTATCTTCTTCCTAATTCGTTGTGTTTAGTGTTTTTCTAGTGTTTTTGGTTTTGTATTTTTATGCTAAGAGGAAAAGAACTAAATTGTTGGCAAAGAGAAGTTATTGGTCACACGAAAATAGAACAAATTCTACTCCAAACTATGTATGGCACCTAAGGACAGAAAATGCTAATTCACAGATTGCAAAGCTTAACAAGAAAAGTAACTCATAACATTACACTCAGTCCAATTCATTTCATTAGAGATATGTTGGAAAAACTTGAGAAAAGGATAAGTTTGATGCAATGAGATTCTCTTTAATAAACAACAACTTACAATATCACAGAGAAAATCTTATCCATGGTTAGAAATTTGTTGGAACACTTTGAGAAAATATTATCTGCAATTTAGTAAGGAATCATGTGCTAACATAACTTATGACACTAGAATTAACCCACTCTGCAACTCAAAATGTTACTATTAAGCCTCATTCAAGGGTTAGAGATCTCTTGGAATAGCTTTGGAAAAAGGTTGTTTGTAAAATTATGAGAAATTGCAGAATAGTCAAGGACACAAAATGATATAGCTAATTCTTGTCCATATGATAATGATGTGTTAGAAGAGATTAAGAACAAGAGCAGTTTGTAAATAATGAAGGCCTGTAAGTCTAATTTAACAGAACTAGAATACAACTAGCTAATAAAACTTGAAATATAATGAACAAAAATGAGCTTATATGCAATTAACCTTCGAAATACTACAGCTCTATCTCATTCACGTGTTAGTGATATATTGGAACATTTCATAAGAACAAGATTGACTATAACATTCGATGTAAGTGAATCATAAAACATGAAGCTCAGAAAAAACTACCTAAATTAAGAACGAAACAGAGCTAAAGTCACTTATCTAGAAAATATGCACAAAGCCTTTCGGACAGTAGGGGCCCTCTACCATCGGATTGGCACATGAATCTCCTCAAGATTGCTTCAGATCATGCATTAAAGTTGTACTTCTTTCATTAAATGAGAACGCTTCAGAAATAGAGTATCACAGTTTTGGAAAACTTAACAACAAAACATCCACTAGCTAACTGTCTCTCGGTTCACCGAGTTATTTTTATAAGAAAAATACATCACTGTCATTTAGAAGAAATAGGGATAGGTGTCTTTTTCAATTAAAATCGAATTAGAACTCCTGTTGAGGCCTCATACTTTGTTGAAGACATCTGCAGAGTCCTTGTCCTGGTAGAAGTCTACTTCTTAGTTTTGGTTTCCTCCACGTGCATAACCACTTGCAGATTTTTGCTCAGACTTCGTAGAGGGCAAGGAATGATGTAGGTGAGTTTTGGAATTCAACCATATGTGTTTTTCCTTTAAGTGACACCCGTAACCTGTGTGAACATAAATATAGTTGCGGAATATGCGACTAGCTATAGAATGGTTGCATTCTGTAGCTAAGTCTAGTCAAAAATCACTACAACAACAAAACCACAAAAGTATAGTAAGTCAGTCATTGCATGCATTCTTAAAGTGACTTTAATCAATCCTATTGATCTTTTAAGCCTATAACTCATAAAGGAAAAATGGAATGAAGTGAAATTTGGTGAAAGGAAAGGACATCTTTGGGGCTCAACAGAAAGGACTGACAGTGTCAGTCGGTGGAAAACAAATAGGCAAGCAGTCAGTTAGTTTAGTTTTTGGTTAGTTAGTTAGTCAGTCTGGCGAGAGGTCGAGGAGAATCAGAGCCTCAAGAGAGCTCTATGTGAAGTATTTTGTACTGATCTAGACTATAACAGACTCTGCGGAGCACATGTATGATGTTTTGATATTGTTAATGAAATTGAGAAGTTACTATGTGTTTGATATCATGAGTTGATTGATGGTTAAATTCTTATGGTGAGTATATGCCTAGATTTAATTTTTAATTTAGCATTTTGAACAGGTCCTGATGAATTATAGCTCCTTCTTAGAGTTAAGATATATATGTGGCTTCTAAATCTCCATAGTTGTTATATGTGTTCATGTTTTTCTTCTACACGATCTAGCTTCTAATATTATTAAGGTCATGACACGCCTCGAGTTAGACTCCCTACTCCCTTGAGTAGGGTGAACATGTCGGCATTGTTCTAGACTACTGCGGAAACCTTGTTTTCCTTAAACCTGAACCTGGGTCTTGCCCCAAGACCTCATTTTTCGCCAAAAAATGGTTCCGTTGTTGGGACCTGAAAACTTATTTAGAAGCTATATCATGGTATCGTGGATCTCCGAGAAGGAACTATGAAGCTGGTGGTATAATTACTTAGATCAGTTCATATCGCAACAAGAGGAACTTCGGCAACAAAGGGAAAATACTGTCAAATATCGGGTCATGTTTTCTGAATCTGCGAGTGACCCATATGAAATTTTTTGGGGAAAATTTCTAGAAGAGCTTTATAATTGGTTGCGGAGACTTCAAATCAAGTCACTCCCAGGAGGACCGCATAGAGTCTGTTGCAATCGGATGCACACAGATCTAGTAGCACTCCATCAATTAGATACAGATCTAACCCGGGCAGTATATTTTTGGGTACAACCTACCTTGGATGGGTACATTGTGGAATTTGCAACTGATTGTTACCAATATTTTACAAAATTCGAAGACATATTTAGATCTAGATTGCGGGGAGAACTGTTGAAAGAAATCCTGTTGTGGATTAAAGCTCTAATGGTGGACGAGGGATTGATGTCACTCCAAAGCCCTGAGATGGAGACCTAAACCTCCAGTACTGGGGGAAGGATTTGAAGGAAATATGCTACGAGAAAGGAAAAAGAGGGAATAGGGGTATGGATGCTGGAACCTCCAGTAGCTTGAGAGAGCAGAGAGCACATCGGAGGGCGCAGATTGTTGAGAATTGGTGGGAAAGGATGATGAAAGATTTTGAGAAGAAGGAGAAGAATCGACAGAACAAGGAAAAGGCGCCACAGATGACAGAGGAAAGAGAAGGTCAAATGGGATCCCAAGGAATGGGAGGGGCTATTAAGGAATTTAGGCAAGTTTATAGGAGCCTAGCTCGAAGAGAAAAGTGAGAGAATTCCAATGAGGAGGACGCGCACCCCAAGGAGGAGTCAGATGTGGAACAAGCACCCAGAATTCAAGGTAATCCTATTCCCTAAGTTTCAAGGTGCACTATTTTTAACCTTCCCCTTGTACTCTATCATCCACCTGATAATTTTTTTTGTTAAGTTACGGGAGTTTAGCAAGTTGAGTAGCACTAAATCCACAGTACATATATCTACTAGCAACAGTGTTGTTAGTACAATCTCTTAGCCAGGAAGTAGAGGTTTTGTTTTAGTACCACCAACACAACGAAATATGGCGGGATCGTTCACCCAATACCCAGAATTTTCTGGAAAAGGTAACGATGATGTGGAGCAGCACTGATATCTCTGTGAAGCTATTTGGAGAGCTCAGTAGACACCAGATGCAGTCAAGTTAATTGAGTTCCAAACCACTCTAAGAGAAAGAGCTTTGCGCTGGTTCATTAAATTGTCAAAAGAACATCAGAACCCAGCAATAGACGATGTGAAGAAAGAATTTTTCCAAGAATTCAAATTGCCTCAGACGAATCAGCAGGGATTGTCTGAGCTATGGAAAATCAAGAAGCAGGGAGGAGAAACCGCCTGGGATTTAATGAGAATATTTAAAGACGTGATTGGAAAGCTAAGTTAACCAATCGATCTGAATCACCAGCAGGATTGGTTCATCAAATCACCCCTACCATTGAGAAGGACCCCTCTGATGCAATAGAATATTGATACTCTTTAGGATGCTCTTTAGAAAGCCATGAAAAAATAAGTTATGGCAGGTTACCCACAGGAGTTTAGAGGAGGAGCAACAGTACAAGATCCTTCCATACTAGGACTACAACATCAAATAGCGAGTTTAACAAAGAATTTGAAATACATTCAACTGGTATGACCTATAAGGCCCAACGTGTGGTGCACACATTGTTTGATGGAAGGACACATTGCCACGGAAAGTTTGAGGTTGCGAGGAGAAAATGTTGGAACTTCGGCAACTGGAACACAGGGGGCTCCACTAGTCGGAGGAGTTGCACAGATAAATACTCAAGGACTATACCAACTGTGAACCCACTTCCCGAGGTTCCCCAACCAACAGAATCAAACAGCAACCGAGTGTTGTGAAATATGCAAAGGTATTGGTCATCCTCCACGACTGTGTCCAATTATGAAAAAATATTCTAATGTTCCAAACAATATATATTGTGAATTTTGTGCTTCTACAATGCATAATACAGAGCAATGTAGAGCCTTAGATGCATTGAAAAAATGATTGGACAAGTCCTCTTATAGAGAAAATTAAACTCCAAGGGGGCGAGGAGGAGGAATGAGAGGTAGCAGAACTGGAGGAAAAGGACCACTAAGATGTTATAACTGTGATCAAGAAGGGCATGTAGCAAGGGAATGCCCGCTACCCATGAGACCATGGTGCTCTCAATGCATATTTAACATTTATACAACTAAAGACTTCCCATAGTTGATTAAGAGATGGGAAGAAGAAGCCAGACAAAGAGGAGCTAACCTGGTCAATGCAAAACCAAGAATAACAGAAGCTCAACCCATGCAAAGTGTAGCTATAGTGACACGGGGAGGGAAGAAAATAGGAGAGCATGCTCAAGACATGGACCCGATAAATTTAATCAAACTGGCGTCCCCAAAGAAATATTTCAGCCCAGACCGACAGAAAGAGTATTTTAAAGAAGCACTAGAAACATTTTCCTAGATAGGGAGACATGAGAGTATGGAAATTCCACAACCGTCCAATGGAAGAGAGAAGGAAATCCATACAAGTACATTTATCAAGAAATGGTTCTAATTGTTCCTGAAGATCATAAACAACAGACCAATGCTGGAGCAACTAAAGAAAAATCTAGAATTGGTCGTGCAAGGCAATGCAGAACCTGGAGACTCAGGGAATTCAACGGAAAAGTACATAAGAAGGGTGAAAAGAAACAAGAGAAGAACTAGAAAGGAGTTCCGTGTGAACACTCAGGTCGCGTGATTTCAAATCAGAGATGCAATGCTTGATCTCGAATTAGATGTCAACATTATACCCCGAAAGACGTGGGAAATGATGGGGATACTAAAGCTGACACATTCACCAATACAACTCAGAATGGCAAATCAATATTGTATTGTACCAATAGGAAGGCTGGAACAAGTTGAAGTTGATGTTGTAGGAATAAAAACCTACACAGACTTTGAAGTAATAGACATCATGGGACACAAGGATCCCTATCCTTCGTTGTTGGGGATTTATTGGGCCTTTGAGAACTATGTAGTGATTGATTTAAAGAAGGAATTAATGATATTCAAAGATGGATAAGTCACAGTATTTCAGCCATTGGACCCATATCAAGGACCCTGATACATAGAGATGGTTGACAACAAAGAGGACACTAAGATTCTAGATCAACTCTAATAGATGACGGCGGGAAGGAGAGAAGATTATATCAATCCTATAGCAGGAGGGACCGTAAGCTGGAAAAATGTTTAGAGTTCCGACTTGGGATCAGAATTAGCATGGGATGATTGGCAATAGGGAGGATATGAATTAACACCAGAAGATGTGCCAACATTTAGGGAGTCAACTGGATTGGTACAGAGGTCAAATATGCATGTCGTAAATACATTCATTACTAAAGTGGAAGAAAAAGTACCAGTAGAACATAGATTCCCTCTCATGGACGTATCACTACAATCCACGTTGACAAGGTGGTGGGCTACCCATCGCAACTCTCTATCGCGATGGGAAGATATTGCCAAAGCATTAAGAACTAGGTTCCACGAAGCTTCAAGGCCGCAATTCAGAGAGAAGTACCAAGGGTATTATGACCCCCTGGAACATTTACGTAGATGCGAGTATAAGTGGAGGAAATAAGGGTATCCAGAATATTTGTGGGTGCACAAATTTATACACTCACTGCACACCATTCCACTTGATTGGTACCTGATAGAAGAGAAGAAGAGAGGAACTGGTACCTGGGAAGCAGTTGCATAAACATTTACGCGAAGTTTTTCTTTCGAAGGAGATATGAAACAACTCACATATGCCCTCTAAGCAATTAAAAGAGTATTTTTCTTTCCAAAGCTTCAGGAAGATGAAGAAATGTCGTTATCAGAGCAGAAAGTCAAAGAATCAGTAGCATGCAAAAGGATAGACCGAGAGATAGATGATGACGACTTAGAGAATCTCTGACATCTATACTTTGAAGAGAAAAAAGAAGAGTGGGAAATACAGGAAGAAACAACTACAGAGTGACTACACCTGTTACCTTTGAAGACGAAGAAGAAAAATATTGGAAGAAGAGAAATCAAAGATTGCATCTATTAGAGATTATTGGGATACAGAGACAACAAATGAAATCTTTGACCTGTTACAGGAATACGAAGATTTGTTCCCATCTTCAATGGCGGAGCTCAAAGGGATTAAAGGATATCTGAGAGAAATGTGCATAGTCTTAAAACCATACACGATGCCAATAAATCATAGGCCTTACCGCCTAAATCCGAGAGTAAAAGAAAAATTTAAAGCAGAGATAGATAAAATGTTGAAGGATGGCTTGATTTTTCCAGTTGAGGAAGCAGAATGGGTCATTCCCATTGTAATACAAAGTAAAAAGGAGAAATCATAAATCAGAGTATGTGTATAATACATAAGTCTCAACAAATCATGCATTCATGATCCGTTTCCAACCCCATTTAGCGATGAGGTTCTTGACAATGTAGTAGGAAACGAAGCATACTCATTCACAGATGGCTTCTCAGGATATCATCAAGTGAGAATAGCGGAAGAAGGAAAAAGGAAGACTACTTTCACAACAGAGTGGGGATCATTTGCATACCATGTCATGCCTTTTGGACTAAATAATGCACCAGTTGTGTTTTCACGAATAGTGATAACATCATTCAGAGAATTTATCCATAAATTCCTGGAAGTATATATGGATGATTGGACAGCTTACAATTTACTAAAGAACCATGCAACTCTGCTCAGAATAATGTTTGATAGGTGCAGACAACTTCAAATTCTCTCAACCTTAAGAAGTGCATCTTTGCAGTACCTTTCGGAACACTCTTGGGACATGTAATTTGTAAGTAGGGCTATGTGGGCACAGCAAAGGTAGCATTCATTATGAACATGGAAGCACCAGGTACAGTAAAACAATTGAGGTCACTATTGGGACACACAGGGTATTACAAAAGATTCATCTGCAACTATGCAAATATAACATAACCATTAGAAAACTTGTTGTGCAAATCAGAAAAATTTATGTGGAACGGTGAATGCACGAAGGCACTAGACACATTGAAAGAGAAACTAGTAAGTGCACCCATTTTGGCCCATCCTAATTGGGATAAACAGTTTCATGGCATTGCTTTGGGAGCGGTGTTTTCTCAGCCAGTAGAAACCTCCATAGATCATCCAGTGTACTTCGCAAGTATAAATTTGTCCACAAATGAAAGAAATTATACAACCACAGAAAGAGAGGCTCTTCCTATGGTATACTCTCTACAGAAATCGTCATTACTTATTGGGAGGTACATTGAAGTTCTTCACGAATCACTCAACATTGAAATATCTGGTAAAAAAACCTATGCTTAAAGGAAGAATTTGTAGATGGCTCCTACTATTCCAGGAGTTCACTTTTGAAGTAATAGTAAAACCAGGAAGGCTAAACGTGGGTCCTAACCACTTAGAAAGATTGGAGAATAGGGGAAACGGGGGATCCTTATATGACCAGTTGCTAGATGCTAATCTCTTCAGAGTAGAAGCCATCCCAGATAATCTCAAGCAAATAGCAACATATCTGGCCACAGGATAATGCCCAGCAGAACACACGACAACCCAAATGAGACATCTAGTAGTGAAAGCGACTGAATATCAACTAATAGGAGGACAGTTATACAAAATGGGATTGGATCATATCTTGCGAAGATGTGTCCTATATCACGAAAGAGAAGATATCTTGTGGGAATGTCACAACGGAGTTGCGGGAGGCCATGTTGGCGCAAAACAAACCGCAAGGAAGATACTACATGCAGGGTTATGGTGGCCCACAGTACACAAAGATAGAAAGGCATATGTGAAAAAATGTGATGTCTGCCAAAGAACATGACGACTGTCACATCGAGATGAGTTACCGCTACATTCTGTGAGGGATATGTAGGCATTTGAGAAATGGATCGTCGACTTCATAGGACCAATAGCACTAATAGCATGACACTCGCATGCAAGGTATATAATTTCCGCAACAGATTACCTCACAAGATGGGTAGAGGCGGCACCTGTTAGGGACTACATAGCAGACACAACAGCCAGATTTATTTTCAACAACATAATTAGCAGATTCAGTTGTCCCGGGAGCCTAACAAGTGATCAAGGCATGCATTTCATTAATGCTACTATTGGAAAAAATTCAAGTACAACACCACAAAAGCAGCCCATACCACCCTCAGGCAAATGGAACCATTGAGGTATTCAAAAAAATATTAGAAAAAGGACTAACAGCAATGCCAATCGTGATTACTGAGATGAAAGGATACCAGCCACATTGTGGGAATATAGGAAAACTATGAAGAGAGTGCACAATTATACTCCATTCTAGTTGGTATACAGAAAAGAGGTAGTAATACCGGCTGAATTTATCATACCAAGCCTCTTAATTTCTCCAACTATACATATGACAGATGAAGACTCAATCACTGAATGGCTCCATGAACTACAGGAGCTTGAAGAAGATATATTTCTAGCAGATTTCCATCAGACATTACAAAAAGAAAGATAGAAATCCTGGCATGGTCATCACATCAAGCAAAAAACATTCACTATTGGAGGAAAATTCCTACTATATGATAGCAAATTCCAGAAGTTCCCAGGGAAACTCAGAATGCACTGGATGGGACTGTATCGTGTTATAGAGATTAAAGACACAGGCATGGTCAAAATGGCGTAACTAGATGGACAAATACTGCAAGGATGGGTGAATGGTGCACTCCTGAAACCCTATCATGAGTAAGCTCCACAAATTATTTTTTTAATAACCCTTGCACCTAAGAGCAGTCAGTAGGGTAGAGTATCATAGATAGAGTCAATAACTCTCTCACAACCGAGATGAGACATATAATTACCATATTTTAAGTTTTTTTAGCTCATTAGAATAGGAATCCCCAATAAAAAGACCACAGAGTGGCGGAGAACAACAATCAGACCTGTTGCGATGTGGAGACCACATCGCAACCAATTGTGGTCGGGGGAGAGAGAGTCTATAGTGTCAGATATCCTAAGCGTGTCAAATATCATTCACTCATAATGACCCATTATACCATTTTTAGTTCGTAAGATCACCCAAATTTGAAAAATAACTACCGTAATTAGTAACCCCATATCGTAATAAGTTTCCATATTAAGCCATGATTATTACCCATCACATCTACCCAAATCCTAAAGCCACCATCAGCAATGTCATAATACACGTCACCCCGATAACTAATCTCACGATTATAGCCGCAAGAAAGATAATAAGAATTAATTAGTTATGGGTTCATATTAAACTCATTCATGTTGGTAACATTACTTAACCCGCATGAATGAAGAAAGCACCAGAATGCCGGAAAAATCTGAGTTAGCAAAAATAGAAACAGCTACAAAGACAGGCACAATTTCAGCAGCAAAAGTTCAAAGCAGTCGATCAGCAGCAGAATTTCAAAGAAGTAGACTAGTAGCAGAAGCTCATAGCAATAGACCAACAACATTAATTGATCTGAAAATGGGTTGGATAACTTTTTATGCTTTTCAAGAACCTCCACTCAGTTAAACAAATAAAAGATCTAGCTTATACTTGACTTTTGCAGAATTTTATACTTGAAACAGGTGTAATTTTTTTTTATTGTTTAAGTGCTTTAATATCATTTTTTTTCTGATATTAAACATGTGAAACAACCATATAATCCAGAAAATAAACATCAACACATAACAACAAATTTAATCTAGGATTTCACCCGAATATCGTGGGCTACATCTCCTTGAGCTCTTGTCATCTTGACTTGGCTCTTTGGGATTATGGCAAATTTATTTTACAAGCCTCAAAATCAACTCTAATGGTTAACTGAACTGAACCAATGGGTTTATAATACCATTTATATCCCTGTCATGGTTATCATCACTCTGAAAACATAACTAGGTCCCCTTAGACTGGTCTCCTTCAGTCGGTGCTCTTGAGCTACCCTGAGATTCTCTATGGCACTAACTCCATCAGAAATCATTTTCTGTCCTTGAAACCTCACCTATTGGCTTCCCAATCTAGGCCTCCATCCACTTATGGCCCTAGGCTTCCCAAAACTTCCTTGTGGCTCTTCGACCTTCAGAAGTATTCAAATGGCTCTGAAAATTCTTTAATTGGATTCAAAATGTCCAAAATAGTCAAAATATACCATTCACTTGCATGAATTGGCCTGCGGCTTCCCCAGTTTTGCCTCTAACACTTGCTGGTACCCCTTGGCTCTAGGGTCAAAGAAAACTTCTTTGTGGCTTATTGAGCTCTATAAGTCCTAAAAAGCTTCTATAAACTCCATTAATGGATTTATAATGCTCATCACAGTCAGAAATGAATATTTTTTTGCTGAGAATGGTTATTGGTTGCCCTGGATAGGACACATTCTCCTGCTGGCACTTTCTAGCCTCGATGGCCCCTGGAACTTCTCTGAAGCAAATCAGTCTTAAAAATTCCTCTACATGCTCTAAAAACCACACCATTAGTTCCAAAATGTCTAAAACATCCAAAATGGACTATTGGATTTCTAAATAAGGCCTCTAGCTGCCCTGGCTAGGCCTCAAACTATTGTTGGCCCATGGTGGCCTTAGGGGCCCCTAGAACTTCACTTAAGCAAAAACATACTCAAAAGTCCTATAATATCTTTGAAACCCTCACCAATGAGTCTGGAATGTCTAAGATAGTCTAAATTTACTATTGGCACCCTCAAAATCGTCGAATCTAGCTCAAGATAGAGCCAAAACAGTTTTTATCCAATAACCCCTTAGGAATCCTCCACTAAAAATGGAGAAATAAAGTTAAACTCCAGTTAAGTTTGGAAAATATGAAATTTTGGTGTACCCGCCAAAAATACCGCTAGTTTAACTGTTGGCATTTACTGCGTTGCTAGGAGTTGGACACATGTCCCTGAAAACTGCAGTCAATTGGAGGTTAGCGGATCCCACTGCATATAAACTGCACAGATATATGTAAAGTTAATGTCACATGTGATAGGTTTGATGACGTTGGAGTTGTCGTCGGAAGTTAGGGCTAATCCTTTGGGTCTGGTGATGGGTCGGCGGTCCTATGGGGATGGGCTAGCCCCTCCAGACCCCTAAATCGAAAACCATAACACGTTATATAAAACGCGCCCACCATATGGTTAAGAACTGCCTCGTAGAGCATTTCATGGCATTCTATGCGCACTGGCCGGAGGTCACAAGGTCAAACCCCCCGGACCTCATAAAATTTTATACCACCGTCCAGGGGACACATGGTGGCCTCAGGGCTAGCCACGTGTTGCCCTATAATTGGTCCACATTAAAAGAGTAAAACTCATCCAATGAACCACAACGTGCCACTTGGAATTCACTAGTTGGCCTAGAAGGAATATTTTAGGGAATATTATGAGGAATATTCTCTTTTATTAATTTCCAAAAACCAGTCAAACTTGGTGAAAAGCCAGAAATTACAGTTTACTGGACTTTTCAAATCGCGATAACTTCTTCATACGGTGTTGGTTTTTCGAACCGTTTGTGGCGCTGAAATTAGGAAGATGAGATATATCCGGTCGCTCAGGTTTGGCACACTTCTGAACACTTTTAATTTTGAGCTATCACTTAGGTCCATGATCCAAATCTGATCACACCTCCCCATTGGGAATCTTTTGGACCCCAAAAAGACTAATTACCTGATCTGTACAGTAGATGAGAGTACAACACCCTCTTTTTAGCCTCCATACACTTTCCTTGCATGGCTTAGTGCCTTTGAACCACAACTCGAAGGTAGTCAACACTTCCCTTCCTTAGATGCTCTTGCCCTCGTGTCAAGAATTGTCTTCAAGGAACTCACCTAGAAATTTTCGGCGAGAAATTGATAGAAGGTAGTTGAACATCATGTCCTTGATCATCGATCCAAGGCGGCTCAAAAAAACGTGAGATTACAACAGAAAAAATGCATACATAACTAAAATTTTCATATGTACAAATGAATGTATGTCTTACTATGTAAAGAAGTCAAACCACTTCTTACCAAGCCAATTCCACGACGAATTTTGCTGCTGAAAATATTCTTCATGTGAAACGTCTGTTCTCACATCAATGATGGAATCTTTGGTTCCAATTTCGCCAGCCTTTCTATCCTCTTTCTTCAAATGCTTGGGAAGATTAGTTGGATGCAATGTCCAAAAATGGGCAACAACATGTCCCCTCTTCTGGAAATATGTGCAAGTATTTTGCACCTTCTTTGCAAGTTGCCTTTGCCTCAACCATTTCCTGTATGCCTTCATCCTCTTCCAGCATTTTGAAAAATCATGGTTACACATACCACAATATTCACAACAACTCTTTCTTCCATTCGAGCATGCATAATTTTCATGCCTTGCATAAACATAATCAACTTTACTATGGGAAGAATTATACCTCAAATGTTGCCTTGCATGTTCATCTTTTTTACCTTCATAACGAGACGAACTTGTAGAGGTTCCAGCTTCGCCATAAGCTACATGTGTACAAAAACCTTGTTGCAACATAGGCTTCAAACAATGGCAATCAACTTGAAAACAAACTTGACATGTTTGTGGTTTAGAACTTGGAACAAAATTACTTTTTGAAGTTGCCTCAAATGCCTTCATGGCTTTGGAGTTTTCGCCATAAGATTGAACATAACCAAGACCAAATTTCTTAAGTCTTTCCTCAACCAAAATAGGATCAATCATGCCTTTTGTATGTTTTCCTAAACCCTTGCCTTCATAGCCCATTTTAATATAAAACTTGGACCCTATGCCTCTAGTGTGATTTTCAAATGAACCAACACATCTATCTAAAGTGGAAATTGAAGACAAATTTGAGTGTATTACCTCTGCTTCAAGCATGTTATTGGTCAAAGTCTCTTGGGCTTCATGTAGCTACATCTCCATCTCATGCATTATTTTAAGATTTTCTTTCTTCTCTTGCTTCATAGCAACCAATTTCTCATGAATTCTAGTGCTTTCTCTTTTATATTCATATAGAATTTGCACCATATCCTTCAAGATATAGAAGTCTCGCTTCATGTCTTCATCGAAGAATATTGTGAAGGAGGAGGATTTTGAAACCTCACTTGAAGAAGTTTTCATATTTATGTGAATGAACTAAAGAACTTCAATTAACAATTCGAAAGATTCAAAAAAAATTAACAAAGCTTCTGAACAAAATGGTTGTAGAGTCAAGCTCTTCTTCAAGCAACCTTTTTACAAACAAACTTCAAGATCTTCTTAACAAACAATCGTCAAGAGGGTTTGTGCTTCAAGGGTTGCCTTGAGTTCCTTTGGGTAAGGAATATGCCTTTAACCCTTCTTCCTTCTTGTCCTCTTCTGGACTTAGTTATCAGTAGCTCTCCCTTCACCTCTAGAAAACTCAAACTTGTAAGAAACAATCAGTTTGCAAACAGTCAAATCCTTTTCATTATTTAAACACCTTTCAATTCAACAAGAAAACTTGTGCTCTGTCAAGCCAGCAACTATGCTCTGATACCAACTTGATCTGAAAATGGTTTGGATAACTTGTTATTCTTTTCAAGAACCTTCCACTTAGTTAAACAAATAAAAGATCTATCTTATACTTGACTTTTGCAGAATTTTATACTTGAAAAAGATGTAGTTTTTTTTTACTCTTTAAGTGCTTTAAGATCATTTGTTTTTTCTAATATTAAACATGTGCAACAGCCAGATAATGCAGAAAATAAACATCAACACATAACAACAAATTTAATCTAGGATTTCACCTGAATATTGTGGGCTACATCTCCTTGAGCTCTTGTCATCTTGACTTGGCTCTTTGGGATTATGGAAAATTTCTTTTAAAAGTTACAAAATCAACTCCAATGGTTAAATAAACTGAACCAATGGGTTTATAATACCATTTATATCCCTGTCATGGTTGTCATCACTCTGAAAACAGAACTGGTCCCCTTAGACAGGTCTCCTTGGGTCGGTGCTCTTGAGCAACCCTGATATTCTCTATGGCACTAACTCCCTTAAAAATCCTTTTATGTCCCTGAAACCTCACCTAATATATTCAACACATATCATACCTCCAAAATGTATTGATCATTTTCTCAAAATGAGCACTGGCTTCCCAATCTATGCCTCCATCCACTGATGGCCCTAGGCTACCCAAAAATTCCTTGTGGCTCTTCGACCTTCAGAAGTCTTCAAATGGCTCTAAAAATCCTTTTGTTGGATTCAAAATGTCCAAAATAGTCATAATAGACTTCACTTGCATAAATTGGCCACCATCTACTCCGGTTTCACCTCCAACACCTAGTGGCACCCCCTAGCACTGGGGTCAAAGAAAACTTCTATGTGGCTTCTCAAGCTTTAGAAGTTCTAAAAAGCTTCTAAAACCTCAATCAATGGATTCATAAATATCATTACAGTCATAAATGACTATTTTTTTGCTAAGAATGGTTACTGGTTTCCCTGGATAGGCCACATTCTCCTGCTGGCACTTGCTGGCCCTAGTGGCCCCTGGAACTTCTCTGAAGAAACTCAGCCTTCAAAAGTCCTATAAAGCCTCTGAAAAACCACACCATTAGTTCCATAATTTATGAAACATCCAAAATTGACTATTGGATTTCTGAATAAGGCCTCTATCTGCCCTGGCTAGGCCTCAAACTGTTGTTGGCCCATGGTGGCTCTGGTGGCCCCTAGAACTTCAATGAAGCAAAAACCTACTCAAAAGTCCTCTGATGTCTCTATAACCATCACCAATGAGTCTGGAATATCTAAGATAGTCTAAACTGACTATTTTCACCCTCAGAATCGTCGAATCTAGCTCAAGATAGAGCCAAAACAGTTTTTGTCGAGTAACCCCCTAGGAATGCTCCACTAAAAATGGAGAACTGAAGTTAAACTCCAGTTAAGTTTGGAAATTCCAAAATTTTGGAGGCTCCAAAAATACCTCCAGTTTAACCGTTGGCATTTACTGTGCGGTTAGGAGTTGGACACATGTCCCCGAAAACCGCGGTCAATTGGAGGTTAGTGGATCCCACTGCATATAAACTACGCAGATATATGTAAAGTTAATGACGCATGTGGCAAGTTTGATGAAGTTGGAGTTTTCGTCGGCTATTAGGGCTAAGCCTTTGGGTCTAGTAACAGGTCGTCGGTCCTATGGGGAGGGGTTGGCCCTCGGGGTTGGCCCCTCCAGACCCCCAAATCGAAAACCATAACACGTTAAATAAAACGCGCCCACCATATGGTTAAGAACTACCTCGTAGAGCAATTAGTGGCAGTCTATGCGCGCAAGCTGGAGGTCACGTGGTCGAACCCCGCGGACCTCATAAAATTTTATACCACCATTGTTGGGAAGGTAAATCCTCTCTACGGACAGAGACGATCCCTCTAGCCCTAGAGTGGGCCTAGCAACAAAGGGATAAGCTAAAGTGTAGGTTCCTAATTAATTAATGAAAAGGACACGGTACATTAACCTACCTAGAGTCCAACGTTGTCGTCACTGTAGTGGTGGTGGCCTCTTGATCTTTGTCTAAACAGGTCACAATCCTTCTGCAACAGTGCTCGGATACCTGCACGAAGATCAGCAAACAAGAGCAGCATACAAGACAATTATTTCATTCATAATCAACTAACTAGTCAAGGAAGGTTAAGCATATTGCATCAAATAAAACAAATTAACGCAAGATGGGAACCAGACAATAGTCATGTATATATATAAATAGAAGAAAGAGTTACAACCGGAGCCTTGACGTTGCAGCCTCCTTCAGCGGGGTTCAGTCGAAGCACGTCTTGAAGGATCGTTGGGGAATTCGGATGAGGTGAGGACACAAGCCTAAGCTCTCTCGACAAAGGTCTCTTTCCGTTCTATCTTTCAATGAAAACTTCAGGAATTCTCTTCAGCCTTTCAGCTATAATATGTTCCGCTAGTGTATCAATGGGAGATAGCTTTATTTATAGAGGGAGAGGAGAAGGTTGGGATCCCTACAATAGTGGAAGGGAGGCCTTATCCCTTGGGAGGTTTCCCCAAAAGGTGGAAATAAGAGGCCAAAGGATGGGGGCTATGGTTATTCAGTCGAACCACTCCAGATGACTTTCCCATGAAGTTGTTACGATATAAACTTTGCCTCTATATTTAAAAAACATTCCATAAACAGGTTGGCGCGGGTAGCTCACTGGGACAGAGTGCCAATGGGCGCGGGGCCCAGTGTTAATCTTCCTCATTGGCACAAGGGTATAACATTATACTAGCGCCAAGGCAAAAACATGTGTTTCTAATGGTCTGCTCAGGAAATTTTCAACAGAAGTAATGTTGTCACATGGAAAGGGATGCAATGATGGTCTTTGCAAGGCATGGCACTTCTTATTATTCACAGAAATGATCTTCCAATGTGGGGATGGGGATTGCAGGGACAATGACAAAATGGTGTGTAACAGATGCCCCCTAAAGCATGAGGTCTGAGAGAGAGGAAGGGGTGAAATGCTTTACAAGAACGCATTCGAACCAAACACCGTTGTTGGAAGACCAACAAGTAAAAATACAACTGATATCTTTGATACATGAAAAAGTGGCATGGGTGCAGCCATCCATAATAGAGTACATAAAACGTGAGATCCTAGGTATGGATGCAGCCATCCAGTAGTAAGGATCAACAAATAGAATCAGGTATGGTTGCAGCCATCCAATCAAAAGAGTCCTGCATAAATTCATGATAAACCACAATATCTCGCAACCTGGATCTTATCAGACAAAACCCAAGGTCTTACACTCCATCTCGACTTGAACAACTACAAATTCAAGCATGTGAATATCTGAGCTGAAGTCAAACATGCAAGAAAGTCACCTGATTACCAGCCAATGATGAAAGTTGTTAACAGGTACAAGAGAAACCACCAATAATGAAAATGGATCTCAAGGTACAATAGGTACAATCCACGGAATGTGAATAGTGATCTGGCGTCGAAAAACCATAGAATCACTTGATCAAAGGCCAATGATGTGGACCTGTCGTCAAATGCGAAGAACTTGCCATTGAGGCATGCAAGCTCCAAGGTACCAGAAGGGAGTCTTTAGATCAACTTCCTGGATAATTCGCTGAAGTCGAGAGGAAGTGACCCGATCGAAGGAGCGCCATAATTTTTTCCACATCATCGACATGAGACAAAGGAACATGATGATAGTGAATCAAGACCAATAGAGAATCAGAGGGAGGTTGAAAATTGCAGAGGAAAACTTCTCTTTGAACATATCAGCGACATGACTCTGGATTTGGCAGTATTTGACACCAAGGGATCTGAGGTCATGATGACGTGGCAAAGAGCAGATGAGAGATCAAAATGGATTACCTAAACCCATGAAAGCAAAAATGACGAAATGGGATGTCCCCAACCTGGCACGAATGCAATCGAGTGTCATGTTCAAAAGCAACATACTGCCGACACGACTAAAAACTGGTTGCATTTTCCTCCACCATTTCTGGAGAGTACCCCAATTATTTTTAAAAAACAAGCTTGAAGGGGATAGAATATGCTTGTAATGTAACTTTTTTTTTCAGATAAATCCATCCTAGTACATTTTACGAGCCCTAGGAAGGAGGAACTCAGTAAATATCATGGTGACGATGTCTGATGTCATCAGGGATTAACAAGTCTGACAAAGGAAGAAATCGACATCTTTTCATGTTTAGAGAGTTTGAAAAGAAGCTAAAAAGAAAACTACAGCATGTCCCTTTTCGTAAATAGTCCTTCAGATCTGAAAACGTAGAAAACAATATCTGAAAGAACCTCTTAGTCACGAAAGGCTAAGGTATTCCTTTTTCGTAAATAATCTATCCCATCCTGAAAAAGGGGTAAACGTATACTGGGTAGATATCGTTGCGCAGCCATTTAATGAGTTCAAAATGACAAGAGTCTCAGAAATCTTTTCAGTTTTAGAGAGTCTAAAAAGAGCTTAAGGATGAATCCAGTAGTGATTTTTTCGTGTTTTTACCGAGTCCAAAAAAAGTATAAAATACAACCCGTTACTTCATCGCTATCTCATTAAAAACCTGTCACTATTTCTCGAAATAACATAATGTAATGATCGAAAAACATGTCTTAAAACCTAATTAGGGTTCCGAAAAGTTATAAAATGCCAAAAGTGGTAAAAAATAATTACTTTTCAATTTCACCTCTTGTGGAGCAATAGTTACCCATTTTAGATTGTGATTTTGCGGCGACGATAACGAGCGATCCGGCAGGTCAATCTCGAATCCGTCAGTTTCAGGTAAGAGTCGACATCCTTTCCTAAATTTTAATTCCTCTTTCATTACCTGCAACCCCAAGTTTTGAATTTTGTGGAGGAATTTGTAAAAAATAGGGCACGACGGTTGGCATGAGTCTGTTTGGAACGAGTATCAGGCACGGACTCACGCCAATCACCCAAATTTATGAACTGGGGCGTGTCCATTGGTGCGATTGTTTCCCAAAAAGTCGCGCAAATCTTTTTAAGCTTACAATGCAAGCAAGCAGGTCCAATTTTCACAAATTCGAAGCTTTTAATTTGGCTAATGAGGTTCATATGAACATGTTTGCAGGTGTGAAGCAGCAAAATGGTGATCAAATGGAAAGAACGGGAACACAGTGAAGAATACGAGCTTTCCATGTAGAATGAAAGATGCATGGAAGCTCTCAGTGACTGTGGACTGAAAAAATTCTTCATGACACCATGCCTAAGAGCTCAACCGGAGCTGCTGCAATACTTAATCAGTATCTGGGATGAGGATCATGATAAATTCATTCTTCATGATCAGGAACTTGAGATTGACGTTTCAAACATCTATTTCATAACAGGACTGTCGCAGAGGGGGGAAACACCAGTCCTGACCGACACCCAACCAATCATGGAGAACATGAGTATGGTGAATCGGTGATCGACAGGGTATCTCGAGGGGCACGAAAAGGATCAAGAAGAGGGAAAGTGGATATCCAGACCATCCCGGACTTGGCACTAAAGGTAGTGCTACACGCCATCACACGAGCTACATGATTACAGGCACCACACGAAGCAACAAAAACACAGCTACTTCTTGCTGTAGACTGTCTAACACCGACCCTCTACAAATGGGTAGAGGCAGTGACAATCAATCTGAAACGTCACCTAACAAAATGCAAGAAGACCAAACTAAAGCAGTTCAGATATGGATCCATCCTGGTATTGTTCTTATTGGAATGATTACCAATATTTTAGCGATAGGAAGTGATGGTTCTGACACCACCATCACAAGAGTCGCGGATGGCCCGTTGGGCAGCGTTGATGCCAAGGTCAGGGGGCGGTCAACAGATGTCCTGAAGACCGAAGTTCTTTGCTTGGCTCCACTGACAGTTGATTATCATGGAGGACTGGCCCTACTCTAGCACAGATTTCACTGGTGATCCAGACCTCCCACTCCCTAAAGGATAGGATTGGGATGAAGCACTTGGTAAGACTAATTTTTTATTTTCACGAGTGTTATGATTTTTTTTGTTATGTATGTTCTGACATTGAATCTACGTGTTTGTATATGTCATCCCAGAGAGACCTGCAGGCATGTCTTCGATAGCGAGGCGAATGTCTCGCAACCTAATATTTCCCCTCATGGTGAAGGAGGCGAGGAGTAGGAAATTGTGCACAACTTGGAGGGAATCTCCCGCAGGGTCGCAGACTATGCGCGATTCGATGATGTTCCTCGTGCATACCAGATACACACTGTAGGGGTGTCAAAACGAGTTCACCACTTGCTGAGGTGGCTTGTACGAGCAGTGACATGTTATCATGAGCATCACGCCAATTAGACACCTAGGTTTTATTTCTGCAATTTTTTGAGAGACATGATGTCTCAAGATGTAACAAAAACACACATATTTTTTGAACTTATGATGCACATTGATGAAAACATTCGATATATATATACATATATTTTCTTATATGGATCTTTTTCATGTGATGATGATTTTACAGATTGCATAAATGTCTATCTATTACAATGTTAGGCACTATATCAGTCAATGCATTCATTTGCCTAGGAATACGTTGATATGTGATATAATCAAAATGTCTTTCCAGCAAATGGACACGTAAATACAACCTTAAAATCTAAGGGTTTCTAACTGAATAATGTCCATTAAGTTGAAGAACGACAAGTTGTCAGTCTAGATTTACAACCAATGCACGTATGCCGAGGGTAATCGCCTCGGTTAATAGTTCAATGACAGCACTATACTCAGCGATATTTTTTGTAGTTTGTCCTAGACAGATACCTTCTAGATCTATCAACTCACCAGTAGGATCATAAATCACCCAGGCTACCGAAGACAAGTTCCGGATACTGCGGGAAGCACCATCCGCGAAACCGACATAAGGGGTAATAGGCATCTGCACAATAAGCAACGACCCAATAAGCAGGAAAATGCTCGCAAAGCACACCAAGCCAAAAATGTACAAGAACGAAAAGAACACCTATGTACACAAAACATGCACGAATGACTCATGCATAATATTTTTTGAGATACAACCCATTTATGCGTTGATCTAGAGGATGACCTTTGTAATCAATGAGCTCATAGGCCCCATTCTGCAAGACATGTTTAAAAATTTAGGGCCCATGCCACATGGGTTGAAATTTTCCTGTCCCCAGCTTATCATGATCTTGGTCGTACAGGAGGACGAGGTCTCCTTCTACAAATGAGCGAGGGGAAACCGACTGGTCAAAACGGGCTTTGACCCGCTTCTTCTATGCCTCGATGACCAAAGCAGCAAAGCGGCGAGTTTCATCCAGCCTTTCTAAGTAGAGAAGACGCTTTTCTTCTGGTGAAGTGTTCGACAGCAATTCAACAGCCAACTTGAGCGAACATATTTCACACTAAATCGGAAGGGTAGCTTCGAGACCGTAAACAAGCTAAAATGGAGTGAATCCAGTCGCATCCTTAACTGGGGTTCGGTATGCCCAAAGACCCGAAAATAACATGATATTTCAGTTGGATTTATGCATCCCAATCATACGTTGAAGCATGGTGACAAGAAATTTATTCATGGCTTCAACCTGGCCATTGGCCTGAGGATAGTATGGTGTTGAGCTGTCGTGACGCAGACCCAACTTGGAAGTCAACTCCGCCACTATATAATGCTCAAAATGGGAACCATGATCGGTAAATATGGCTTGAGGGACACCAAACCTAGAAATTATGTGATTGAATATGAGCTGAGTTGTTGTCTTACCATCAGCCGTAAGTGTAGGCATTTATTCAACCCATTTGGTGAAGTAGTCAACGGCTACGATGATATAAGCATGCCCCCTACCGAGTGAGGGTTACACGTCATAAAATTGATGCCCCACTTCGCAAAAGGACCAACAGTAATGACAGGGTGGAGATGTGCAGGCGGCGCGCACATCTTGCGCTGATAAATCTAGCAATCATGGCATTTACAAACAGTGAAAATGCATTCCATGAAGATGGAGGGCCAGAAATACCCAGCATGAAGAATCTTTTATGCAGTGGCATAACCAGACATGTGACCGCCACAGGCGCCATTGTGATAGTCATTTAGGACTTTCTCAGTCTCCTCGAGAGTCAAACACCAACAGAGAATGGAATCTACTCTGATGCAGTAGAGTGTATCTCTGACTATATGATAGGGTTGCAATTGATGTTGGATGCATCTTCTTCAACTCAGATCTAAAAGTAGAAGTTTGAAGATATACGATGATATCATCGTACGAAGGATCAAGGGTGTTAATCAGAAAAAGTGAATCTTCTGGAATGCATTCCTCAGAACTAGACGGAGCGGAGTCAGAGGGGAGGGAGTAGATCAGATCGGTAAAGACTACCGATTTCTTCGACTTAGTAGTAGTAAATTCCAAATAGAACTCTTGGAGGATGAAAATCCACTTCGAGTACTTTCCCCCCAGCAATTGTCGAGACAATATATAGGTCATAGGGTTGCAGTCAGAAATCACAGTCACAGTACGCAGCAGAATGTAATGATGAAAACGTTGAATTGCTTGAACCGCAGCCAATGCTAACTTCTCGATGTGATCATAGCATGTTTCAAGATCGAGAAGGCTACGAGAGAGGTAATAAATAACATGATCGTCATCGTCATCATCGTCTTGCACCAAAACCATGGCAATTGTGCTGAAAGCGACGACTAAATAGAGGGAAAAATCACGATGATAGTTAGAAGGACACAACAGAGGAGCGTTGAAAAGCCACGTCTTCAGAGCATTGAAAGACTTTTTGGCGATATCATCCCAAAAGGATGGGACGCCCTGCTTTATTAATCGCGTGAATCCTTTAGCCACTTCGACATAGTTAGGTATAAAACGGTGTAAAAAATTAGCCTTCCCCTGCAAACTCTGCAGCTGATGTAATGAGGAGGGAGAGGGGAGATTAATAATAGCCTCAAATTTGAGCAAATCAAGGCAAATCTCGTATTTGGAAACGATAAACCCCAAGAGTCTACTGGAATTGACGTAGAAGATGCACTTATGCAGATTTAACCGGATGTTATAGCGTTAACAGCGAAGAAATATCTGACGGAGATGGTCATGGTGGTCCTTACGCTTATTTGAATGAGTCGGAAGGTCATCCAAATAAGGTCAAATGATGTTCTTAATATCGTGAAAAGCATATGACATCACTCGCTGAAATGTGGCCCCAGCATTTTTCAGGCCAAAAGGGAGCTTCTTATATGCGAAAGTACCCCAGGGACAAATAAAGGCAGTCTTATGTTGATGATTCGGGAGGATGTCAATCTGGTTATAGCCAGAAAAGTTGTCCATGAGGGAAAATATCTCACTTCCAGCGCAGACATCAATGATTTGATCAATAAAGGGAGTAGGATAATTATCCTTAGGACGGGCCTGGTTTATGTCACGATAATCAACAAAAACCTGAATGGTACTATGTTTCTTATCTACAGGGACAATGTTGGACACCCATTCTGTCAAGGGAATTAGATAGATAAAATCAGCTTTGAGAAGTTTTTCAACTTCACCCTTAATGGCGGCAGCATTTCTAGGGTGCACAGGACGAAGGCGCTGGTGAACAAGCTTCGAACCAGGGTAGGTAGGAATCTCATGCACCACTATACTAGAATCAATGTCGGGCATCTCTTCGTAAGACCATGCAAAGACGTCACAGAACTCACAGAAAAGGCTAGTATAAACCTGAACTTCATCTAAAGAACAGGTGACCCCGATATGGATGTTCTCGACAATTCCTAGTACGGAGGGCCACCGGGTTTCCCTAGCCCTTAGATGAAGTTTAGGGCCTGGTTACTGAGGGCCACCGGGTTGCCCTTGTGGAAGGGGCTAGCCCGATGGTTGCGATGGACCAGTTTGTCCCTGATAACCAAGTTGACCCAGAGCAGAATCGTAGGGTTTTCCTTGTTGTACAGGGTTTTGGACTTGCTGAACGTAAGGTTGTTGTTGTTGCATAAAAGGTTTTCCTTCTTATGGATAAATTTTCCCCCCAGGAACATAAGACGCTCCTAGTTGATATTGATATTGAGGTTGACCGGAAGGACCGTAGGCTTGCTGGACCGAAGGTTGACCCTATAAGGGTTGTCCTTGCAGACGATAAGGTTGTCCCCGTTGGATCAAAGGTTGTCCCTGTGACGGTTGTCCTTGTAGACCAGAGGGTTGTCCTTGTATTACTGGCCCTCGATGAGGGTCGGTCCGATAGGGATCAGTCAGAGGTAGATAAATGGCCTGATTTGGATCGATAGGAGGAAAATAGACGGGGTTACCATATACATCATAGTGATGCGGAGGATTGATAAGAGCTTGGGGCCACACTAGAATCAGGCGTGGTCTCCATATCGCGGGGTTGTGATTTACCTAGGCAGGGATTGACAGGCCACGTGGGATTAAGAAAGATAGACCTGCGAGTGTGAAAATATCCTGACGACTGATGTGTAACAACAGGTGCAGACGAAGACACACAAACGGTAGGTTGGACTATGACAGATGTAACAATGACCGACGAACTAGGCGTCGAAGGCGACAGTCCTAATGAAGGAAGGACCGAACTCCTTGGAGGAGCTAAAGTACTGGAATGTGCTATGGACGCAACACTAGAAATAATTTGACTCAAATTCTGATAACCGAGTGGAAGTGACACCGATGGAGGAGAAGATTGATTAGAAACATGCATGAGATCTTCTGGGAAAAGCTGATATTCCCCTGTTGAAATAGGCATTTCTTCACTACTGACAAGACTTGAAGAATCCATGTCTGACGAAGTTGTAAGATCTTTGAAAAGACAATGAGGACTAGGAGGTATAGCAGCAGCTATAAAAGGTGATCCCGAAGTAAGAGGATGGAATTCTTCCTCACTCCCAAAACCAGACCAAGCACCCTGAGGAGGCCAATTGCACTCAACTGACTCTTCAGGAGGAGATCGGGTAGCGAGAGGTTGAATACTCGGGAGAATAGGTTGCGCAATCTCGTCAGACCTAGTGGACTGAGGTGTTTCGAAAGAAACGTCAGGAAAAGAACTACCACTAGGAGGCAGTGAAGAAGATGACGAAACTAGTGGTTCCGCCATTGTGACAATATTTCAACACAGGAAGGAAAATGAGATAGCCAATTCAAGGCTTCAAGATCAAACTTTAAGGAATTACAAAAACAAGCCAAGTGAAGAACTTTTAATGGGCATGTGATCGTGGGTAATTAATTTTATGACACTAGAACAAAATTTAGTTGTTTCATGTTTTAAGAGTCGAAAAACAGACAAAAGATGACTCTAGTCACTTTCAATTTTAAACAAGTGTGAAAGGAAAAGTGCCCGATGATCTCTTCTCTTTTTAAGGAGTCACGAAAAGATTGAAATGACTACTCAGGTAATCTAAGCAAGAGGGTTTACCAAGTTTCCGTGAACTGCCATATACACCTTGGTGATCAAATGAAAGAGAAATGACCAAGGACTTAACATACGTGCAAGTAGTCTCCTTGAATGTTGTGTTCGGTGTATCACAGTTACAGGGTGGCAGACTCGACTTCCTATGGATAAAGGATTTTAACCTATCAGGGTATCCCTTTATATATGCGACGGTACGAGGAGCACAAGTCCGTACTAGTTCTGTCTAAAGCCAGGTTGCGAACGACAGCTACTAGGTTTAACGATGTCGGAACACGTCACTAACCTAGACCTCTAAAAATGTTTGTGTTAAGTTCCAATGCTTCCTTAGGTTAACTGAATAAATATTACAGTTGATCTTGAATTAATGTTTTAGTTTCAAGGCCCTACCGAATTTGATCTCAAATTTCTAAATGCAATCTACATGCAATATAACACCATTTTCCATTCAATGAATGCTAACTAAGAGAAGGATAGAGATCTTTCAAAAAGTAGCAAACAATGAAATCATATGAAGAAGTCCCCTAGTGCATCTAATACAATCAAAATGAAAAAAAAAATATATCTTTCCTAGTTCATCAAGCGCTAGTTATGTAAAATAAATTTTCATTTTCGATGCAAACGAAAGAATGCAATTTTTTGTTTTTTGAATGAATGAAGCACACAATGCACTAATTACAAAAAATCAAATCAAACACTAGTTTAGAGCACTATGAATGTAGAGCTCTCAAAACGAACAATTATAAAGCAATACAGACATAAAAACAAACTCAAACCAATGATGCACTCTCTTAAACAAAGTGAAAGCTTTCAAAATGACCCAAACGAGCAATGTGATCTCTGCTCGAAGCGAAGAGATGAAGAGTCAAACAAGCACAAAAGTAATTGTTCAACAAACCAAAAGCTCAAAGGATCAAGAAAGAGTGATACAACTGATCAAGGAATCGAACTGACCAAATCCAAAAAGACTTGAACTTCAATCAAAAGGCTCAATGAGTGAAAGACACCTAAAAACCCTAGGGTTGTGAATTGCACCGATGAGAGAATAGACAAACAGATAAGAAGATCAAGCCTATGCTAGTTAAAACAACTCCAAAAGACCAATCGAAAATCAAGGAAACAATCCAGAGTCAAGCACAACTGACCAAAAACTCATCAAAAGGGTCAAACCAAATCCTACAAGACTCGATGACTGTGAGGCGGTAATCCACGCCAAATAGGGGTTGGCGCTACCACAACAAAAGAAACAAGCGCCAATTGGCGCGACTGTTCAAGAAAAACTCGCGCCAATCCAGATAACTATGGGAGTAGGGAAGAACCAGTGAGAAGAGGTCAATCTTGACACTCTGGAGCTGAATAGGAGGATTCCAGACAATCAAACAAGCCAAAAAAGACAGACAAGCAAGCAAATGACCGAAGTCAACTTGACAAGGCAAATTCCTAAAAGGCAACGAAATTAAAAACTCACACTGATCCCCAGTGGAGTCGCCAATTTGTTGGGAAGTTAAATCCTCTCTGTGGACAGAGACGATCTGTCTAGCCCTAGAGTGGGTCTAGCAACAAAGGGACAAGCTAAAGTGTAGGTTCCTAATTAATGAATGAAAAGGACAAGGTAGATTGACCTACCTGGAGTCCAACGCTATCGTCGTTGTAGTGGTGGTGGCCTCTTGATATCTGTCTCGATGGGTCACAATCCTTCTACAACAGTGCTCGGATAGTTGCACGAATATCAGTAAATAAGAGCAGCATGCAAGACAATGATTTCATTCATAATCAACTAACCATTCAAGGAATTTTAAGCATATTGCATCAAATAAAACACATTAACGCAAGATGGGAACCAGACAATACTCATGTATATATATAAATAGAAGAAAGAGTTACAACCGGAGCCTTGACATCGCAGCCTCCTTTAGCGGGGTTCAGTTGAAGCGCGTCTTGAAGGATCATCTGGGAATTTGCATGAGGTGAGGACACAATCCTAATCTCTCTCGAAAAAGGTCTCTTTTCGTTCTATCTTTCAGCGAAAAGTTCAGGAATTCTCTTCAACCTTTCAACTATAATATGTTCCACTAGTGTATCAATGAGAGATAGCTTTATTTATAGAGGGAGAGGAGGAGGTTGGGATCCCTACAATAGTGGAAGGGAGGCCTTATCCCTTGGGAGGTTTCCCCAAAAGGTGGACACAAGAGGCCAAAGGAGGGGGGTCATGGTTATTCAGTCGAACCACTCCAAATGACTCGCCCACGAAGTTGTTAGTATAGAAACTTCACCTCTATATTTAAAAAACATTCCATAAATAGGTTGGCGTGGGTAGCTCACTGGGACAAAGCGCCAATGGGCATGGGTCCCAGTGTTATTCTTCCTCATTGGCGCGAGGGTATAACAATCTACTAGTGCCAAGGCAAAAACATGTGTTCTGCTCAGGAAATTGTCATCAGAAGGAATGTTGTCCTCATGGAAAGGGATGCAATGACGGTCTTTGGCATGACACTTCTTATTAGTCACAGAAATGATCCTCCAATGTGCGGGATGGGTATTGCAAGGACAGTGACAAAATTCTATGCAACAACCATCCAGGGGACACGTGGTGGCCTCAAGGCTGGCCATGTGTCGACCTATAATTGGTCCACATTAAAAGCGTACAGCTCATCCAACGAACCACAACGTGCCACTTGGAATTCACTGGTTGGCTCAGAAGGAATATTATGGGAAATATTTTGAGGAATATTCTAAGAATATTATAAGAATATTCCCTGGAATATTCTCTTTTTTTAATTTCCAAAAACCAGTCAAACTTGGTCAAAAGCCAGAAATTGCAATTTACTAGACTTTTCAAATCATGATAACTTCTTCATACGGGGTTAGTTTTTCAAACCATTCATGACGCCAGAATCAGGAAGACAAGATCTATCAGGTTGCTCAGGTTTGGCACACTTAGGAACACTTTGAATTTTGAGCTATCACTTAGGTCCATGATCCAATTCTGATTAGTAATTCAAGTGTACAGCAGAAGAAAGAAGATGAAAAAGATTGAAACCTCAGTCTTCGAGCTTGAGATCAATGCAAGAATTCAAAGAATAGAGTCATTGATAGGAAATTATGATAATGCCTCATTTATATATATAGACTTCATCGAATCGTACCAGTTCCTAGCCATGAAAAGGCAAGTATACATCGAAAATTATGCAATGAAGGGAGGAGGTGAAGCAGCAAATTTGAACCCAGATTTTAGAGGTATCCAGAGGTCGAATATCCTGCACCTCAGGAGCCTCCCAGTATTTGGAACAACGAGAGTAGCAATGCAATGCACAAATTTCTTGATGGGCAGAATTCAGAACGGATCATTATGGCTTGGGAGGGAGATCCCAATTCATGCAAAGGACATACATAGACTCACAAGATTATCAGTGGAGGGAAGCGACATCTCAACGGCCTTACAGAATGTGTCCAAGAGAGCTAAAAATATAGCGGACTGTGATTACTACAAAATGCATGAGACTAGAAGAAGCAGAAAGGGCGCAAAATTCGACCTCATCAACAACCCAACAATAGAATTTTCCTGTTATTTGATAGTTGGGAAGACAATGAGGCACTACAGTAAAGGAGAATGCACCCTAGACACAATCTCAGTCGTGGAACACTGCATTCAAGGAGCACAGTCGAACTGGTGCACATTCGTGTTGAATGAACTCTTTGAGGCTTGTCAAGACAACTACAGGCGAGCCATGTGATTCATCTATGGTTATCTCATCATGGCCTTTGCAATGTGGAAGTGGACTCAACCAGGGATCAGACAACTTGCATAAAACACTCACGACCAACCAATGGTACTAAGGTTCACGCCATGGAGAGTATCGGGAGATCCAAGTACCAAAGAAGTCAATGAGGAGGATTTTACATTATGGTACAAACAGATGGTCGATGTGGTGGGGAGCCAGCAAAGGGTTCCAAGGGACATATTGGATAGATACTATCCGCAAATATGGTTTGGGGTAACCCATAACAAGACTTATATCCAACCAAGTTGCATGGGTGAAAACACTTTCCAAATGTGGCCACTCAAGTTCCAAGTAGAGGAGGAAGCCTTCCACTCAGAGGTTTGTTCGTGGCCAGGAGCAGATATGGAAGTCAGAAGTGGGATCCCACATTACTCATTTGAGAAAATGCTACCAAAACCACTCCCAAGAGAGACGCCGGAAGAAGCAACACAGAGGATCTCACAACTACAACTACAACCACTACTGGACTAGCTCAACACACAGGTAAAAGGCTTCAACCTAGTAATAGAAACTCTTACAAGAACATCTAGTGTATTTCCTACTTTTTCTCAGTTCCAGACATTGAAATCTTCATCCCCATCCACCACCAACCCCATCACTACTGCCTTTCCATCCACCACATTAAATTCCCCATCGCTAACCACGATCACTCCAATTTGCAAGACCAAGGCAACCAAGCCTCCAGTACCTACACCTAAACCAAAAAAAGCACAAACTATGGCACCCAAACAAGTAGTTGATCTCACAGGGGAAGACCAGCCCCAGCCTATAGCTATAGGCGTACTAATTCAAGAAGAGCCATAGGTTGCCACCCAAACAACCTCTGCGATACCTGTGTTTGACCCATTCTTAGTTATAAACATTCAGACATCATCTCCACTTCATACACACAATTCATCACCACACACTTCGTTCACATCCAAGGACCACCCCACCCACACTCCATCCACCTCAGCAACCATTTCAAATCCAATTAAACTAGGGACCAAAACAAACGGTGATACCGAGGCAGAAGTTAACTCGGGTACGACTGGAATACCCGAGGTTGACCAAACCATGGTGGGATAGGGCACCTTTATAGAGCTACTAGTTCAAGTACGTTCTTTCACTTCTGATACCACGCCCACCCCACCAGAGCTAAACTCTTTCCAGCAAACCAATCTAATATTGCAACAGTTTATACCATCCACTAGTGTGAATTTCCCCAAACCTCAGTTACTACAACAGAATCAGCCAACATCTCCATAGGGACATTCAGATAAATCAATCACCAATGGAAAACCACTCAAGGAAAGACAGTCGACCCAGGGGATGTCAGGCATTGAGAAGTTCCAAGGTTGGGGAGCTAGCCAACTATACAATTTTATCCAAATGGTAGCATAGCAAGCATAAGGACTGCACAATGACCTCCAACAAAGGTTCGAGTAGCAACAACAACAAGTGATTGTGCTTACTGATGAGCACAATCAACTCAGAAGTGAGAAGGATACCCTACAGGAGCAGCTGGAACAAGTGACAGAGGTCTTTAAAGACTTATGGCCGATCGTCGTTGCCCAGGATAAAAAAACACCAAAGGATAATTCGGCATGCTCAATGGTCGAAAGATCCATTTGAGTGAATATGGCATTCACAAGTCTGATCAGAGGAAACCAGGAACTCAAAGAGGTGCTCGCAGCCAGGCTAGCATTGCCATATCCTTCAATGGTATATGCCGAGAAGGTCACAGAGAGACAGAGGAAGATAAATGGCGTAAAAGAAACCCTTGGGATGACGGCTAAAGAGGAATATAGCATGTTGGAGCAGTTACACGAATGCTCCAACTCATTAACGATGAAAGCACAATCAATTTCATCGCAGCTTTAGAAAATTTTCCGATAAATCAAAGAAGCCAGCGATCCAGTCAGCAAAACACAACTGTATGACCAAGAAGATGCGCTTGAAACTAGAATCCAGAAAATTGAAGAACACTCAGCGGCCGAAAAACAACTTCTCAGAGAGCTAAGGCAACCGGTAAAACAAAAGGCTGAGGAAATACAGCAGATGGCGGCCAAAGACGAGCCAAAGATACAGGAGGTGTTTAGCAAGCTGCCGCCTATGGCGACTGAAAAAGAGGCCGAAAGAGTCCTCACCCAAATGGAGGATTTACTTAAAGAATGACAACATGCAATATCTGAGTTCATAGAACTCAAGACATCAGCATTGAGCAAGGTTCCTGTTATGAAACCAGCTCCAAAAATATAAGAAAATAGAGATCAACGCCTTAGAAATAAGCCACTTCGAGGGGGAAACCTCCAATACATTACATAAATGAACAATTCTTGGATGATACAAATGAAAAAACCTCCTTTCTATATATAGAATTCCATGGGGCCACAATGTAATCCTAGTCGACCAAAAAATAATAATGTAAGGGCACAATAATAACAATATGGGGGTTACAGGGGTATAACAATAACAATAAGGGATTACACTAACAACAATAAGGGACTAATATAGGGACCTAACATGCTCCTCTCCTTTAAAAAATTGTTGTCCTCAATGCTTGAGTTACTCTGGGTGCTTCTATATAAAATTCTCATCCTCCCATGTAGAATCTTTAGTGGGTAAGTTCTTCCATTTGATGAGATACTCTAAAATTCATTGATTTTGTAGCTGTCAAGTTCTTGTTTCCGTGACTGCTTCAGGTTCCAATATGGTTTTTCCTTCCTCATCAAGTTCTGGCAATGTTGTTTGAACTGGAAGTTTTTCCCCTATAACCTTATTTAAGCATGAAACATGGAAAACTGGATGAACTCGTGAAGAAGTAGGGAGTTCCAATTTGTATGCCATAGTACCAATCTTTTGCAACACCTTGAAAGTACCATAGTAATTTGGAAATAATTTATTATCCTTCTTAGCTTGCTTGAGGGACATTTGTTTGTATGGTTGCAGCCGTAAAAATTACCCAGTCTCCTACATCAAAACTTCTCTCGTTGTGATGTTGATCTGCATGTTGTTTCATTCGATTTTGTGCCAAATTTAGGTTATCCTTTAAGAGTTGGAGAACTTCTTTTTTATGCTCGATGCGATCTTCCACTACTTGAATCTTAGAATTTTCCCTTAAAGAAGATGTGATGGATGGTGTATGGTATCCATAAAGTGCCACAAATGGGGTCATTTTCGCTGCAGTATAGAAGGAAGTGTTATACCACCATTCAGCGAGAGCTAACCACTTGACCCATTGTGCTTTATTATCAGATACAAAACAATGAGTATATCCTTCCAAACATTTATTCACTATCTCAGTTTGACCATCGGATTGAGGATGATAAGATGAGCTATGAGCTAGTTTATTACCCAAACAAGAAAATAATTCCATCCAAAAAACTCCTGTAAAAATGGGATCTCTGTCACTTACAATAATCTTCGGGTTTCCATGTAGCTTTTGAATTGTTTCCATAAATGTAGTAGCAATTGTACTTGATTTAAAAGGATGATATAATGCACAAAAGTGTGCATACTTGGTAAGTCTATCAACTACCACCATGATGACACTCTTTCCTTCGGACTTAGGTAAACCTGTGATAAAATCCATTGAAATATCCTCCCAATGCTAACTTGCAATGGATAAAGGTTGGAGAAGACCCAGCGTCTTAATTGTCTCAACTTTATTTTGCTGGAAAACCAAACATTCTGCCACAAAATTTTGAGTATCAAATTTAAGGCCATCCCAAAAAAAATCTTTCTTCACCCTGTGGTAAGTTTTTAAAAATCCTAAGTGTCCTCCTAAAGGAGAAGTGTGCAATTCCAAAAGAATCTTTTGTTTTATTTGGGAATTCTTGCAAATATATAAGTGATCTTTGTACCATAAGGAATCATTTTTCCAACTAAATGTATCAGATGTACTAGGATCTTGTTGCAACTTTTGAATGAGTGTCCACACTTTTTCATCCTTCTTCCATTCATCCCTTGCTTCGGTTATCCAATCTGGTTGGATAATAGAAACGGCACAAAACAATGCTTTCACCTCTTCATCCTTTCTTGAGAGTGCATCTGCAATAACATTTAGCTTCCCTTTTTTGTAGATGATTTAAAATTCATAACCCAACATGTTTGTGACCCATTTTTGCTGCTCTTTTGAAGATATTGTTTGTTCCAAAAAGTGTTTAAGACTATCATGATCAGTTTTTACCTTGAAGTGACTTCCCATTAGGTAAGGTCGCCATTTCTTTAGTGCATGTAGTATTGCCAACATTTCCTTATCATAAATAGCCTTTTGTAAATACTTTCCTTTGATTGGATGACTTAAAAAATAAATGGGTCTTCCTTCTTGCATTAAAAAAGCACCAATTCCATTTCCTGAGGCATCACATTCCACAATAAAGGTTTTTGTGAAGTCAGGTGTAGCTAAGACTGGTGCTAGGCACATTTCCTCTTTAAGATGTTCAAAGGCCTTAGTTTCTTCAGGAGTCCATGAAAATGCATCTTTATTCAATAATGTTGTTAGAGGTGTTACTATTCTCCCATAATTCTTAACAAACTTGCGATAATACCCTGTTAACCTGAGAAATCCACGCAACTGCTTTATGGTAGTGGGGACTTTCCATTCCTTAATGGCTTTAATTTTTTAGGGTCTACCTTAACACCCTCGTGAGATACAATATGACCCAAATATTCCACCTCTTGTACTCCAAATAAACTTTTGGATGTTTTTTCATATAATTGTTTCTCCTCCAATAGTTTGAGCAACTTGTCAACATGTTGAACATGATCCTTCCAAGACCTGTTGTAGATTAGTATATCATCAAAAAATACTAGCACAAATTTTCTAAGGAAGGGTTTGAAAATGGAATTCATCAACCCTTGAAATGTAGAAGGTGCATTGGTAAGGCCAAAAGTCATGACCAAAAATTCATAATGACCCTCATGAGTTCGAAATGCTGTTTTCAGAATATCTTCAGTCTTCATTCTAATTTGATGATATCCTGAATGAAGATCCAACTTAGTAAAATAAATTTCTCCATGTAATTCATCCAATAATTCATCAATCACAGGAATGGGAAATTTATCTTTAATAGTGAGCTTATTGAGCTCCCTATAATCCGTACACATGCGCCATGATCCATCCTTCTTGTGCACCAATATTACTGGAGCAGAGAAAGAACTTTGACTAGTTTGAATTATACCAGCCTCTAACATTTTTGCAATCATACGTTCAATTTCGCTCTTTTGGACATAAGGATATCTATAAGCCCTGATGTTTGGAGGAACACTTCCTAGAATCAAATGAATAGCATGATCATGATCATGAATAGGTGGGATTCCTTTGGGAGTTTCAGACACCTTGGAATGATTTTCCAAGACTTTTTGAAGATCTAGAGAAATAGATGATTTTGATGTTGGAACTTCTAGTGAGCATATTTGTGCAATTACGCCTCGTTGTTCTTTCTTCAGAAGCTTTGTCATGAAATTATAGTTTATTATCTTTCCTGGCTTCCCTACGATACCCTATAATTTGATTTCCTTTCCTTCTGAAAAAAATAAAAATAAAAAATTCAAGCAAAGTTCTTGAAAATTAAAAGCTACCGTCCCCAAAGATTGTAACCATTGTACTCCTAGTACAACTTCAACACCTCCAATTGGAATGGAAAGAATTGGACTATTCAATACATATTCCTCCATGGCTAGCTTGATATTATGGCATTTTTCAGATCAATTTATAGTTTCTCCATTTGCAACCATCACTTGACATTCTAGTGTTGGGAATAGGAAACAATTCAATTCCTTGGCTACCTTACAATGAATAAAATTATGTGTACTACTCGAATCAATCAACACTATTACCTTTTTCTTCTTGATATTTCCTTCTATATTGAGAGTTTGAGGAGTGGTAATTCCTGCCAATGCATTACATGATATGGTCGGACTCATTTCTTCTTCTTCTAGGGTTGGTTCCTGGTGTATAGCCTCTTCTTTTGAAGTTTCTTGTTCATTTTCTTCCTTCTTTTCACAATCTATGTAAAATAATTTCTTCTCAGCGCACTTATGACCTTTAATGTATTTTATATCACAACTGTAGCAAATCCCTTTTGCTATTTTTTCTTCCAATTGTTGTGGTGTCAACCTTGTAGGTTGTGGAAGTCTAGGAGTAGCAACACTACCATCTTTGTAGATGTGGGTATAGGCATCCTTGTCACCATAATTTTACATTCAATTTTTCTTGCCTACCTGAATGCCTTCTCCAATGAATCAAGTTCCCAATGAATATCAGTTACCCTTATATTCAATTTTTGGAAGTCATCAATGTGCTCCACCACTGAACCCTTTTGTTTGAGATTTATCAATTGGCTAAAGAAGGTATTGCTCTTCGTATCTTCATAATGTGTTATCATTTCCTCCATAAAAATTGACCAAGTGACAATTTTTTTACAGGAGCAAAGCCATCGATACCATCCAAATGTATTTTGTTCTAAATTTAAAGCTGCAATGCGTACCTTTTTTGTGTTTTGCACATTATTGAGATCAAAATATTGCTCCATATGTAGTATCCATGTTACGGTATCCTTGCCATCAAACTTCCTCATATCCATCTTTGGAATATGGTGGTTCTTCAATCCAACATGAGAGTTTATGAAATCATGATTAACATTTATTTTGTTCTCATCGTGACTTTCCTCTATTATCTTTCTGCCATTAGGAGTCATTTCGTGTATTAACCTTGTCATCAAACCTTCCATGTCTGATTTTAGATCATTCTTCATGTATTCCATGTTGTCTTTCATTTTTTCATCGATCTTAGCTTCCATGTCATCCATCTTAGCTTCCATGACTTTCTTCAAACCATCCACCTTGGCTTCCATGCCTTTCTTCAAAACTTCCATTTAATTTTTTGTTTCTCTTTGTGAGAACGAAATTTGATGCACTTGCTCTTGTAATTTTTATATGTCATGTTGCGCTTCTTCCTCTTCATGAGTCATAGTAGAGCCTTATAAATACTTAATGGGTGTTGAATTATTTTTAGGTGGAATTTTAGAACACAATACTGATATCTATGCTTCAATATGCCCTTGGAATCACTTCAAACTGATTTTTTATACAAGACTTATGCAATTCGAAGAAAAAAATACACATGTTTTCTTGCTTTTGAGGAGCTCGATATTGAAACTAAACTATATATGTGATTTAAGATCTTCAATATCTTAAATTCAGCCCTGCAGTAGCCCTCTCAATCTTCTTTCGAATGCCACAGGTCTGACCTGATTTGGATTCTTCAAGGCCAAGTTATGCCCAATTTCCCACAATGACCTAATTATGGACTGGTTCAGTATAGAGAACTTGTACGACGAGCCACGTGTCACTGTTTCCTCCTTTGGCTCTGAAATTGATAGACAGGAAACTACAGTCCATGTACTTGTGGCCACTTTTTACATAATTCCAATCCGATGCTCAAAGAGTTATGACTATTTTACCACGGTCACCTCTTTCAGATGAAATTCGAGAGCCTGAACAAACCCTAAATTCCACAGATCATATCTTCGAAAATATTGCGAACCAAGATCTGAAATTTTTACAGGACGTTCCTCATGATTTTGGCTTCACTCTGTAAAAATTACAGCTTCTGAACCCTCATAGAAACAAAGATATAGTGAATATTCCATGATGACATGTTTTAGGTGAAATTCAGGAGCCTAAAAAATCCCTAACTTCCACAGATCATATATCCGAAAATATTGTGAACCAAGATCTGAAATTGTTACAAGAATTGCCTCAAGAGTTTGGCTTCACTCTGTAAAAATTTCATCTTCCGAACCTTCGTAGAAAAAAAGTTATGGCGAAAATTCCACGATGACCTGTTTGGAGCAGTGAAACCCTAGAATCCAAATCTCTGATACCAAATGTTATGAAACCAAATCCAAAAATACAATAAAAGAGAGATCAACGCCTTATAAATAAGCCAATTTGAGGTGGAAACCTCCAATACATTACATAAATGAACAATTCTTGGATGATACAAATGAAAAAACCTCCTTTCTATATATAGGAGTCCATGGGGCCACAATGTAATCCTAACCGACCTAACAATAATAATGTAAGGGCACAATAATAACAATATGGGGGTTACAGGGGTACAACAATAACAATAAGGGGGTTACACTAACAAAAATAAGGTACTATACTAGTAATATAGGGACCTAACAGTTCCTGAGTTGGGGACTTTGTTGGACAGGGCGAAGCAATAGCAGAAATGAGGCCAGCCTCGGAATCCGACAGACCACCAGAAGCTGCAACAGCAGAGAAAGATTGACTCGGGACGAGTCAATAGCATGTGGTTGGGGCCTGTTAGGGCCTTTGTTTTTGGATAGAATAGTTTTTAGTTGCGGAGAACTAGAGGACAGGTGGCGGAATGCAATCAAGGTAGATAGGGATCTGTCACGATTTCTGAAAGCCAGAAGACAAGTGGCGTGGAATTGGGAGAGAAAAATGCAAATGGCAGAGGTAGGAGACAAGAAAAACCAGTAGAACTCCCTGTAAGAAAGAAGAAATTGGAGAAAGGATTGACAGTGTCAGTCGGCGGCAAACAAATAGGCAAGCAGTCAGTCAGTTCAAGAGTTGGTTAGTTAGTTATCCAGTCCGACGAGAGGCCGAGGAGAAGTAGAGCCTTAGGAGAGCTCTGTGTGAAGTCTTTTGTACTGATCTAGACTGTAACAGAATCTGTGGAGTACATGTATGTTGTTTTGAAATTGTTGATGAAATTGAGCTGTAACTATGTGTGTGATATCGCGATTTGATTGATGGTTAAATGCTTATGGTGAATATATGCCTAGATTTAATTTTTAATTCAGCATTCTGAACAGGTCTTGATGAATGATAGATCCTTCTTAGAGTTAAGATATACATGTGGCTTCTAAATCTCCATAGTTGTTATCTGTGTTCATGTTTTTCTTCTACACGATCTAGCTTCTAATCTTATTAAGGTCATGCAACGCCTCGGGTGAGACTCCCTACTCACTTGAGTAGGGTGAAAATGCCGACGTTGTTCTAGACTACTGCGGAAACCTTGTTGACCTCAAACTTGAACCTGGGTCTTGCCCTGAGACCTCCTTTTTCGCAAACACATCACACATCTTATACCTAATCATACCAATTCTTAATGCATAATTTGATACTGAAATATTGACTTGAGTATACTCCCCCTGTGGCCAAGCTCCCTCTTTCAATTTGGAATCTGTAAACAATACTTTTAAAGAAATTTCAATAGTAAATAGATCATCATCATCTATCTATCAATATGGTTTTAAAACAGCATTCAATACTTCTCTTATCTTTCTGATGCATTCCTTGGCATGTTCCTTTCTTATCCTTGCATTTGACCTTTTTGTCTTCCTTTGAAGCTAGCCTCTTCTCTTAAATGAAGAGGAAAAAGGGATCTAGTCCCCCTGATTTGGTTATCTTCTTTTTTCTTCCACACCTAGATATGAGTTGATTTATTATGATGGTTTTCTCGACTCGGTGAATTTCTACAATTTCCTAACAATACAAACAACTGGTCATTCTTCTTGTTAGCACTAATTAAATCCAATTTGTAATTTACCTGTTGCTCTTCTTTCTCACTTTATTGCATTGGACGACTGTAACAGTTGATGCTTCTTCTTTTGTCTAACTAGAGTCTTTGCGTATTGGAGGTTATATAGGAGAGATAAACCACTTGAATTTCAAATTTTGATGTGCCAATATTCTGTTGATTATATTCACATACAAACATTGCTCTACGTTTCCTCCATGCATCATTCAATATTCCTTTCTTCTGGGTGTTGAAATAGCTCATGTGCAGCTCTTTTTGTTGACTCTCAACTCTATTTACAACATTCTGGAAAAATAATTTCTTGCTAGATTTGCATGCATCTGCTTTATGCCTAAATTTCTTACACTTGTAGCATTCAAATTTATTCAAGAAGGGACAAAATAATTATAATTCTTACCAAATATTATTCCTATCCAATTTCTTGGATTGTAATTTGTTCTCTTGCTACTCTGGAGCCATTGAAAATATTTCCTTTGACGATAAAGGGGTCTATGTGCTTGGCTGGTCGAATTTATCTTATGTGGAATTTGTGGTTGTGGCTGAAATTGCGCGTTCCACCTATGTTGTTGCACCTTCAATTTCCTTTATGTACAGTTGGAGGAAAAGTGCCCTACATTATTACAAAAAAATCATATGAGGGGTTGCATACCTTTATTTTGACTCCTAGAAGTCCATTTACGAGTGAATATATGATATCGCGATTTCATAAGGAAAGGAAATCAAATTATAGGGTATCGCAGGGAAGCCAGGAAAGATAATAAACTATAATTTCATGACAAAGCTTCTGAAGAAAGAACAACGAGGCGTAATTGCACAAATATGCTCACTAGAAGTTCCAACATCAAAATCATCTATTTCTCTAGATCTTCAAAAAGTCTTGGAAAATCATTCCAAGGTGTCTGAAACTCCCAAAGGAATCCCACCTATTCATGATCATGATCATGCTATTCATTTTATTCCAGGAAGTGTTCCTCCAAACATCAGGGCTTATAGATATCCTTATGTCCAAAAGAGCGAAATTGAACGTATGATTGCAAAAATGTTAGAGGTTGGTATAATTCAAACTAGTCAAATTTCTTTCTCTGCTCCAGTAATATTGGTGCACAAGAAGGATGGATCATGGCGCATGTGTACGGATTATAGGGAGCTCAATAAGCTCACTATTAAAGATAAATTTCCCATTCCTGTGATTGTTGAATTATTGGATGAATTACATGGAGAAATTTATTTTACCAGGTTGGATCTTCGTTCAGGATATCATCAAATTGGAATGAAGACTAAAGATATTCTGAAAACAACATTTCGAACTCATGAGGGTCATTATGATTTTTTGGTCATGCCTTTTGGCCTTACCAATGCACCTTCTACATTTCAAGGGTTGATGAATTCCATTTTCAAACCCTTCCTTAGAAAATTTGTGCTAGTATTTTTTGATGATATACTAATCTACAACAGGTCTTGGAAGGATCATGTTCAACATGTTGACAAGTTGCTCAAACTATTGGAGGAGAAACAATTATATGAAAAAACATCCAAAAGTTTATTTGGAGTACAAGAGTTGGAATATTTGGGTCATATTGTATCTCACGAGGGTGTTAAGGTAGACCCTAAAAAATTAAAGCCATTAAGGAATGGAAAGTCCCCACTACCATAAAGCAGTTGCGTGGATTTCTCAGGTTAACAGGGTATTATCGCAAGTTTGTTAAGAATTATGGGAGAATAGTAACACCTCTAACAACATTATTGAATAAAGATGCATTTTCATGGACTCCTGAAGAAACTAAGGCCTTTGAACATCTTAAAGAGGAAATGTGCCTAGCACCAGTCTTAGCTACACCTGACTTCACAAAAACCTTTATTGTGGAATGTGATGCCTCAGGAAATGGAATTGGTGCTTTTTTAATGCAAGAAGGAAGACCCATTGATTTTTAAAGTCATCCAATCAAAGAAAAGTATTTACAAAAGGCTATTTATGATAAGTAAATGTTGGCAATACTACATCCACTAAAGAAATGGCGACCTTACCTAATGGGAAGTCACTTCAAGGTAAAAACTGATCATGATAGTCTTAAACACTTTTTGGAACAAACAATATCTTCAAAAGAGCAGCAAAAATGGGTCACAAAGATGTTGGCTTATGACTTTTAAATCATCTACAAAAAAGGGAAGCTAAATTTTATTGCAAATGCACTCTCAAGAAATGATGAAGAGGTGAAAGCATTGTTTTGTGTCGTTTCTATTATCCAACCAGATTGGATAACCGAAGCAAGGGATGAATGGAAGAAGGATGAAAAAGTGTGGACACTCATTCAAAAGTTGCAGCAAGATCCTAGTACATCTGATACATTTAGTTGGAAAAATGATTCCTTATGGTACAAATATCGCTTATATATTTGCAAGAATTCCCAAATAAAACAAAAGATTCTTTTGGAATTGCACACTTCTCCTTTAGGAGGACACTTAGGATTTTTAAAAACTTACCACAGGGTGAAGAAATATTTTTTTTGGGATGGCCTTAAATCTGATTCCATGGGGCCACCTCTAATCTGAAAAACCATATTGGAACCTGAAGCAGTCACGGAAACAAGAACTTGACAGCTACAAAATCAATGAATTTTAGAGTATCTCATCAAATGGAAGAACTTACCCACTAAAGATTCTACATGGGAGGATGAGAATTTTATATAGAAGCACCCGGAGCAACTCAAGCATTGAGGACAACAATTTTTTAAAGGAGAGGAGCATGTTAGGTCCCTATATTAGTCCCTTATTGTTGTTAGTGTAATCCCTTATTGTTATTGTTATACCCCTGTAACCCCCATATTGTTATTATTGTGCCCTTACATTATTATTGTTTGGTCGACTAGGATTAGATTGTGGCCCCATGGAATCCTATATATAGAAAGGAGGTTTTTTCATGGAATCAGATTTAAGGCCATCCCAAAAAAAATCTTTCTTCACCCTATGGTAAGTTTTTAAAAATCCTAAGTGTCCTCCTAAAGGAGAAGTGTGCAATTCCAAAAGAATATTTTGTTTTATTTGGGAATTCTTGCAAATATATAAGTGATCTTTGTACCATAAGGAATAATTTTTCCAACTAAATGTATCAGATGTACTAGGATCTTGCTGCAACTTTTGAATGAGTGTCCACACTTTTTCATCCTTCTTCCATTCATCCCTTGCTTCGGTTATCCAATCTGGTTGGATAATAGAAACAGCACAAAACAATGCTTTCACCTCTTCATCCTTTCTTGAGAGTGCATCTGCAATAACATTTAGCTTCCCTTTTTTGTAGATGATTTAAAAGTCATAAGCCAACATCTTTGTGACCCATTTTTGCTGCTCTTTTGAAGATATTGTTTGTTTCAAAAAGTGTTTAAGACTATCATGATCAGTTTTTACCTTGAAGTGACTTCCCATTAGGTAAGTTCGCCATTTCTTTAGTGGATGTAGTATTGCCAACATTTCCTTATCATAAATAGCCTTTTGTAAATACTTTCTTTTGATTGGATGACTTTAAAAATCAATGGGTCTTCCTTCTTGCATTAAAAAAGCACCAATTCCATTTCTTGAGGCATCACATTCCACAATAAAGGTTTTTGTGAAGTCAGGTGTAGCTAAGACTGGTGCTAGGCACATTTCCTCTTTAAGATGTTCAAAGGCCTTAGTTTCTTCAGGAGTCCATGAAAATGCATCTTTATTCAATAATGTTGTTAGAGGTGTTACTATTCTCCCATAATTCTTAACAAACTTGCGATAATACCCTGTTAACCCGAGAAATCCACGCAACTGTTTTATGGTAGTGGGGACTTTCCATTCCTTAATGGCTTTAATTTTTTAGGGTCTACCTGTTACACAGTAATTTGTCACCGTCCCTGCAATCCCTGTTTCACACATTGGAGGGCTCATTTCGTGACCTGTGAACAGAGACAAGACTTGAAAATACTTTCATTGCATCCCTCTAAAGATGAGCTTTAATTTCCCTGAAGACATTTCCCTTCAAAAAATCCTAAAAATAGCTCTTTTTCCATTGGCGCGGTTCCATAGTTCAGCCCTCGCGCCAAGGGGGAAAATCCTCCAAAGAGGGCGCGCCAATTGGTGCTCTGTCATAGAGCCGCACCCGCGCCAACCATATTAAGAGGTATTTTTTAAAAATAAAAGGTGGAAGTTTCATCCTAACAAATTCCTGGACTGATATCTATCTTGAGTTGGGTGGTTTGGCTACGGATTTCCATAGAGAGGAAGTGGTTTGCCACCTCTCATGGAAGCTTCCTTGATGATAGGGCCAATCCCATAATTATAGGGATCCCAACTTCCCTTCCTCCTTCTATAAAAGCTTGCCCATTTCCCTTGCAAGCTAGTTCCAGAATCTCAAAGTTCCCAAGAGCTTTCATGCTGCAAAATCCTTCTTGATTCCCTAAGGCCAAATCCAAGTAAGGATACTATTGCCAAGTATCTGGAGAGAGAGGCTTGTCCCATCCTTGACAGGCTTTATCGAGACATGTTCTGCTGACGACCCGCCAAAGGAGAATTCGGCGTCGAAGCTTTGGTGTCCGATCACGGAGATCGTGAGGATTGTGATCTTCCAGGGCAAAGGAACGGGAGCACCACCTCTTCTACAAACGACAGCGTTGGATTCCAGGTAAGCCTTCCTCGCAAGTCGGTTTATTTACAATTAGGAACCTGCACTGTAGCGTGTTTGATTGTTGCTAGACCCGATCTAGGCTAGTAGGGATCGCCTCTGTCCGCAGAGGGGATTTACCTCCTCAACAATTTGGTGACTCCACTGGGGACTCAGCTTGTTGTTTGATTTGTATACTATAGACAGAGCCTGAAGCACAGCCAGATAGCCTTCGAAACGCTTTTTCTCTGCATTAGCGGAGTAGATCAACGCTGCTTCAGTCAATCTCCGGTTTGGTTTACGGACTGAACAACTTGGAGTTTTGTCTTCTCTTTTCGGTCAATTTCTTGATCCTCCTTGCTTGATCAGCTCTTCTGGGTTGGTTCTTTCTGTGAATTTGGGTCTTTGATAGCTTGAACATCACTGGTCTGATCTTAGATTACTTATTTTTTATTTTGGCATAGAAAACTTGACTGGCGCGCTTTTTAGCATGACAGTCGCGCCAATTGGCGCCAGTTGTCCATGTATATCCTGCGCCAATCTTGATATGGCGCTAGTTTCAGCCTGACATTCGCGCCAGTGCTGGGGACTGCTGGGGTTGGCTTTGTTTTGAGCTTTCTGAGCTTGATCTGTGTGTTTATCTTTGCCTCGCTTTGAGCCTAGATTACATGGTTCATTTGAGTCTTGGAGATTCTGCTGGAAGTGGTGAGTCTGGTCTTGGTTGGGAGAAATTCTTTGTTTTTTCATTTTTAGGCGTTGGCGCTTGTTGTCAGTTAGCAACCCACGCCAATTGGCCATTGGCACGACTTGCTAGTTTTCAATGTACAATTCGCGCCAGTTGGCACTAGTTTTCAATGTACAAGTCGAGCCAATTTCAGGGTGTGTGAAAATTGAGATTTTTTCCGTTAATCCTTCACCAGTGTGTCTTTCCCTTCCGATCTTTTCAATGTATGAGCATAGATTACATTGCTCATTGTTTGGAATGTCTTATTCCCATGATTGTTTGATGTAAAAGGGAATGAATGCCTTGTTTTTATCTCTTGCTTTGGAAGTCCTCTTTGCATTTGACCTCATATGTCTCGTCGCCTTTTGAGGGATTTCGTTACAAGGTGTTTGAAACAATGATTGCATTCTTAGTGTTTGTTTACATCTCTTTTGCATTCATCCTTCATTAAGGATATCTACGTTCTTTTAGTTTTCGTTTCAAAGTTTTCTTCTCATGCATTAGATCACATTGCATTGAAGAATATTTTTTGAGATCCATCATTGAACTTAGATTACATTGTTTAATGATTGAAAACTAGAAATCGCTATGAGTGCATTCTCTTTCATTGAAAGCATGCATTAGGTAGATTCTCATTTCATCGAAAAATGCATTGAGTGCATTCTTATAATTTGAAAAGGAAAAAGGAAATTGTGCATATATTACAACTGCATAGTTTTTGAAAAAGAGGATTTTGCATAGATTACATTGCATTATTCGCATCGGTGAATTTTTGGGATTGCTTTTGGATAGTGAAAGTCATCTAGTTTTGAAAAGTTTCGTTTTCAGTGTTGTTTTTTGTTGCATCATTGTTTGAAGCTCTTCCCTTAACTAGATAGCATTCATAGAATTAAATGATTTCTTTTATCATGTAGTGCGCATGTAGGAGATTTTCATATGACATACGGTAGGGCCTGAAAACCGAAACATAATTGAAGATCAACCATAAAATTTACTCAATTTACCTAAGGAAGCGTTGAAACATTAACGAAACATTTAGAGGTCTAGGCTAGAGACGTGTTCCGGCGTCGTTAAACCTAGTAGCTGTCGTTCGCCTCTTGGCTTTAGACAGCACTAGTACGGACTTGGGCTCCCCGTACCGTCGCGTATATAAAGGGAGACCCCACTAGGTTGCTAACCTTTATCCATAGGAAGCCGAGTCTACTGCCCTATACCCATGATACACCGGACACAGCATTCGGGGAGATTGCCTGCACGTACGTCAAGTCCTTGGTTGATTTCTCTTTCATTTTGAAACCAAGGTGTATATTGCAGTTCACGGATATCTGGTACACCCTTTTGCCTAGTATTCCTGAGTAGTCATTTGATCTTTTCTGACTCTTTAAATTTGAAAGGATCATCAAGCGCTTGTCCTTTCATGCTTGTTTCCAATTTGAAAGTGATAGAGTCACCTTTTGCCTGTTTCTCGACTCTTAAAACATGAAACGATAGAGTTTTGTTTCAATGTTTTAAAAATTAACTGCCCACGAAATATTCCTGGTTAAAGTTTGTTTCCTTAGGGTGTTGTTCTGAAGATCATTTCTGATGGCAAATTTTCCGGAGTTCACCAACCAAGGAATCCCCTCCGATGGGAATCCTTGTCATTTTCCTCCTTTTGGAAATGTTGGTGCTCCTTATATGGCAACGTTGTCCCTTCCTGGGTTAACTGTTGGGTTGCCTGTTTGGTTGTTTTCAACCTCTGTGGTCCCGAATGTCTCGGCTACTGTTCATTCATTTCCTCCGCCTGAACAACATCATGTTGATTCTAAGGTGGACCTCTCCCGTTCTTCACCTATTTCTGCGTCCTCATCTTCTACTTCGCCTGGTGAAAGTCTGAATTTGAGTAACCAGGTTGCTAAGAAGAAGAAGAAGAAGACAAAGAAGAAGAAGTCCGATAATGGAGAGGCTAGCTCTTTGTCTATTGCGCCTAAGAAGCCTTCCGTCGATAAACCTCCCAACCCTCCGCGGAAAGCCAAGCTCCCTTGCATGTTGTGCACAGGAGACCATCTTCTTCGAGACTGCCCTAGCATTCCCAAGGTGCTTGAAGCATGGTCCAACGGTCACCCGCCGTTGCCTTTGGCTTCTGGGAGTTAGGTTGGGGGCACGTCTTCAACTGATACTGGTAAGGCTCCTAAGAAGCAGGGTAAGATTACCAATCCCTGTAAGTTGTGTGAAGGGCATCATGCCATTCACCTTTGTCCTTATATGGATGAAGCCAAGTGAGTTTTGGACAGCTCAACTGTTTCTACACCATGCCTTCCGGCTGGTTATAAACAGCTTTCTTTGAGTCCTTCACCAGTTGATCCTATGATTGGTCAAGAGTCATCCTTGGTCGATCCTGCTCCCCCGGAAATTCTGATTCAGGAATCCGTTCCTGCCCAACCATTGGTTGTGGGATCGGTTGAACTGGCCCCGTCCGCGGTGCACCAGGTCTTTTCCGTAGAGAGTAGACCTCACATCCCTCAGGTTCTTCTTGTTTCTACAGATTCCTCAGATTTGGATAAAGATTCTCCTATCCCCGTATCTCAAGAAGCTGCTCCTCCGCCTCCCGTGATGGAGGTCCCAGAGGATACCCCTCCCACCTTCGAGATGGAGGTCGTGGAGGATGCTCCTTCGATCGTAACACCAGGGGAAGACCATCTCAGTTCGATGGTAGCCCCTCCGAGTAGTTTGGTCACTTCCTTTGATTGGAATCGATTCGCAGGATACCGCCTTCCGTCTTATGTGCCTTTCGAGATCACAGTACAGGCTTTTGGTCTGGTTGTACCCAGCACCATTATAGACAAAGGTGCTTCTGTTAGTGTTCTATCCTCAACTACTTGGCAAGCTTTTGGCTCACCGCCGCTTGCGCCTGTTACGCAGAATCTGTTGGCATTTAACAGAAGAACGAGTCAACCGTTAGGGATCCTTACAAGGTTACCTGTTACTTTGGGAGGTAAAACCGTCCATATGGACGTGATGGTTGTTCCAAGCCCCTTGGATTTCAATCTACTCTTGGGGCGCGATTACACTTATGCCATGGGAGCGCTTGTCTCCTCCCTCTTTCGTGTGGTCTGTTTTCCACATGAAGGAAGGATCTTGACCATTGATCAGCTTTCGTTCTTTGGTCCTGATTTGGCAGCTGGTCCGCCATCATCCCTTCCTGGTTTTTATCCACTCGTTGTATCTGCCCCACCGCAGGTCAACTATGTGGCTACCTACCCCGTGCCTATACTCAGCGATGATGCCGTCATGCATCGCGTGCTGGGGGCATTGGGTCCTGATTTCCGAGATGTTTTCCTTCCATCAGGAGTGGAACTCTTGGAAGCGATGACTTCTTGTTCATTATGATGAGGTCACTGGAGCAGAGTTCCTTGTCTTGTGTCAAGCTCCTTAAAAAATGAAACAAGGTTGTTAGAGCAAAGTTCATTGTCTTGTGTCAAGCTCCTTAAAAAATGAAACAAGGTTGTTGGAGCATGGTTCTTTTCCTGTGTCAAGCTCCTTAAAAAATGAAACCGGGTCTGGTCGAAGCACAGTTCATTGTCTTGTGTCAAGCTCCTTAAAAAATGAAACAAGGTTGTCGGAGCAAAGTTCCTTGTCTGGTTCCAAGCTCCTTGAACCATGAAACAAGGGTGTCTGAGGATAGTTCTTTTAATGTGTCAACCTCGTTAAAATAATGAAACAGTTTCCTGTTCAATTCGAGTCTTTGTTTAGTTCTCGTAAAATCCCAGTTGAGTCTTTCTCTTGATCTCGTAACTTGAACCTTCACTCCATCTGCCTTTCATATGGACTGAAGCTTGGGGGGCATGCACCTCGAATTGAGTCACCATGCTAGGGGCATGCTTACTTTTTCAAGCATAGTTTGTTTCCGTTTCAAGCTTGTGTAAAAATGAAACCAGTTTCAAGCACAGTTTATCTTTGTTTCAATCTTGTGTAAAAATGAAACCAACTTCAAGCAGAGTTTCCTGATTTCAAGCTTGTGTAAAAATGAAACCTTTCCCATTTTACCTCTTGTGATTGCCATTTTATCAAACTGTTTTTTCCAGATGAGCCTTGGTTTTCTCACTCCATCGTCACTATCTGCTTGGCCGATCATATGCCTTCACTTGGAAGTTTTACCCATTCCTGAGGAACCGCTGCAATGAGTGGTCTGGTTAGCCATCATCTTGACTTTTATCTTGTTCTGAGTAGTTCCACCATTACCGGAACTAGTAGCTACCCTTCATACCACTTGTTCCTCTAGGAGGAGTCAACTTTCAGCTCTTTTCTGACTCTCTAAATATGAAAAGATTGTCGAGGCCCTTGTTGTTTTGATCTCGTTAAAATGGACACGAATCGACATCTACCCAGTATACATTTACCCCTTTTTCGGGCTGGGATAGATTATTTACGAAAAAGGAATACCCTAGCCTATCGCGACTAGGAGGTTTTCTTGGATATTGTTTTCTACCTTTTCGGGTTCGAGGAACTATCTACGAAAAGGGACCGTTGGAGTTTACTTTTCTGCTGTCTTTTCAAACTCTCTAAACATGAAAAGATGCCAAGTTTTTCCTTTGTCAAACTCGTTAAACCCTGATGACATTGGATTCAATCGTAATGACGCTATTCGAGTTTCTCCTTCCTAGGGCTCGTTAAATGTACTAGGATGGATTCGTCTGAAGGACGGATTTATATGACAAGCATATGGTATCCTCTTCAAGCTTGTGTAAAAATAAAGAGGTACTCACCTAAATGGTGGGGGAAAACGGAACAACAATCATTGTCATGTCGGCAGTATGTCGCTCTTGAACATGGCACTTGTCTGCATTCGTGTTGGGTTGGGGATATCTCATCTCTTTTTTTCACTTGCTTCCGTGGGTTTGGGTGATCCCTTTTGACCTCTCATCTGCTCGTTGTTGCGTCACCATGACCTTTGATCTTTTGATGTCAAATACTGCCAAATCCACTGTCGTGCCATCAATATGTTCAAGAGAAGTTGACCTCTGCAAGTATCAACCTCCCTCCGATTCTTATCTGATCGTGATTCACAAAACATTATGTTCCTCTGTCTCGTGTCGATGATGTGGGAAACACTATGGCCCACCTTCGATCAAGGTCACTTTCTATCGACTTCAACTCATTATCCAAGAAGCTGATCTAGAGACTCCCTTCTGGTGCCTTGGAGCCTGCATGCCTCAATGGCAGGTTCTTCGCATTCGACGGGAGGTTTTTCATTATTGGCCTCCGATTGAGTGATTCTGCGGGTGTTCGACGTCAACTCACTGTTCACATACCGTAGATTGTACCTGTAGTACCTTGAGGGCCATTGTCATTATTGGTGGTTCCTCTCGTGTCTGTTAACAGCTTTCATCATTGGCTGGTAATCAGACGATGTTCTTGCATGTTCGACTTCAGCTAACATATTCACATGCTTGAACTTGTACTGTGTTCTGGTCGAGATGGAGTGCAAGACCCTGGATTGTGTCTGTTGTAATCCAGGCTATGATATTGTCGATTATTATGATTATTTACATGACTCACTGATTGGATGGTTGCGACCATACCTGAGTCTATTTATCAATCCTCACTGGATGGCTGCGTCCATGCCTTGGATCTAGATTATTGTATACTCTGTTATGGATGGCTGCGCCCATACCATGCATATATATCATGTATCTGAGACATCAGTTGTACTTCGCTCCGCAGGTTTTTCGATAGCATTGTTTTCAGTCGGCATGTTCTCGTAAAGCATTTCACCCCTCTCTCTCTCTCTCGGGCCTCATGCTTTAGGGGGCATCTGTTACACAATAATTTGTCACTGTCCCTGCAATCCCCGTCTCACACATTGGAGGGCTCATTTCGTGACCTGTGAACAGAGACAATACTTGAAAATACTTTCATTGCATCCCTCTGAAGATGAGCTTTAATTGCCCTGAAGACATCTCCCTGCAAAAAATCCTTAAAATAGCTCTTTTTCCATTGGCGTGGTTCCATAGTTCAGCCCTCGCGCCAAGGGGGCAAATCCTCCAAATAGGGCCGCCAATTGGTGCTCTGTCATAGAGCCGCACCCGCGCCAACCATATTAAGAGGTGTTTTTTTAAAATAAAAGGCGGAAGTTTCATCCTAACAAATTCCTGGACTGATATCTATCTTGAGTTGGGTGGTTTGGCTACTGCGATTTCCATAGAGAGAAGTGGTTTGCCACCTCTCATGGAAGCTTCCTTGATGATAGGGCCAATCCCATAATTATAGGGATCCCAACTTCCCTTCCTCCTTCTATAAAAGCTTGCCCATTTCCCTTGCAAGCTAGTTCCAGAATCTCCAAGTTCCCAAGAGCTTTCATGCTGCAAAAGCCTTCTTGATTCCCTAAGGCCAAATCCAAGAAAGGATACTATTGCCAAGTATCCGGAGAGAGAGGCTTGTCCCATCCTTGACAGGCTTTATCGAGACATGTTCTGCTGATGACCCGCCAAAGGAGAATTCGACGTCGAAGCTTTGGTGTCCGATCACGGAGATCATGAGGATTGTGATCTGCCAGGGCAAAGGAACGGGAGCACCACCTCTTCTACAAACGACAACGTTGGATTCCAGGTAAGCCTTCCTCGCAAGTCGGTTTATTTACAATTAGGAACCTGCACTGTAGCGTGTTTGATTGTTGCTAGACCCGATCTGGGCTAGTAGGGATCGCCTCTGTCCGCAGAGGGGATTTACCTCCTCAACACTACCTTAACACCCTCGTGAGATACAATATGACCCAAATATTCCACCTCTTGTACTCCAAATAAACTTTTGGATGTTTTTTCATATAATTGTTTCTCCTCCAATAGTTTGAGAAACCTGTCAACATGTTGAACATGATCCTTCCAAGACCTGTTGTAGATTAGTATATCATCAAAAAATACTAACACAAATTTTCTAAGGAAGGGTTTGAAAATGGAATTCATCAACCCTTGAAATGTAGAAGGTGCACTGGTAAGGCCAAAAGGCATGACCAAAAATTCATAATGACCCTCATGAGTTCGAAATGCTATTTTTGGAATATCTTCAGTCTTCATTCTAATTTGATGATATCCTGAATGAAGATCCAACTTGGTAAAATAAATTGCCCCATGTAATTCATCCAATAATTCATCAATCACAGGAATGGGAAATTTATCTTTAATAGTGAGCTTATTGAGCTCCCTATAATCCGTACACATGCGCCATGATCCATCCTTCTTGTGCACCAATATTACTGGAGCAGAGAAATAACTTTGACTAGTTTTAATTATACCAGCCTCTAACATTTTTGCAATCATACGTTCAATTTCGCTCTTTTGGACATAAGGATATCTATAAGCCCTGATGTTTGGAGGAACACTTCCTGGAATCAAATGAATAGCATGATCATGATCATGAATAGGTGGGATTCCTTTGGGAGTTTCAGACACCTTGGAATGATTGTCCAAGACTTTTTGAAGATCTAGTGAAATAGATGATTTTGATGTTGGAACTTCTAGTGAGCATATTTGTGCAATTACGCCTCGTTTTTCTTTCTTCAGAAGCTTTGTCATGAAATTATAGTTTATTATCTTTCCTGGCTTCCCTGCGATACCGTATAATTTGATTTCCTTTCCTTCTAAAAAAAATAAAAATAAATAAAATAATAAATAAATAAATAAAAATAAAAAATTCAAGCAAAGTTCTTGAAAATTAAAATCTACCGTCCCCAAAGATTGTAACCATTGTACTCCTAGTACAACCTCAGCACCTCCAATTGGAATGGAAAGCATTGGACTATTCAATACATATTCCCCCATGGCTAGCTTGATATTATGGCATTTTTCAAAGCAATTTATATTTTCTCCATTTGCAACCATCACTTGACATTCTAGTGTTGGGAATAGGAAACAATTCAATTCCTTGGCTACCTTACAATGAATAAAATTATGTGTACTCCTCGAATCAATCAACACTATTACATTTTTCTTCTTTATATTTCCTTCTATATTGAGAGTTTGAGGAGTGGTAATTCCTGCCAATGCATTACATGATATGGTCGGACTCATTTCTTCTTCTTCTAGGGTTGGTTCCTGGTGTATAGCCTCTTCTTTTGAAGTTTCTTGTTCATTTTCTTCCTTCTTTTCACAATCTATGTAAAATAATTTCTTCTCAGCGCACTTATGACCTTTAATGTATTTTATATCACAACTGTAGCAAATCCCTTTTGCTATTTTTTCTTCCAATTGTTGTGGTGTCAACCTTGTAGGTTGTGGAAGTCTAGGAGTAGCAACACTACCATCTTTGTAGATGTGGGTATAGGCATCCTTGTCACCATAATTTTACATTCAATTTTTCTTGCCTACTTGAATGCCTTCTCCAATGAATCAAGTTCCCAAACGCGAACTTCATGTTGGATGTTATCCTTTAAAGTCCCTATGAAGACATCAATCATGTGTTCCTCTGGAATATCAGTTACCCTTATATTCAATTTTTGGAAGTCATCAATGTGCTCCACCACTGAACCCTTTTGTTTGAGATTTATCAATTGTCTAAAGAAGCTATTGCTCTGTGTATCTTCATAATGTGTTATCATTTCCTCCATAAAAATTGACCAAGTGACAATTTTTTTACAAGAGCAAAGCCATCGATACCATCCAAATGTATTTTGTTCTAAATTTAAAGCTGCAATGCGTACCTTTTGTGTGTTTTGCACATTATTGAGATCAAAATATTCCTCCATATGTAGTATCCATGTTACGGTATCCTTTCCATCAAACTTCCTCATATCCATCTTTGGAATATGGTGGTTCTTCAATCCAACATGAGAGTTTATGAAATCATGATTAACATTTATTTTGTTCTCATCGTGACTTTCCTCTATTATCTTTCCGCCATTAGGAGTCATTTCGTGTATTAACCTTGTCATCAAACCTTCCATGTCTGATTTTAGATCATTCTTCATGTATTCCATGTTGTCTTTCATTTTTTCATCGATCTTAGCTTCCATGTCATCCATCTTAGCTTCCATGACTTTCTTCAAACCATCCACCTTGGCTTCCATGCCTTTCTTCAAAACTTCCATTTCATTTTTTGTTTCTCTTTGTGAGAACGAAATTTGATGCACTTGCTCTTGTAATTTTTATATGTCATGTTGCGCTTCTTCCTCTTCATGAGTCATAGTAGAGCCTTATGAATACTTAATGGGTGTTGAATTATTTTTAGGTGGAATTTTAGAACACAATACTGATATCTATGCTTCAATATGCCCTTGGAATCACTTCAAACTGATTTTTTACACAAGACTTATGCAATTCGAAGAAAAAAAATACACATTTTTTCTTGCTTTTGAGGAGCTCGATATTGAAACTAAACTATATATGTGGTTTAAGATCTTCAATATCTTAAATTCAGCCCTGCAGTAGCCCTCTCAATATTCTTTTGAATGCCACAGGTCTGACCTGATTTGGATTCTTCAAGGCCAAGTTATGCCCAATTTCCCACAATGACCTAATTATGGACTGGTTCAGTAGAGAGAACTTGTACGAAGAGCCATGTGTCACTGTTTCCTCCTTTGGCTCTGAAATTGATAGACAGGAAACTACAGTCCATGTACTTGTGGCCACTTTTTACATAATTCCAATCTGATGCTCAAAGAGTTCTGACTATTTTACCACGGTCACCTCTTTCAGATGAAATTCGAGAGCCTGAACAAACCCTAAATTCCACAGATCATATCTTCGAAAATATTGCGAACCAAGATCTGAAATTTTTACAGGACGTTCCTCATGATTTTGGCTTCACTTTGTAAAAATTACAGCTTTTGAACCCTCATAGAAACAAAGATATAGTGAATATTCCATGATGACATGTTTTAGGTGAAATTCAGGAGCCTGAAAAAGCCCTAACTTCCACAGATCATATATCCGAAAATATTGTGAACCAAGATCTAAAATTATTACAAGAATTTCCTCAAGAGTTTGGCTTCACTCTATAAAAATTTCATCTTCTGAACCTTCGTAGAAAAAAAGTTATGGCGAAAATTCCACGATGACCTGTTTGGAGCAGTGAAACCCTAGAATCCAAATCTCTGATACCAAATGTTATGAAACCAAATCCAAAAATACAATAAAAGAGAGATCAACGCCTTATAAATAAGCCAATTTGAGGGGGAAACCTCCAATACATTACATAAATGAACAATTCTTGGATGATACAAATGAAAAAACCTCCTTTCTATATATAGGAGTCCATGGGGCCACAATGTAATCCTAACCGACCTAACAATAATAATGTAAGGGCACAATATTAACAATATGGGGGTTACAGGGGTACAACAATAACAATAAGGGGGTTACACTAACAAAAATAAGGTACTATACTAGTAATATAGGGACCTAACAGTTCCTGAGTTGGGGACTTTGTTGGACAGGGCGAAGCAATAGTAGAAATGAGGCCAGCCTCGGAATCCGACAGACCACCAGAAGCTGCAACAGCAGAGAAAGATTGACTCGGGACGAGTCAATAGCATGTGGTTGGGGCCTGTTAGGGCCTTTGTTTTTGGATATAATATTTTTTAGTTGCGGAGAACTAGAGGACAGGTGGCGGAATGCAATCAAGGTAGATAAGGATCTGTCACGATTTCTGAAAGCCAGAAGACAAGTGGCATGGAATTGGGAGAGAAAAATGCAAATGGCAGAGGTAGGAGACAAGAAAAACCAGTAGAAATCCCTGTAAGAAAGAAGAAATCGGGGAAAGGATTGACAGTGTCAGTCGGCAGCAAACAAATAGGCAAGCAGTCAGTCAGTTCAAGAGTTGGTTAGTTAGTTAGCCAGTCCGATGAGAGGCCGAGGAGAAGTAGAGCCTTAGGAGAGCTCTGTGTGAAGTCTTTTGTACTAATCTAGAGTGTAATAGAATCTGTGGAGTACATGTATGTTGTTTTGAAATTGTTAATGAAATTGAGCTGTAACTGTGTGTGTGATATCGCGATTTGATTGATGGTTAAATGCTTATGGTGAATATATGCCTAGATTTAATTTTTAATTCACAATTCTGAACAGGTATTGATGAATGATAGCTCCTTCTTAGAGTTAAGATATACATGTGGCTTCTAAATCTCCATAGTTGTTATCTATGTTCATGTTTGTCTTCTACACGATCTAGCTTCTAATCTTATTAAGGTCATGCAACGCCTCGGGTGAGACTCCCTACTCACTTGAGTAGGGTGAAAATGCCGACGTTGTTCTAGACTACTGCGGAAACCTTTTTGACCTCAAACTTGAACCTGGGTCTTGCCCTGAGACCTCCTTTTTCGCCAACACATCACACATCTTATACCTAATCATACCAATTCTTAATGCATAATTTGATACTGAAATATTGACTTGAGTATACTCCCCCTGTGGCCAAGCTCCCTCTTTCAATTTGGAATCTGTAAACAATACTTTTAAATAAATTTCAATAGTAAATAGATCATCATCATCTATCTATCAATATGGTTTTAAAACAACATTCAATACTTCTCTTCTCTTATCTTTCTGATGCATTCCTTGGCATGTTCCTTTCTGATCCTTGCATTTGACCATTTTGGCTTCCTTTGAAGCTAGCCTCTTCTCTTAAATGAAGAGGAAAAAGGGATCTAGTCCCCCTGATTTGGTTATCTTCTTTTTTCTTCCACACCTAGATATGAGTTGATTTATTATGATGGTTTTCTCGACTCGGTGAATTTCTACCATTTCCTAACAATACAAACAACTGGTCATTCTTCTTGTTAGCACTAATTAAATCCAATTTGTAATTTACCTATTGCTCTTCTTTCTCACTTTATTGCATTGGAGGACTGTCACAGTTGATGCTGCTTCTTTTGTCTAACTAGAGTCTTTGCGTATTGGAGGTTATATAGGAGAGATAAACCACTTGAATTTCAAATTTTGATGTGCCAATATTCTGTTGATTATATTCACATACAAACATTGTTCTACGTTTCCTCCATGCATCATTCAATATTCCTTTCTTCTGGGTGTTGAAATAGCTCATGTGCAGCTCTTTTTGTTGAATCTCAACTCTATTTACAACATTCTGGAAAAATAATTTCTTGCTAGATTTGCATGCATCTGCTTTATGCCTAAATTTCTTACACTTGTAGCATTCAAATTTATTCAAGAAGGGGACAAAATAATTATAATTCTTACCAAATATTATTCCTATCCAATTTCTTGGATTGTAATTTGTTCTCTTGCTACTCTGGAGCCATTGAAAATATTTCCTTTGACGATAAAGGGGTCTATGTGCTTGGCTGGTCGAATTTATCTTATGTGGAATTTGTGGTTGTGGCTGAAATTGCGCATTCCACCTATGTTGTTGCACCTTCAATTTCCTTTCTGTACAGTTGGAGGCAAAGTGCCCTACATTATTACAAAAAAATCATATGAGGGGTTGCATACCTTTATTTTGACTCCTAGAAGTGCATTTATTTTGTTTCGTTCTTTTCTTTTCCATTGCAGCGTTGTCGAACCTTCTTTTAGTCAAATTTTTGGGTCCCTTCAATGTTGTTGCTAGGTCACCATCATCTTTAATTGTTATCTCGTCCTGAGAGGAACAATATTTGGTTTGATTGTCTTTAATTTCTTTAGAATTCTTTGCATGCTTATGAATATTCAACACCTGCTCTTCTAATTCTCTATTCTCTTGTTCCAACTTCGTATTTATAGCTCTGAATTTATTGATCTCCTCAAGAGTTGATATGAGCTCCTTCTTCAAATAGATATTTTCATCAAGATCTTCCAGGTCACTAGAGGAGCAATCAGATTCACAACGAGTGTATATTTCACTCTCATCTCTCAACGAGTTTTTTTCCTTGATGACTCTAAGGACTCTTCTTATTCACCAGAGATGGACCTAGTTTCTTCTTGACAATTTTCAAGGTATTCTATTACTATTAGGGTGATCATTTCTTCACTAAAAATTGATGAATAACTCTTACTTTCATTAACTGAGAAGTTTGAAAATAAATGACTTATTTTTATATATTGACAATAAAACAACAACTTGAAAATTGCATCTCCTCTGGGTGTTGATCGACAATTTTTCCTATTGATACAGAATTATTATCATATGATTCATGATCTTCAATGCTCTTTTAATATTTGACTGCTTCATCCTCCCTAGAAAGCCTCTTGACATCACATGCAGCTTGCATGTCTGCTTCATAGATGGACTGCAATTTCTCCCATATCTCCTTTGCATTTTTAAAACAAATTATTTTTTTTAAATCTGACTTAGACAACCCTCTCATGATTTCCTTCCTTGCTTGTCTATCAAAATTATCATTTATTACTCCATACTCCACAAATATCCATACATCCAAATCAAGAGCTTACAAGTATAATCTCATCCTTAGCTTCCAAGTTGTATAATTTGGGCCATTCAAAATTGGAATTCCATCTGAGGTAATCTAGTCCTTGTTCTCCATTATCCCCGTTCTTCCTTCCAATAGTTAAACTAATCTTGAAGGACACTGAATCTTATACCAATTTTTAGAAATAACGGAAACCAGGACACCACTAAGAGGGGGGTGAATCGGTAGTGTGGCAAAATTATACAATTATTCACAAATTTCACTTTTTAATCACTTTAACAATTATTCATGTATCAAAAAAATAACTTAATCATGTATAACATCGTAAACATCAAACATGAGCAACATATACACAAGACACCAACATTATTTTTATTACAAATCTTCAACTTGATTACATCATTTCCCCACAAGATTCTACTTATAGGTTTATCAATTGCTACCAAAAGGAACTCCTATCCCTACGCATTTATCAGCTACCACTGAAAGGGACTGCTAACCCTTCTCATTTAATAGTACCCATTGGAAGGGACTCTTTCCCCTGCTTGTTTATCAGTCTCTGCTGAAAGGCACTGTTGCCTCTGAAAATTTACTAGCACCCACTAGAAAGAGCTTCGACCCCTGATCTGCAAGCTACCACTTGTTGGCCCTTATGATCCATATTTCAACCATTTTCAAACCCACACCAATAGACCTATTACGTCATAAAAAAATAGATTTTTTTCACTGCAACTTCTCACCAAATCCACTATACAAATGTTACAAGACAAAATACCTCCTCATCAGCTTAGAGGAGAAGGAAACATGGAAGGAAGAAAATGACACAGACAAAGACCCATTATGCCAAGGTAACGCACCCTAGAGAAAGCCAGGTTGAGTTATAACTTATCCCAGCCATTCACAGGGAGCGTTAGTGCCTATGTTAATGCTCTATATTTCCTAAGGGGCAGTGTTACCCGTGTTTTCATGAAGAAAGGGACAAATCCAGTGGAAACTGACTGGCATTTCCTGCTTTTTCTTAAAATGAGTCAGTTTAAAAGCAGAAACCTACGGTACAGGCCTCTTATTGCATGTTTCCAAACACAAATGAACACCTATAGAGGGAAAAGGCAAGGAAAGGCAAGGAAACATCAATATTTTTCCCCATTCAAACTGATTGAAATATTTGGCAAGGTTTGTCCTCCCCAATTCATATAAATTGGAGGCTTGGGCTCTTGGTCAATGGTCGAAGGTTTGATCGTGTGTAGAGCATAACTTCATTGTTGAGTGTGAGGCTTAAGGATTGACAAGGTTTATTGAGAACTCTTAGCCCAAGTATCATTACACTCGGAGAGAGAGAGAGGAGTCGAAAGACTGAGGAAGGCTTGGTTCAAACAACGGTTGTAATCTTCCTCCTTATATATTAATATAACTAAATTTGTTTTGTCCATTTGATGTTTTAGTGTCACATTTATTGTTTATTTGTCTATGAAGCATGATATAAATGGCTCTGATTTTCAGAGTTTAATGTTGATTATATACTTTTTTAATTGCTAGTAAGTGATAACACTATGAAGATAACACGTGTGCTTTGTTTGTTTGCGAGATCTAGACTTGGAGCCAATGAGGAAGGACTTCAGCCACACTTCTTAGCGCTCTCCAAAGTATTTTTTGTTGACAAAGAGGTAATCCTTCAATATCTCACTTCGTCGATTATTCATTAGTATAAACATGTGTGCAATGTCTTTGTAACTATACACCTAATATGATTGTCTGCCTTGGGCACAGGGAAGCCATGAAAGGGATATAAACCAACTACCACCCAAGAATTTTACCCCTTAGCAGAATTGGCGACCATACTGGGGAGTTAATCCTACTATACTTGTTTCCCGTAAGCATTATGTTAGCACTGGTTTTGACTCCTTTAAAAGTTTCCCTCTCCGTCATTCTATTTGGCCTCTAGCTCCTTATGCTTCAATTTTCTCGCTACTTTTTGCTACATCCTCGCCATTCTTGTAATATTCCCAATTAGCCATGAGCTAGTTGGAATATTAATTTTTTTTTTGCTTCCTTGTTTGATGAATAAGAGGATATAGAGATCCAAAAATATCCTTAATATGAATGTATGTTTATGTTTTGATATATGGTCTGTTTATACATATAGCTTTCTTCAGCTATTTAGCTAAGATTGCAGTGTTGTTTATCACAGGGTGTTCCTGATCGATAATCCCACCTCTCTCCTTGAGAAGCCTCAAAGGAAGATTTTGCACTATATTTCCACATTCATGCATTAGGCCAAGCTTCATCTTTCATCTACAGCGCATATCCTATTCAGGATTGTGTTGTGTTGCAGGTTGCAGCAGTGGAGAACACATTTGGGTCACTTCAATGCATATTTTCAGTGGAGGAGGGTTCCCTTCCATTGGGAGATTAGTAAGGAAGGCCCTTGAGCCTTATTTCAGCATTTGGCATCATGCCACTTATTTATTTGCCCCTATAGCGCAGTTTCTTTCTTGGAATGTGTTATTTTTAGGGAGGAGTTGCAGGGTGGTTTCAGTACACCATTTGGAGAGGAGGTTTCCTAGTGAAGGGGTCAACCTTTCAACTAGAGGATCTGTTGGAGGAGACTATCTTTCTTACTACATCATATCAGCCACAACTTTCCAGTTACATTGTTGCAGTGAATCTTCAACCCTAAGGCTTTGATTCAGATCTTATATGTTGGTGTATTTCATAAAACCCCTTGGGTTCTTGTTGGAGGTTGTATAGAGCCTTGATCTTCATTGTAGATTAACTATTGAGGCATGTAACAGCCATTTATTTTTTGTGTATTCATTTTTTGTAGAAGTGCACCTATGAATGCGATGTAGTAGTCTTCTGACATTTTGATATAGTAGCAGCACCTCTTATTGAGGGTTTTTCTTCATTGGAGGCTTGTTCCATCTTGTTATATGTTTTGTAGCCCATAATTTTGTACTATTTTGCTGTTCTTACAATGGATGGAAAGGCTCCATATTGGCCTCATGTTTTTATATGATGTTTTACACTGCTATTCAAGTATTTTGCACTATATTCCTGCTTTTCCCATTTGGGAATATTACAGTGGTATCAGAGCATAATCTTGGCTCAGCCTGTGCATATTAAGCTAATATGCCATCAAAAGAAGGAGATCGTCTCACAGATAGAGAGAAGAGGTATCTCAAAAGAAGACACCTAAAGTTTTATTATACAGATGATAAATAAGACAAGGGTAAAACCCCTTTATCAGGAGAAGATGAAGAGAAGGAGTATCCAAAGCTACTTCTTAGAACCATGCAAGACATTGCTAGAGAAATAAAGGAGATGAGGATGGATAGATACAAGTAATCCCCTAAAGGGTTTCTACATGGTGAAGGCTCCGACGTTTCTCATCACTGGAGTGATCAACCAGTGAAGCGGCAACAAGTTTTCCAACGCTCTACAGTGCCTACATTCTTAGCAGTAGGAAATGAAGGGTTTCAAGAACAAGAAACTCTTGAAGACTATTTCATGGAGTATGAGTCTCAATCTTAGAGATTCAAGGATCACTTGAGTTTTCAATAATTTTGTCAGATCAAGGACAATAGGAGACCCAGGCATCACAACAGAGGGGGAGGATTCATTTAGAATTGTGATCTACACCGAACTATGGGCAGATTTTTCTTACCCAACTTTGATGGGTCATCTAAAAGCACTGCCAAATCATGGGTAGAGAAGCTTGACATCTACTTCCAGCTGAACAAAGTACGAGAGATGGAGGCCATCAAGATAGCAATGCTGCACCTTGAGGGTGAGGCACACGATTGGTGGTTTCATGGCTTATCTGCATTGGTTCATGCCAATGTGACTGCATATTCAGAGTTCACCAGGAGGTTGGTGGAAAGGTTTGATTGGAGAGACATGGAGGAACCATTCATGGGGCTAGCAAAGCTCAAAAAATTAGGTAAACCATAAACTTATATTTCTGAATTTCTAAAAATTTATGTTATGGTTTGATTTATCTGCAGCAAGAAGGGTCTATATATTCATTGATGGGTTAGAAGAACCTCTTCATGGGTTGGTTAAATCTACCAAACCCACTACCATACAAGATGTCATTGAAAGGGCTAGATATATACAAGATGCCTTTCCAAAAGCAAAGGAAACATTTCAGCAAAAGCCCACTTTTCCATCCAAGGGAAAAGATGAGAAGGCTCCTCTTTCAAAGGAGAGCCAAAGTAAAGTACCTCTTAGTGATGATGTCCGAAGAGATTTGAGGAGAAGGAAGATTTTCTTCACATGCCAAGAATCATGGGCACCTGGACATAGATGTGCAACAGGAAAGGCACACTACATAGAGGTCTTCTTAGATGATGAGGAGGAAGAAGAAGAGGAACCAGAAATAGGTCACATCGCTGGCATAGCAGGAGATGATCCACCACCACCAGGAGGTGGGTATGGGGTATTTTCTCCAATTGAAGGGGCTATTGCATCATTGAGAGGAGTACCCAAGTACTTGACCTTGAGGGTTCGAGGTTCCATCTTAGATCAGAGGGTTTCATTTTTAATTGATAGTGGGGCTACCCACACCTTTATTGATGCCCAACTAGTGCAGAGGAGGGAAATACCCACTGATGATTTTGAGGGATTTTCTGTTTTGGTTCCAGGAGCTAGAACTATGCAGTGCATGCTTTATGTTCCGTCTTTATCTGTCACCATGGGGACATATACATTGACTGATCACTTCTTTGTGGTTGACATACCTGACACCAATGTGATATTGGGTGTGTCATGGTTGATTACTTTGGGGAAGGTCACCACAGATTGGGAGACTTTGTAGATGGAATGGGTGGATATAAAGAGTGTAAAAAATCAGATGATTAAGGGCATACACATATATCCCTCACATAAAAATTCCACACATAAAACAGAGATGGATTTGCGCAGTGGAAGCAAGGACCTAACAGTCCCATCTATTATGCACATGAATTTGGTCCATGAGACATTACTGTTTTGTAGAAAACCACCTGGGAGGCCACTTGATCAAGATTTTGTGAGGAATGTCTCACATCATGGTGCACCACTCATAGATCCAGTAGGAGTGGGAGCATTAGAAGGCCATGGTACAATGCTGAGAGTCTTGGGTAGACTCAAGGATGAGGGAGACATTCTCCCAACATCATCATTTCCCACTCTCATTTCAGATTCTGCACTGAGAAAGGAGCAGCAGAGGGAGGATAGCAGCCTTCCAACATGTGAATTTGGCATGGGAGATGTCAAAGAGGAAGACAGCCATATGATAGATGTTTTACGTGATAGATCATCAGCACTGTCACTTGGGAGGATAGATCCATATTGGAAATCCCAGTTGTTGGTGGATTATTCCAAGGATATTTTCACATGCATGATACTTGATAACCAACTTCTAGAGGAGGGATATTCAATCAAAGATGAGGTCATATATTTTCATGGTAGGATCTTCTTATCTAGAGCTTCCAAGCTCAAGGAGAAGTTGCTACAAGCAGCACATGAATATTTTCTCTTCATCCACGCTTATTCCATGAGAGCCTACAACACCATCATGGAAGGATACACTTGGGAATGCTTTGAAGAGGAGATATATCAAAATTTGAAGAGATTCATGGATCGTGTGGAGATGGAGGAGATACATAACTCTATGAAGTAGTTATCACAACCACCTCTTTCCTCTTTAATAATGAGAGGGGATCTATCTATGGACCACTCCATTTGTATGAGCAGAGATTATGGTAAGGATCATGTTTATGTGCATAATGTTTTACTTGATGATTACTTGCACTCATTTACCATATATTTGCATGCCATTGCTCCAAGTAGGTGCATTCTTCCATATAAACTTCATGGCCAACTTTGGGAGGAAGGATGGGAGGATTGAGCATGCCCTTTGGGAGAGAGACTCTCCATGTTTATTATGCTACATGTTTCAGGGAGAACATTGGGCAAACAATGATTGCTTCATTGGGTCTTTTGCTTCCTTGTGGGATGAGTCATTTGCATCTCATGAGAACTTGGGAGGAGCATGTCATGGAGAGATGGATTGGGAGACACTTGGCTTATGAGGGAATCTTATCACATGGAAGTGTCACCAATGATGGAGGAGAAGAGTTGCAGCACTCACCTTTACAGTTGCTTTAGGACAAGCAACATTTGGGAGGGGAGGACTGTAATATTCCCAATTAGCCATGACCTAGTTAGAATATTAATTTTTGTTTTTGCTTCATTTTTTGATGAATAAGAGGATATGGAGATCCAAAAATCTCCTTAATATGAATTTATGTTTATGTTTTGATATATGGTTTGTTTATACATATAGCTTTCTTCGGTTTTTTAGCTAAGATTGCAGTGTTTTTTTAGCACAAGGTGTTCCTGATCGAGAATCCCACCTCTCTCCTTGAGAAGCCTCAAAGGAAGATTTTGCACTATATTTCCACATTCAGGCATTATCCAAGCTCCATCTTTCATCTACATCACAGATCTTGTTGAGGTTGTGTTGTGTTGCAGGTTTCAGCAGTGGAGAACACATTTGGGTTGCTTCAGTGCTTATTTTCAGTGGAGGAGGGTTCCCTTCCCTTGGGAGATTAGTAAGGAAGGCCCTTGAGCCTTATTGCAGCATTTGGCATCAGGCCACTTATTTATTTGCCCCTACAGCACAATTTTTGTCTTAGACAGCATTATTTTCAGGGAGGAGTTGCAGGGTGGTTTCAGTACACCATTTGGAGAGGAGGTTTCCTAGTGAAGGGGTCAGCCTTTCAACTAGAGGATCTGTTGGAGGAGGCTATATTTCTTGCTACATAATATTAGCCACAACTTTCCAGTTACATTGTTGCAGTGAATCTTCAGCCCTAGGGATTTGATTCAGATCTTATATATTGGTGTATTTCATAAAACCCCTTGGGTTCTTGTTGGAGGTTGTAGAGAACCTTGATCTTCATTGTAGATTAACTATTGAGGCATATAACAACCATTTAACTTTTGCGTATTCATTTTCTGTAGTAGTGCATCTATGATTGCACTGTAGCAGTCTTCCGGCATTTTAATATAGTAGCAGCACCTCTTATTGAGGGTTTTTCTTCATTGGAGGCTTGTTTCATCTTGTTATATGTTTTGTAGCCCATAATTTTGTACTATTTTTTTGATGTTATGATGAATGGAAAGGCTCCATATTGGCCTCGTGTATTTATATGATGTTTTACACTACTATTCAAGTATTTTGCACTATATTCCTTCTTTTCCCATTTGTGAATATTACAATTCTCCTCGATCCTTTCCTTATTTTCCAAAAATGTTCAAATTCATCCTAATTTGTCTATTTACATTCAAATGCTAAAAATATATCTAATGATATGTTGTCCTATCTATTCCCTATTCTAGTCAAATATTTTCCAAAAGGGAAAATAAAATTATATTAATTTTATATTTTTATATATGAAATTATTATAATTTTTAGCAAAAAAAAAAGAAAAAGGCTTCATCGAGCTCACTATCCCTCAGCTCAAATCCTCATCACATAAACAAGTGTCATATAACCGAGAGCTAAGTCCAAGTCCAATTCATGACGGGAGGACACATCACGCCAAGTCCCAAGCAAATGTCACAACATGTATAGCCTCGGGCTCATCGTTGTTGAATATCTAACTTGACACCTATTAAAAACAATTTGTGTCTTCCATGCTCGGAAAATGTGGGATTATTCCCATTGAATAGGAGAAAATAGTAAATGAAAGCCACACAAGTAAGGAAGGTTGAAGATTTAGCACGCAAGTAAGGAGGGTTGAATATTTAGTCTCTCCAGCACTAGTAGTTGAGAATTTGGAAGGCCCAGTAGCTCCAACACAATCAAGAAAGATGGAGGAAGGGTTGTCATCGCCAACGCTTGGAAAACCCACAGCTATATGTATAGTGATACCAGTGATGTCAATGGAAAACCAAAGGATGATAATGGAGCATTTGCTTTACTTTCCCATTGCAAAAATTGCAGTAAAGTGGCCTTAGTAGAGACAACGACCCCGACATTTCTATGCAGAAAGTAAAATTCTTATGTAATCAGATTCACTCGCAATACACACTACTCATCTTGTGGGACACGCACCTACCCATAGACTCGTCTACATGTGCTTCTCTATTGTAGTCATGCATTAATAATAAATCTTTGTCCGAAGGACAACTAATATATGCCCACATGAATGAGATTGGTTTTATGCCTACAGCAATTATGCACAATACCCTTGTTAGCATGTATACTAAGTGTGGCAGTGTCGGAGATTCTCCCGATTTGTTTGTCAAAATGCTGAAATCGAATGTGGTTTCGTGGAATGAAATTATTTTAGGATGTGCACAGGATGTGGATATTTTCCAGGAAATGCGAGTTACAGGTGCAGAAGTTGGCAGTGTGGATTATGAGATAAACAACAATGGAGCATGTAATCCTCAAAACAATGTGCTGGTGATGCAATTGATACAACACAACAGCAACCTGGTGGAAAACTTCAAGGTTCTCAGCTTCATAGTGCACAAGTCCTGAATTTTCCATCTTTCAATATTGTTGGGCCACAAGTTCTTCCAAATGAAATTAGGGGGAGGGATACTTTATCTTCTCTGGAAAATGGTAATAGAAATCTTGTAAATAATATCATTGGTGCTCCTAGTTCAGAGAAATTAAACCATATGCCAACCCCAGCATATGGTATGGGTGTAACTGAATATAATGCACCAGAAGGAATTGGACGGATGTCAATTGTAGACTATAAGAGCCATAATGTACATATTCTCCGAGGAAATGATTATTCTATTTCCAGTAATATTTTTTTATCTTCCCCTTTAACATCATCTGATATTGAAGGTGGAATGAAAATTTCAGGAATTAAAAGGCTGGGTGGCATAAGCGACATAGTTGGTTCTCCAACTCTAAGTAGTTCTGGAATAAGTTTTGGCACATCATGTAGTCTTGGTCAGAATTTAAGCCAGAGTATTAGGCAAGGTTGGCAAGTGCAAAATGTGTCTATGAATCAAGATTTAAGTCAAACAGCTACTACTATCTTGAGCCCATGTCATGTCCAAGCTTCTCATAGAACCCAGGGCTTGAATGTTCCTATTGTGCAAGATCCAAGACAAGTTAGGAGTTTTGGATTTTTTGGAAAAGGACCAAATCTTTCAAGCAGGTTGGCACAAAATGTTGGATATCCTGGGAAGCTCATTAATTCCCATAGTCAAGGTAAAATTTTAGGAACGGATAACGAGCTGAAGCTGAAGGACAAAATTACATCAGATTTTGGATTGAATCCAAATATTGAGTGTGAAACACTTTCTAAGCATTTATCTTTAGAATATCTCATGAACCTCCTCTTTAAAAAGCAACAGGAAGGGATGGGGCGTTCAGAAAGTGAATTCAATTTTGATGGGGTATCGATTGGATAATGTTCATGTCAATTGAAAAATGTTTGTACTGTTATCCAAATAGAAAGAAAGCCTTCCCACCCTCAAGTGATTTGAGTGGCATATAGCCCCATGCTACTCATGGCTCAAAATAAACATGATCAAAATCATTTCTGGTCTAAGTGAGATCAAATCTTTGCCAGCCACAGTTAGCTCTGAGGAAAGTGTATTGACATCAAAACCAATATTCTACAGTAAAGTTACAAAAAGAGCAGTATTGTCCCTCTTGAGTCTAAACCCTTCTTCTGCAAAGGCAGTGGAATAGGCCCTGGAGTTGGTTCTAGTGTTGCCAAAATGAAAGCATCCTCACTCAATGATACTTCAAAGACTGTTGAGGATGAAATTCAAGCTAGTGAATTGAAAAATGATGAAATAGTGGAATAATTGAGAAGCTTAAAACCATCAAATATCTTTGAAGGAGTTGCAAAAGAAAATGAAGTAAAAAAAATAAAAAATAAAAAAATTGTATGCTTGTGGTGATTTAGATACATCTCAGAACAACATTCAAACCATACTGGCTCTGAATGAAGTATTAGATTCATCAGAATATTGCCTTTCTAGTAATCATGTTTCTGATGTTGGGAGAAGCTACAGCAAGGTTTTTTATGTGTCCTTTAAATCTCATGTTTTGGTTTTAACTTTTTAAGACAATGCTTCTAACGATATTTTATTATCAAGCTTAGTTTTTTGTAGAGATTGAGCCTCACAGTGTACTTTGTCAGGAGAATTTATTCATTTCCAGGAAATAGCTACCTTTTATAGGAAATCTGGTTTTTACAGCAAACCTAGCAGGTGGCTATTTTCCCATAAATGAAAATGCAGCAGATTTAGGGGTTGGTTAGGTGGAAAAATTGACCCAGATTATAAGGAAGAGCATAAGTAAAAGTTCATCAAATACTTTCCAGATTTAAAGGAAATAATTGGTGAAGGTGGCAGGCAGTTCCACATTAAAAGGAAAAATATTGATTAGGTGTCAAACACTTCCACATTTCAAGGCAGCAATTGAGGACAGTCAAATACGGGTGGTAAAGGGATTGAGGTAGGTGGAAATCATCATTAACAACTCTCAGCAGTTGCACTTTTGGAGGATGGTTTTCAACAAATTCTGAGACAACCTTCCACATCATCAACTTGATCTTCATCAACAATTAAATTAAATTTCCTGTTTTGTAAATATACTATCGTACATCAATTTTTTCTGTTAGATAAGCTTTACTACCTTTAGTAAATTGTAATAAATTTCCAATTAACAACTTACCCAAAGTTGTGGATCTTAGAAGATCTGTTAGTTTCATATAAATATAGGGTAAAGCAATCAGGGAGAGGAGAAGAGAGGATTGGCAGCACAACGTTGTGTGCCCTGTTGTTGATTCTCATGTCATTCCTGAACAGTGTATTGTTGAACATACAATACATTCCAGTTACACTCTTAAGGATTCAAAAATAATATGGTGTGTGTATTTTCTTTCTGTGTTTCCATATCTCAGATCTTCATTTCCATATTGTAATATATATGTTGTCTCGTGTCTTTGTTAGCCTTATGATACAATAGTACATGATTATCAATTTTTATCAGTCGTGTTCTACAAGATTTCTTGATAAGATGTGTATGGAAAATCTGTTCATAAGCATTCCCTATGACAGAAATATTTTAGATGTATGATGAGATTCTTGTAAATCTTGTGAAAGCATTCTTTCATTAATTCATTTTAGGTCTGTAATCCTTTGTTATCCTTTCATCTAAGACAGGGAACTTCTATCCTATAGACCCACTGTCTTTCTTCCATTCTTCTGACTATTTGACTACAAACTCAACCCTGCTACCACATCATATATCAGTGCCCTCATATGTGTCATAAAATTTTAGTTGTTCAACATTCCTTTCAAAATTCTTGAGATTCAACCACTTTCAAAAAACCCAATCAAATAATAAAAAAATTTCCTTAGAGCTTAGGATGTGTCTGGTCAGGCGCTTGCTGCAGTCCAAGTGTTTATTCCAGCGCCAACATATTTTGGTGCGTCTGCCAGGAGACGAAGGCCTTGAAACGAAGTACTCTCCCAAGTCTCCTGATTTAATTGTTGAAGATCGATTCTTGAATATGAACAAGAATTGATAACTTGAAGGGGACTGCAGTTTTTCACCTGGTGACTCCATTGTTCCGGAACCAGTGGCGACTTTACGAGGATGCAGAGATCAAATTTTCAGTGGAAGTTTTGGATAAACAACTACACTTTTTGGAATTTTGAAAGGGACATCATTGCATAGGTAGCATTTAATTTTTTTCATCATTCATTAGTTGATGATTTGGAGTCTTCTTATAGTGCATACATTCAATGCTTTATGAGTATTCCCCGTTGTGATTATTTTCATCTTGAGGTGCACTATGTTATGATATGGATTCTTTCAGTTTTACTCTTAAGATTTAGAATCCATATAAGGTTTTTTTAGTTGTTTGAATGGTTGTACAACAAGTTCCATATTGCATGAAGATTTCCATTCAAATCAGATTAGAAGTAGAGGAATGAATAATATTGTTGTTTTGAGCATTTTTTTTCAGAATGTTAGATTTCAATTTTCAGTTTGAATCGAGCTTCAGTTTGGAGAAATAAGTTGCATAATTGAAATGATGCTTTTGACTCCATTATCCAATGGCTAGGCATGCTGGTTTTCTGATTTAATAAGCAAGATCGCTAGTTGGAGGGACAAGGCACTGGAACTACGGTTCTTGATAGCCCGCAGGGGGCATATCATCCCCAATTAGAGCCATTGTTAACACCGGTTTTGATTCCTTTCAAAGATGCCCTCTCTGTCATTCCATTTTGCCTCTATCTCCTTATGCTTCAATTTTCTTCGCTACTTTTTGCTACATCCTTGCCATTCTCCTCGATCCTTTCCTTATTTTCCAAAAATGTTCAAATTCATCCTAATTTGGCTATTTACATTCAAATGCTAAAGACACCCTAAACTATTCCTAATTCGCCATTTGCATGTATAAAAGCTAACTAATGATATGATGTCCTATCTATTCGCTATTCTAGTGAAATATTTTCCAAAAGGGCAAATAAAATTATATTAATTTTATATTTTTATATATGAAATTATTATAATTTAAGAAAGAAAAAAAAATTTTAATTAAATTAAATTAAATAAATTAAAAAAAAAAAAAAAAAAAAAAAAAAAAAAAAAAAAAACAAAGAAGAAGAAGAAGAAGCTTCATCGAGCTCCCTAGCCCTTAGCTCAAATCCTCATAACACAAACAAGTGTCATATAACTGAGAGCTAAGTCCAAGTCCAAGTCATGAGGGGAGGACACATCATGCCAAGTCCCAAGCAAATGTCACAACGTGTATAGCCTCAGGGTCATCGTTGTCGAATACTAAACTTGACAACTATTAAAAACAATTTGTGTCTTCCATGCCCGGAAAATGTGGGATTATTCCCATTGAATAGGAGCAAACAGTAAATGAAAGCCATGCAAGTAAGGAAGGTTGAATATTTAGCACGCAAGTAAAGAGGGTTGAATATTTAGTCTCTCCAGCACTAGTAGTTGAGGATTTGGAAGGCCCAGCAACTCCAACACAATCAATTAAGATGGAAGAAGGGTTGTCATTGCCAATGCTTGGAAAATTCACAGCTATATGTATAGCGATAACAGTGATGTCAATGGAAAACCAAAGAAGGAAAACAGAGCATTTTCTTTACTTTCCCATTGCAAAAATTGCAGCGAAATCTTTAAGTGGCCTTAGTAGAAGAGGCAACGACCCCGACATTTCTACGCAAATTGTAAAATCTTATGTAATCAGAGTCACTCACAATACACACTGCTCATCTTGCGGGACACGCACCTACCCATAGACTCGTCTACATATGCTTCTCTATTGTAGTCATGCATTAAGAAGAGAGCCTTGTCCGAAGGAAAACTAATTCATGCCCACATGAATGAGATCAGTTTTATGCCTATAGAAATTATGCACAATACCCTTGTTAACATGTATACTAAGTGTGGCAGTGTCGGAGATGCTCGCGATCTATTTGTCAAAATTCCAAAACCGAATGTGGTTTCATGGAACGCCATTATTTCAGGATGTGGATCTTTTCCAGCAAATGCTAGTTATAGGTGCAGAAGTTGGTAGTGTGGATTGTTGGATAATAAAAAAATGGAGCATGTAATCCTCAAAACAATGTGGTGGTGATGCAATTGATATAGCACAACAGAAACCTGGCAAACAACTTCAAGATTCTCAGCTTCAGAGTGGACAAGTCCTGAATTTTCCATCTTCCAGTATTGTTGGGCCACAAGTTCTTCCAAATGAAATTAGGGGGAGGGCTACTTTATCTTCTCTGGCCAATGGAAAAAGCAGCCTTGGCAATAATATCATTGGTGCTCCTAATTCAGAGCAATTAAATTGTATTCCAACCCTAGCATATGGTATGGGTGTAACTGAATCTAATGCACTAGAAGGAATTGGACGGATGTCAACTGTAGACTATAGAGCCAGAATGTACATATTTTCTGAGGAAATGATTATTCTATTTCCAGTACTATTTGTTTATCTTCCCCTTTAACATCATCTAATATTGAAGGTGGAATGAACATTTCAGGAGATAAAGGCTCAGTGGCATAAGCGACATAGTTGGTTCTTTAACTCTAAGTGGTTCTGGAATAAGTTTTGGCACATCATGTGGTCTTGGTCAGAATTTAATCCAAAGTATTAGGCAAGGTTGGAAAGTGAAAAATGTGTCTATGAATCAATATTTAAGTCAAACAACTACTACTATCTTGAGCCTATGTCATGTCCAAGCTTCTCATAGAATCCAGGGCTTGAATTTTCCTGTTGTGCAAGATCCAGGACAGGTTATGAATTTTGGATTTGTTGGTAAAGGAACAAATATTTCAAGCAGGTTGGCACAAAATGCTGGATATCATGGGATGCTCAGTAATGCTCAAATTCAGGGTGAAATTTTAGGAACTGATAGTGGGTTGAGGCTGAAAGACAAAAGTGCATCATATTTTGGATTGACTCCAAGAATTGAGTGTGACACACTTTCTAAGCATTTTGTTAGTATGAATCCTTTGTCGAAGCGTATGAAAAAAGACCACTTTAGCTACGCATAACTAATAGCCCTAACATCAAAAGTGGCTGCCAATATCTTCATATCTGCAGTTAGTTGATCAAGACAAGAGCTGCAAAAAACCAGATCTATGCATAGAAAGACATTAAGCAGTAAAAAGAAGGGTTTGATCCATATATCCAATAGACAAGACAAGAACAATTTTTGAAAGAATTTTTGTATTAAGGGCACCTGGGAGGAAAACAAGAAGGCGTATCCAATTCTCCTCGATGGGATGGGTTCTTGGAAGTCCTCAGCACTTCAGATCTAGAATCTCTCTCTCTTGTTGGTGTAGAAAACCCAGACAAAGATAGAACTCAAAGGGAGCTCACACAACAAATAATGTAGAAAAATGTGACCAAGTGTATAGATCCAGAGTGATCTAATAGGCAACAAAAGGTGAAGAATGGTAGGAAAACCCTCCTATTTATAACAAAATATTGGGTCATTCTAGATCTTGGTGCATGATTAAAATAATGTTAACCAAATCTAGATCCACCTTTTATGGAATATTTTATTATATTCGTTGGAGGGAAAAAGTATTTGACTTGGGTCAAATCCCTTTATTTGTCAAAAATAAATAAATAAATGATTTATTTACCTTTTTAAGGAAGTGGTTAAAAGATAATCAAATAAATAATGATTTATTTAATTATTTGTGGGTGATTTGGTCATATTTAACAAGGAATATTATCTAAATAAGATTTAAATAATTATTCCTAGAAAATAATAAGATAAATAAAGGTTTATCTAATTAATTTCTTTGTTTTTTGGTTAAATATGACTAGGAATAATAATTAAATTATGGTTTAATTAATTATTCCATGAGGAAAATTAAACAAAATAGGTTTGTTTAATATTTCCTTTTGGGGTTTCCTGTTTAGACCATAAACAACCTAATAAATGTGGTTTATTAAGTTATTTTACATAGTGAAAGCAATTTTACTTAGGGTAAAATTGGTTTGACATGGTGTACTTGGGTCCATCTAATGATAATAGGTTAGATGACCAAAAAATGGTGTAACAGATTGCCCCCCAGGGTGCGAGTGTTAGGAGCAAATCGTATGACCGAAGTACGTTGTAAGAACTCAATCACCAGATATCAAGAGGGAAGTCAGAGAGAGAAATGTAAGGTAGACGAGTGTGCTGAAGAACTAGACCCTGAGGAGACGAGACTCACAGGTGCAACAAGTCTCTTTTTATGAGAGGGTACCTGTGCTAAAGGCAGAAGGGGAGGCATACCTATGCCCGCCGACACAAAGTACAAAAGAATAGTGTGTCCAGTAAACAAGGGACCGAACCATAAAGTACAACCGGCATAAACATGAGCCAGATAATAATACAATGAGGAATCCCACATACATGTTGTGCCTGGGATAATAGCCAGGACTTATACAATAATATATGAGTACATGAGATACAAATACAACCCAAATGCCCCCTATACACGGGGAAGGGCTCACAAAATCTGACTGATACATGCAAATCAAAGAGGCGCTGCAAGCGGCTAAGGCCGACATCAACAAATATATGGAGCGGCATCGAAGGCTGTACGGAAGAGGTCATCCGGGCATGTGGGGGGCTACCTACAGGGCCACCCCCTCATGAGGGTTGTGACATCTCACACACACCCGGGAATGATCAAAGGCTGCTGCTGCATCACTGAACCATCAAGCATACAGATCTCGATTGTGCTGAAAGGAGCTGAAGTGGAGAAACAATCAAGTCAAAGGGAAATGAGAGATCCCTTTGCCTGATCCAAGGCACCGAACAAGAGTGGAAGCTGGAACCAAGGTACACCGCCCTCTAGACCTGTCTTCTGGAATGAAGGAGCTGATGTCGACATAAGGAGGCCCGCCATAGGTGAGGCAATGGGAGGTCCTCAACGAAGGCACGAGAGAAAATAGTAGAGCGACGAACAGATGAATACCAATGATGATGGCATAATGGAGGGGACTGAGTAGCGAATGGACGACTTCCCTTGCTAGAGCATAAAGGGCATGAATGACATGGCAGCGAATGACACAATATCATAAGGGATAGCGGATAGTGGGACTGAAGGCCATAATGTGCGACACAAGAGAGAGACCAAGCAATGAAGGATGGAGGATTATAGCGGGGTACAAAGGGACTCGGGATAGAATCCATGAATGCGACGATGACTCCACTTGGATGCTCTAAACAAGGGCGACTCGATGGTGCTGCCACACAGTAAAGGCCCAATGGGGGACCATGAAAACATGAGTACAAGATGGTAACTCATGACGAAAATCGACACGAACAAAGACAAGGAGGCAAAATGGTGCCCCAAGTACAAGTGTCGTAAGTGAAGAAATGTGATTTTAAGGAGAGGTGAAGTGACCCTTCTTGGACAAAATGTGTCCTGGTGAAGTATCAAATCACAAAAAACTAACAGATACTGATTTGAGGGCTCGGTGAGAGCTTTCCAATGGTGCAGACGGTTTGTCAAACGGGGCTACGGTATGGTCGCAGCAGGCGAAAGAAGAAACAAGGGTTCTCTTTTAATAAGGCAGTTTTCCCTCCAAATTCACTCATTTGCTAGTGTTGCTATGGTGAATGTAGAGAGGAGAGAAGGCCCTAAATCTTGCGGCGAGTGTAGCGGACAAACCGACCGTTGGAATCAATATCCGTCAGTGGCAGGTAAGAGGCCTAACCTTACTCTTTCAATTTGATGGATTGAAAGTTCAGTTTAGAGCCCAAAATCTCAGTAACAGACCCTCCTTCATCTCTACGGCTGGGTCGCACTTTTTGGGCCAAAAAGTGCGACCTGGGAAGCAGGTTTCAGGGCAAAAACTGTGACCTGTCCCAGAATTGGGCAGAAAAGTGCGACCTGGAAGATGAGGGGATTTTGGCGTTGTTTTATGGCTGAGAGTTGGGTTTTTGTGTTTGGTTATGATATTCCCTATCTGTATGCTGACAAAGATGATTTTTTTGTGCAGATATGGCAGATATACGGGTTAACTGGAGAGAGAGAGACCTGGGTACATTACGGGCAGAGATCCAGGCAGATCAAGGTGTCCGTCGTGTGTTGGCCAGGTTTGGGGTTCTAAAGTTTTTGGAGAACCCTTTGATGAGGGCGGGAGAGCCTTTGTTGGCCCGGATTATCAGTTACTGGGATCCAGAGCATGAGGTCTTTGTAGTGCAGGGGCACAGGATCGAACTGACAGTCCAGGATGTGTATTTCCTGACGGGTCTCCCACCACTGGGGATGGTGGGAGACACACAACCAGTATTACCGCGGGGGCGACATATCATGGAGTTTGTGGAGCGACATTGTCGACCGGGTCTCCAAGTCAAGGGGACTCGGATACCGATCGGGGATCTAGAGAGATTAGAGACCCGTGCAGTGGCCGCAGCGGTGCTGCGTATCCTGGGCAACCAGGCACTCCATCACATCACTGGGGGGGCAGATGATGATTGTGGAGAGTTGTTGAGTGGGACCTACTATGGGTGGGCCCAAATGATGCTGGTGTCACTAAAACGACAGTTGTCACTCTACAAGCGGCAAGTGAACCATGACTGTGCGTATGGGACTTTATTGTGCGCCTTCTTCTTTGAGAAGATCCCGACCTTACGACCTCGTATACAGCTCCTAGATGGGGGCCCGAGAGAGCCCAGGATGCACCGGTGGGGGCGGCTACTGTGCAGAGGAGGAGGAGGGGCGATCGGGCGAGTGTTTCGACCTGAGTTCTTTGCCCATTGGGATCAGATGCCGTTATACATTGACGACTATCCCTATAGTGGGATGAGTTATTGTGGAGATCCGGACCTGCCACTTCCACCTGGTCGAGTATGGGGGCCCGATGGTAAGTGACAAATTACTATTCTTGTATGGGCATGTTAAAGTTATTGAATAGTAGATATGGTACTGATTCATGTACTTTTGGTATGCAGATATAGCTCCGGTAAAACCGGCTGGATATATGGGACGCCCGGCAGCCTCTGGAGCTGCAGGGTCGAGTGGGTCGAGAGCAGCGCACAATGAGGATGCGGCCGCCCTTCTGGAGGACATCCGACGTAGATGCGAGAGGTTGCTGACCGGAGTTTCAGAGCTCGGGTGGCAACACTTAGACGACCAGTACGTGGAGGCATGCATTGGTCTTCCCTCGGAATGGCGAGGTGTCATGCGGCGCATGGCGATGGCCGGTCAAGGCATACGTGATCTACGGGCTGCAGGGGCAGAGCCATTGGCTCGGGATCTGCCAGATAGTGAGTAGGTGTGGGGCATGTGGTTCCCCCTAGTGTGTATGTAGGGGCAAGTGGTGCCCCCAGTTTTGAGTTTTTTGTAACATGCTATGGGCATGTCATATGTATCAGAGTAGATGGACTCTAAACACATGTTTTGCGACACATATTATGGATATGCATCGTTTTTAATGATTATGAATGTTATTGTCTTGTATGAAAGGCGTGTGATAAATGCCAATCTAGAACATGGTTTACAATACTATCTACATAGTGATTTTGTTCTCGAGGTACATGGTTGAAAGTTATGGTTTCAAATTCACGTATCAAGAGTTTCACTCGTAAATATCGTCTAAACAGCACAGGGCTATGCACACGATAAACAACATTTAGTTGCATGACAAGAAGTAGGGAATCCAAACGAACATGCAGATGGAGGATGCGATGAAAGAGGGCATCGGCTAAGAGACCACGCACTGCATCATATTCGGCCTTATTGTTGGTGGCAGTACCAATGCAGACCCCGTTTGAGAGAACAAGGGCATGAAAGGGGGTGAAAATGGCCCAACCTGCCGAGGCTAGATTCTGGGAGTAACGACTTGCACCATCGGCGTAACCGATAAAGGGGAGGGACAGGAGGTCATGCGGAACGGTGTTACAAGACAAAAAATGGGGGGAGGAGATACAATGACGGCAGCGTGAGTGGACGGAAGACATCGAGTGGCAACTGCGGGAGGGAGTGCAATGAGCAGGATGGCTATGACTCATATATGAACTAGAGGGTGGTATATGAGGGCTATAAGAGGTATGGCGGGGACTCGGGCTGCGGAGGTCAACAGAGATACGGGTGGAGTGATCTCGTGTATGGGTAGAAACGAGGAGGTCCAGGGTGGTCACTGAAGGGGGGTCAAGCGAGGCCACAGGGGAGGGTGCGAGGGGACTGGGCTCTAAAGGTCGCACAGAGGAGGATAGGTAAATAATGGTCGTAGTAGAATCCATCATCTGAACATCAGGGGGGGGAATGTCGATGGGAGCGGGGGGATCCTCAAGCTGACCCGAAGCATACTGCGCGAGTATGGGAGAGGCGGATTGATTTTTTTCAACCTCAAACACTCGGACTACTTCTAAAGAGGCGTGGTAATGCGTCAGGTGAGCACAATGGTGGGAGTAATGGCCATGGATACCGCACAAAGCACAGGGTTTGCTAGTGCGAATAGTTTTTGGGTTCTTGGTTACGGACGAGGATGGAAGAGAAGGGTTGGAGACCGTAGACTCAGGGAACGCGACTTTAACCATGGGTTGAATGCGGGGCAACTCAAGACAAGTATGGGTGGCGTGACCGACGACATCACACAAGGCACAAGGCTTTGCGGGCGGGGGAGGAACAGGGTCAGTCGGGGTGGCCTTGTCTTTGGATGCCCCCTTGCGAGCTTTGCCTTTCTTTCCTGGAGCTGTCACCACAGGGGTATGGTCCTGGGGAGGTGCAGGGGGCATGGTAGTAACAGAGGAAGCAAGGGGGACCGGTTGAACCGGTGTCAAAGCAAGATAGGGTTGGGGTGACCAGGAGGGGTAGCGACTGGAGGGTCAAGGTACCAGATGGGTATTCCCAGGGTCAGGTTAGGGAGAGAGAGGGTGGCCATGATGGGGACCGAATAGACTCCGGGAGGGGGAGCTAGGAACGGTATCTGACCAGCGGGATAATGACCAGGAGGGACGGCTCCGAGATGGTTAAGGCTTGGGGGAACCGATCCAGGGGGATAAAGTGGTTCAGGGATACCAGCTGTGGGAGAAGGGCCAGAAGGAGGAGGTCCGGCTGGCGGAGATGAAGGGCTAGGAGCGGGTTGCAGTGGGCGAGGTTGAGTCTAAGGTTGCTGACTAGCCGAAGCGGGTCGCTTAAGGGCAGCCCGAGACGATTGCATCATGCAAACATTCGATAAGCTGGGATCAGAGATGTGAGGAGGGGGAAGACCAGGAAAAGTTCCAAGCAGGGAGGAATATTTGTAGACGCCGGGGGAGACACTGGTCAAGGAATTGATGGTTTTCTTATTGGCTACAGAAGAGATGGTCGTCTCAGGGGAGGTCTGAGACTTTGGCTCATGATAAGTCAACTGGTCGATGGTGACTATCTTTCCATTGTGAGGAAAAGACATTTTGCGAAAAACCGCAAAGGGGACAGCAGACATGCCATAGGTGTAGCTTCGCCCCAATAGAATGTTGTAATCTAGAGGGGCGTCGATGACTTCGACGTCAACGCAAACAGTCTTACCGGCAAGGGTGATAGGACAATTACGAAAAAGGCCGATGGGCTGGGAAGCGTGGCCGTCCCACGCTCGAAGGGTGATCGTGGAAGGGGCCAAGTCAAAAGATCCGAGTTGCTTCCAAACCGAAGCGGACATCACACAGGTGGATGCCCCCTCATCAATTATACACCGAGAAATGTTGGCATTCTGGATTTTGACTGGGATTTGGAAGGCGACGGAAGCAGGAAGAGGAGGATGTTCTGATTGATGGGCATCGAAAACAATCATTTGGTCATCAGCAGGATCTACAGCGCCCACGGCAGATAGTAGAGCCTTCTTTTGGGAAGGGCACGATTGGAGGAGTTCCAATGTGGAAATGGCAGCAGGAGATTGCGCCAAATCATCTACTATGCTATACGAATGAGCAGCTCGACCAGAAGCAGCATTTCGACGTAATGGTCCCTTAGGAATCTTGGTATGAACCTCAACTTTGGGTTGAGGGATATGTAAGGGGCCACTAGATGTCGAAAGAGGCTCTGTAGAACCTGAAGAAGGAGGCTTGGGGGCAGACTGAGCGGGAGGCTTGGGGTACTGGCGAGACCGAGTTTGGAGGTGAAGGTCAACGGTTGGGGAAGGATCAGAGTTCATCATAAGGATCTGGTAATCGGAGGAACCAGAAAGGGAAGGTGGAGTGGCGACCTGGCTGTCAGGCGGTTGGGTAGCCACGAATCCTTGCTGAGGGAAAGAATCAGTAAACACAGCTGGTTGGGTAGTGGCCACATTAGGAGGAGCATGAGGGGAGGCGTGTTGTCCGCGCAATGTGGCTTGAGACTCCCACATCTGTCGCATCTGGGGTAAGAGGGGACAATCGTGGGTGTAATGACCATAAACACCGCAACGAGCCCTAACATCAAAAGTGGCTGCCAATATCTTCAGATCTGCAGTTAGTTGATCAAGACAAGAGCTGCAAAAAACCAGATCTATGCATAGAAAGACATTAAGCAGTAAAAAGAAGGGTTTGCTCCATATATCCAATAGACAAGACAAGAATAATTTTTGAAAGAATTTTTTGTATTAAGGGCACCTGGGAGGAAAACAAGAAGATGTTTCCAATTCTCCTCAATGGGATGGGTTCTTGGAATGCCTTAGCACTTCAGATCTAGAATCTCTCTCTCTTGTTGGTGTAGAAAACCCAGACAAAGATAGAACTCAAAGGGAGCTCACACAACAAATAATGTAGGAAAATGTGACCAAGTGTATAGATCCAGAGTGATCTAATAGGCAACAAAAGGTGAAGAATGGTAGGAAAAACCCTCCTATTTATAACAAAATATTGGGTCATTCTAAATCTTGGTGCATGATTAAAATAATGTTAACCAAATCTAGATCCACCTTTTATGGAATATTTTATTATATTTGTTGGAGGGAAAAGTATTTGACTTGGGTCAAATCCCTTTATTTGTCAAAAATAAATAAATAAATGATTTATTTATCTTTTTAAGGAATTGGTTGAAAGATAATCAAATAAATAATTATTTATTTAATTATTTGTGGGTGATTTGGTCATATTTAACAAGGAATATTATCTAAATAAGATTTAAATAATTATTCCTAGAAAATAATAAGATAAATAAAGGTTTATCTAATTAATTTCTTTGTTTCGGGTTAAACATGACTAGGAATAATAATTAAATTATGGTTTAATTAATTATTCCATGAGGAAAATCAAACAAATATAGGTTTGTTTAATATTTCCTTTTGGGGTTTCCTGTTTAGACCATAAAAAACCTAATAAATGTGGTTTATTAAGTTATTTTACATAGTGAAAGCAATTTTACGTAGGGTAAAATTGGTCTTACATGGTGTACTTGGGTCCATCTAATGATAATAGGTTAGATGACCAAAAAATGGTGTAACACATTTATCTTTAGAAGATCTCATGAACCTCTTCTTTAAAAAGCAACAGGAATGGATGGGGCGTTCAGAAAGTGAATTCAATTTTTATGGGGTATCGATTGGATAATGTTCATGTCAATTGAAAAATGTTTGTACTGTTATCCGAAGAGAAAGCAAGCCTTCCCACCCTCAATTTAGTTGAGTGGCATATAGCCCCATACTGCTCATGGCTCAACACAAACATGATTAAAATCATTTCTGGTCTAAATGAGATCAAATATATTCCAGCTATAGTTAGCTCTAAGGAAAGTGTATTGACATCAAAACCAAGATTCTACAATAAAGTTACAAAAAAGCGCAGTGTTGTACCCCTTGAATCTAAACCCTTCCTCCACAAAGGCAGTGGAATAAACCGTGGAGTTGGTCCTGGTGTTGCCAAAATGAAAGCATCCTCACTCAATTATACTTCAAAGACTGTTGAGGATGAATTTCAAGCTAGTGAACTGAAAAAGGATGAAATAGTGGAAGAATTAAGAAGCTTAAAACCATCAAATGTCTTTCAAGGAGTTGCAGAAGAAAATGAACTTCAACAACCAGTAACTGGCACGGCACAAAATTTGGATGTTTTTGGTGATTTAGATACATCTCAAAACAACATTCAAACCATAATAGCTCTGAATAAAGTATTAGATTCATCATAAGATTTTATTTCTAGTAATCATGTTTCTGATGTTGAGAGAAGCTACAGCAGGGTTTTTTATGTGTCCTTTAAATCTCATGTTTTGGTTTTAACTTTTGACGACAATGCTTCTAACTATATTTTATTATCATGCTTAGTTTTTTGTAGATATTGAACCTCACAATTTACTCTGATAGGAGAATTTTAGTCATTTCAAGGAAATAGTTGCCTTTTACATGAAATATGGATTTTACAGCAAACCCAGCAGGTAGCTATTTCCCATAAATTCGAATGCAACTGATTTAGGGGTTGGTTAGGTGGAAAAATTGACCCAGATTATAGGGAAGAGCATAAGTAACAGTTCATCAAATACTTTCCAGATTTAAAGGAAATAATTGGTGCAGGTGGCAAGCAGATCCACATTAAAAGGCAGAAGATTGATTAGGTGTCAAACAGTTCCACATTTCAAGGCAGCAATTGAGGAAGTCAAATACAGGTGGTAAAGGGATTAAGGCAGGTGGAAATCATCATCAACAACTCTCAGCAGTTTCACTTTTGGAAGAAGGTTTTCCACAAATTCTAGGACAGCCCTCCACATCATCAGTTCGATCTTTGTCAACAATTAAATTTCATTTCCTATTTTGTAAATATACTATTTTACATCAAATGTTTTTCTGTTAGATAAGCTAAAACCTTTAGTAAATTGTAATAAATTTCCAATTAACAACTTACCCAAAGTTGTGGATCTTAGAAGGTCTGTTAGTTTCATATAAATATAGGGTAAAGCAATCAGGGAGAGGAGAAGCGAGGATTGGCAGCACAGGGTTGTGTGCCCTGTTGTTGATTCTCATGTCATTCCTGAACAGTGTATTGTTGAACATATAATACATTCCAGTTACACTCTTGAGGATTCACAAATAATATGGTGTGTGTATTTTCTTTCTATGTTTCCGTATCTCAGATCTTCATCTCCATATTGTAATATATATGTTGTCTCATGTATTTGTTAGCCTTATGATACAACAGTACATGATTGTCAATTTCTAACAGTCTTGTTCTAAAAGATTTCTTGATAAGATGTGTATGGAAAATATGTTCATAAGCATTCCCTGTGACATAAATCTTTTAGATTTATGATGAGATTCTTGTAAGTATTGTGAAAGCCTTCTTTCATTAATGCATTTCAGGTCTAGAATCCTTTGTTATCATTTCATCTAAGACAATGGACTTCTATCCTATAGACCCACTGTCTTTCTTCTATTCTTCTGACTATTTGACTACAAACTCAACCCTGCTACCACATCATATATAAGTGCCCTCATATGTGTCATAAACTTTTAGTTGTTCAACATTCCTTTCAGGATGCTTGAGATTCAACCACTTTCCAAAAACCCAATAAAATCACAAAAAATTCCTTAGAGCTTAGGATGTGTCTAGTCAGACGCTTGCTGCAGTTCAAGTGTTGATTCTGGTGCCAACACAGTCCTTGACTGCAAAAACTCTCCCAGGAAACCAACTCAACCAGCTTTAGGTTCAAGCTGACTCTTGAACTAGAGGGTGCTCCCTCAGTTGTTACGAGGCCTTATTTAATGTTGTTCATTGTCACCGAACAACAGCCTTTGAAGCATAATGGCCAAATTTATGGTTTTAATTGGGGGTGGTTGGCTATCAATGACAATTCTTAATCATTATAAAATACCTCTCTCATAGACTCCCTTCTGAACATGTCAGCTTCCAGCCTCACAGAATGACTTGATTTTTATAAGAGTTTGACCAAAGAATGTAGGGAGATTCCTAATAATTGAGCAGCCAGACTGACTACTTAACAACTAGGGAGATTTGGATGCGTATAGAAGATTTCTACAGCCCAACAAAACATATTCAAGAGAAGATATCAGAACAAATAATAACTAGTTCCAAAGAGGATCTAGATCAAACAAACATTATAATATACTAATCTATTCAAATAATTATAAATATGCAAGCTATTTCAGAGAGATTGAAACCCAGTCTATTCTTACCCAGCTCTTATATGCAACTATGAACATGTGCAAAAAACAGATATGGAAATGCTAGAAAAACGTACTAGAAACACAAAATTTTGTCAAAAACTGGAGCTGGAAGGCTTTCATTAGAAATCTAATAAGAGAAGTTATTACAGAGTGTTGAGTCTTGGCATCAAAAGCCCACACTTTCTTATTACACTTCATCAAATATATAGACTAAATCTCCCCTAAAATGTTACAATAATCCTGGAATGAAATCCTGAACAGTATACTAAAAATAAATAATATTTCCTAATTAGTAGTAGGCAATCTGAAACTATTGCAAGTATCCTACCTTAAAATATGGAATTGGTCTTTTATATACTGATTTTGTGCCAAGAATATGGAAATTGGTTGAATAAATGTTGGAAATATGTTAACCTCCTCATACTCCTCGAGTAATGATTTTGTTTCTTAAAATATTTTATGTGATGTGTCATGCTTTTATGGATCTATAAATAATCCAAATGCTGATATTTTGCCTTGAATAATCTGTTGTAAATGTAGATCTGGTGAACTCGATGTCTAGGATATTTTAGCTACTGTCATATGTTGACCTTTTGACTGCCATTTCCCTTTTTTTAAATCTGTAATTGCAAAATATTTTTTCAATTATCTCCTCAAATTCCATTAACTAACCTTTGCTAACTAATTTCCTAAGAATAGTCATTATTTTTTTCAAATCTAGATTAATTCCAATATGTTGATCTTTGGCCTGGTTATTCTCATTGAATACCTACATTGTAAGAGATTTTTCATCTTCAAGTTGTAGGTTGAAATAAACCCAGCATGGCTGTAACAAATATTATTTTCCATGAAATATGAAAATGCTCTGCATCCAAATGGAAAATCTTTGCCTTTTCAACCAATACTCCTCCTTGAGAACCATCCAACACTATTTGATGAGGACAATGGTTTCGAAAAATAGCAATGGTATAAACCAATCCTTCGAATTCACCATTTGTATGCCTTACCAAAATCAAATTTCATAGTGCTTGTACTAAGAATATTTTTGAAAGGATAAAAACTCTGGCATATCGGGACAAGAGCATTCATCTATTCTTCATGGCCTTTGAAAAATGATGCTTAGTCCAGTCCATCAATAATAACCCATTATCGAATCAGTGAGAAGAAATCTATGCATGTTTACAAGCTCGTGAATAAATTTCAAATGGTCACTGATACATTCTGAAGACAAATTGATTGTAATGTCCAGCGTTCATGGGTGAAGAATGCCAATTTTCGTTCACAGACGTTTTGCAGAAAACGGCACTTAACATATACCCTTCAAAGAAATAGCAAAATATCTTAAAATTTCTTAGAATCTACCAGAAATTCTTGCGATGTACCTAACAGACGGCATTCTGCAAAAAACCCATGTCTCGAAATTGATAAATTTAACTTCAATGCCCAGAAATGGAGCCCGAAATTTACTGTTTAGAAAGCCCGACGAAATTTTAAATGAAGCACACATTAAAAATATTTCTTGCTTTTTATATGGCAATCCATGCAAGATCATTCTCGGCTCTAATTATAACATATTTCAGTTTTAATGATATTTTGATTTCATACGAAGATGTTGAATTGGAATTTTCACTTCTTCCCCTTATGGATTTTTGCATTACATGTGCCAAAATATATCCATATTGCATGTGCTCTAAAATGAAACCTTTTAAACTACTGTCGGGAAAAGTTTTATGGATTTGAATTGTTGAAAGAAGTATTCCAAAACCTGTCTTTGAGTTTGCAATACAAGCTTCATCATAAACAGGATCATAGGCTTCCTGAAGATAAAGATCCAGAGTGGCATCTACAACCCTTGATCTTTCCTCCTCCGTGAGAATATAACATTTAATATTTTCAAGATTTTTAGAGTCAAAGCTTGCATTTGGTCAAGGCGTTAAACATATCAAAGCCAAAGAAAATGACAAGCCTATAAGAGATGAAAAAAAAACCTATTTGAAATTCCAACCCCAATTCGCATGTCAATTCACACTATCAAACATTTTGTTGTGCTGAAACCATAAGTTGATTTCGAAGGAGGTCCCAGATGGTAAGTGGTTTTGCTACTGGGGGGTGCAAACAGCTCCAATTTCTGCCACATGCTCACAAGTTGTTTTGGTCAAAACAAGATTTCGGAACCCCCCCCCTCAGCTGTTAAAGCTCGAATGACCCTCGAGTGTCTGAAATTGAAATCTTCCTTCATCAAAATATCTTCATAAAGCTCAAAATGCTTGTTTTGACTTAGGTTTTTTTTTTTTTTAATAATATAATTTTAATTAAAAAATATATATAATAATAATAATAATAATAATAATGTAATGATATTTTTATAAAAATAATATATTTTAAATCAAAATTAATATATAAAAAGAATAAACCATTGAAAATCATAATAAATATATCTCTCAGCATTTTTAGCTCAGTAAGAAATCGACAATTTTTCACCAAAATTTTTTAATTTTCAGTGTCCCAAAATATGTTACAACAAATTCTAAGTTCCCGGATTGTTTGTTTCTGAGCCTTTGACTCTTTCCCTCTGTCATTTCCCACTCTGCTCACATCCCCTTCTGATCAATTTATATGCTCTATAACCATCTCAGTAGCTCACAGTGTTGAGAAGAGACCCTGCCTAGCCATTTTTACAACTTCACCTTGAGTAACGCACCCCCTAAGTGTGTTCCAGTGCATTATAACGTTGTTGATGCTCAGATACAGTGCGTTAGTCCTATCATTAACGCTCTGTAGCCTCTGCTAGCTAGCATTACCCAGCCAAAAAAAAAATTTTACACCCTTGTTGTGTTTCAATTGGCTGTGGAGTTGTTGGCTACCAAATTAGCTTATGTTTTTTGAATCCCTGTGCTTGGTTGCTTGCTAGCATTTTTAGTTTTCTTGTTTAAAAATTTAGTGTTATTCGCATTTACTTTTTGAAGAAGAAAAGTTTTTTTTAGCTTTTCTGAACATAGCTGAATTCATTCTGAATTTTTTTTGGTTAAAAAAGATGTTAGAGAGGATAGATATATGTATGAATCTTTTTAGACTGAACTGCATTATTTGAATGTTTGTTGCTGCATGGATGTTTGAAAGATCTCTCCTTGTAGAATAAACTCTTCATCGAATTGAATATTAAGAGAATTTTTCTACATGGTTTTGAGTCAGAGTCTCATTACATTTCATATGTCCACTCCCCCTCCGAAGACTAATAATCAAGTACACTAAAAAATCAAGCGCTAATAAAATAAATCACATAACTCTTTTTATGAGCTCACACCAACAGTACTTCAGGCTAGGATCTTGGGATAGGAGAAGTGAGAAAACTGCCCAAGATCATAAAACTTGAAACTAGAGTCATTAAAGAGGGAAAAATACTGCTGCACTCATACTATCGGGACCGCTCCACTACTACTAGAGTTAAGCGCGAGACAACACTCGAGTGCATGAGAAGGTAGCCCACCTGCGAATGCATAACAGTGGGCATTCTATATATTTGGGTTCCCCTTGTGGATGTCGAAACTAGATCGGGGATCTAGGTGTTCTTCCCATATGGCGTGTTGTCTACAACCGTGACCCCTCTAATAGTGTTTGTGATTTGAGGTATATTTAGTTTCCATACTCTTAGGTACTTACACAAGGTGACTGGGGCAGGCTGCCCTGTTACCTAACATAGACGAACCTACTCTTTCTTCAGTCTTTTGGAGGGTACTCGTCTCCACGACAGTGCTTACACCCATCGTCTGAGGTACAGGCGAAGCTCTAGAGAAACTGTAACTATACATATGACCAGTTCTCTCTGTATGCTATTGTGATATTGGGTTTCATCTCCAGCAAATGATAGTACTCAGACAGGGTCTTACCCCTTCTCGCTGCTTGACTGATTGATTTTAGAAGTTATTTTTTCTTTTTTAGGTGTGTGGTTACTATCACTAAGACTTTATAATACACCACAATAAAATTTGATAAATTTAACAGGTCATCGTGACGTCCTTCGAACCTTGTCGTCTTTCTATACAACAGCAAGGTCTCCCTCCATTGACACTGGGGGAAGAGTCGAGTCTTGGTGACCTAGTGTCTTCTCTGAAAGAGTAGTATCTAGCGACAACCCCTGACTTTCATATAGCTCCCTATCACACGGAGTTTCCCGAGGATCCTTTCATTGAAGGAGTCATACCTTCTTACCATCCTCCTCTCACTAACCCCTCAGGGCCATTGTTAGTTCAGGTAACACCAGTGCAAGTCATGTCTTCGGATGCACCTACATCAATTTCACAAACGGCGACCATAGGTTAGGTGTCGTTGGTGGCCAACTCAGTTCCACCACCATCTTCCATGCCAGTTTTCAGTTATACACAACTGATTGGCTACCCCAGTAGTCAGCCTATACCCGGTCCTAGTAATATGGTCATCACAACTGCAAGCGGACCTTTGAACCCTTTGGGATCTACTCTTATAGTGATTGCACCTGGACCCATGACTTCTGCTCTCTCTAGCAGGGCTACTTCAGTTCCTTTTAGCAACCCTTTCGATTGGAACCCATTGCTGAGTTCAAATCCCTTGGCTACTATGCCAGGGGGCAGTGTCATCAATACATATATGCCAGGGGGGACTTCGGTACCCCTACATTCAATAGGATAAGCAGGACTTTCAATTGTTAACAACATTCCTTTCAGTGGTCAAACTTCAGGTGTAGGGTTTATGTCGATGGTCAACTATGCGAATAGCAGTATGCCACAAGCTAACTCTATCACGTCCATATAAGCAGCCCTTCCCCAAAACCAATTGGGGCAAGGGGGAAACTATTACACTGGGGGCAACCAGTAGTTTTCCCCCAGTATAACATCCCCTATGGACAAAAACCATACATCCCTACACCTCCACTCATTGGAAACTTTTATCAAAAAAGTCCTATTTATCCCATTGATAACACATTGATAGGCGGACCCTACGGTTTGAATGGTCAGCCAACACCTCCTTGGCTAGACTCGGGGGAAACCACGCAATTGCCATTTTTGGTAGCATTAGACATCCCCGACCTCTACAAATTAACCAATGATCCTATGCGCCACAACCTGCTCTGGCCTCCATTACCGTACAAAATTTCGTCTGACATCCCTAAGTTCGAAGGGAAACAAGGGGAGGATTCGGCTACGCACATCACCACCTTTCATCTATGGTATATTTCTAACTCCATGGTGGACGATAGTATCTCGCTCCAAATTTTCCCCCGCACTCTCACAGGCAACGCTGCCAAATGGTACATTGAGTTACCATGTGTTTCATTCAATACTTTTGGTGCCTTAGCAACGAAATTTCTTAAGAAATTCTAATTACCAATCCGATACGAAACCGGAACTGAACCCTTAACCTCACTACGCCAAGACACCGCCACCCATATCTCCGATCACATTCATGAATGGAGACGTAGGCGGAGGTTAGTCAAAGCACCAATCCCGAATCATCTGTTTATCGAACTGGTTTTTTAAGTCAGTCTTACCACCCCTTGCTAAATATGTTTGCTTGTCTAGTGCAGTCACGAAATACCAATCCATTCGTCGTGCATAGCATCTAGATATCATCTATTCGCAATCTGGCACGTTGTATGAGTTAATCCCTCATGCCCTAGGCAACTCGAATCATCTCGCTACTCAGTTATCCGGAGCGCACGCTAATGGCCTCATTGGCACAATTTTCGATGTAGCTATAAAGCAGCTCAGCAGACAAGCTTCCCAGCCATCTTTGGCTACCACCGCCCCTACCCAATCACCTACTCTTCCCACCACTGAGGTAAACTCTGTGTAGTCTACACAAAAACCTAGCAGCAATAACAAGAAGAATAAGAAAAAGACCACTCCTTCTTAAGAGAAATCCCATACTCATAATCCTAATTAGATAAATGTTGCTAAGAATGAAAAGGAAAGGAAAACTGATGAGATTCCCTTGAAAATTTTGTGCAGATGACCACTTGAAATATAAATGTCCTCAGCTGCAGGAATGCACAAATTTTATTACGCAAAATGACTCTGGAAGGACACTTGGCGTCCTTCACAATCCCTTCCATAATCCACAACAGCGACAACAACACATGGTTGTAAACCCGCCACAACCCCCCCAAAGGGGCAACGGTGGTACTCATCCTTCCAAAGAAGGATCATCTGCCATTTATGGAATGGAGACTGTTGAACTCCAAACCCGAGCTAAAATATATGGAAATCGAGTCATTGAGGCTCAAGAACCTGGTTCAAGTTTGAATCCACCGCCGCCTAACAATTTTCATATCAAAATGCCTGCTGCTAACCCTGTCATTCATCCCCCCAAAGGGACCCTTCGACGCACGACTCATAACATCTCTACACATGCTGCCCAAAACTACAACATTGTAGAAGACTTGGCGCAAGCACTATCGGCTATGTTTGCACTCGAAGTGTTGCAAACCTTCCCAGTGCGATGAAAAGCTCTGCTTTCAACCATTGGTGGAATTAACCCCCAGGAATCTATGCTAGCCGTCTTTGACATGGAAAAATGAAAACCTCGCCTTTCACACCAGCTTGCTTTCCAGGTTAAATTTGTTTTAAAAAGGAGACCAATCCATCGCACTGTCATAGATGAAGGTTCTTCAACCTGCGTACTGGCTCGCTTTGGGTTCTCTCACATTGTCTCTGTCGTCGAATTCCCTCAAAACTTTCGATGGCCACGCCTTCCTCCCAAAAGGCTACCTTGCTATCTACCCCATTACACTTAGTGGGAAAATGTTAACTATGGACATAGAAGTTGTTGATCGTAATCTCGACTATAATATTTTGTTAGGTTGCAGTTGGTCTTACGCGATGACTTCCATTGTCCATTTGGTTTTCCAACTCATCCTTTTTCCATTGTATGGGAAAATAGTTACAGTGGACCAGCTATCCTTTTGCACCCCCGATTATTCCTCATTACCTAGTAGCATCGTACCCTTAGTAGGAGGCATTCCTTACTCTTACGTTAGTGTCGATACCAGTCTTTTGAAGGCATCTTCCATGATGGGTTGTTTTCCTCTCCCGTCGCCTGAGGTTCCACACATGATTTCGAAGATATCCACCATCTCAGATAGGTCTATCTATCCTTGGATCCTAGTGACGCCTTAAAAAATTGTTTCCTACGGAGATAAATTTCCACTATCACCGGTTGTGTTAGCTTATCAAGCGATCCAATCAGCATTTGAACACTCCATTACTCTATTTTCGACCAATGGTACCACCCTCTCACTGGCATCACAGCTCCTTCTAAGGATCTCCTCGATGAATTCCTACCTACGGATGAAGCTATCCGTGAGATCATGTCTCTAGAGGAACGACCTTGCGGAGAGTTTCATCATCGCGCTTCGATGTCTGATTCGGATGCGACCACTGTCCAAATCCCATCTTTAGACCCACCTGATATCGTTCCCTCTGCTTACACGACTATTCAAGCTATCAATGTGGAAGGGAACATGGGCAATCTTTCTAAGACCGTGCTCATAGATATCTCGATCAAAATGGGTATCGAGGAAAATATACAGATTGGAGCGGATTGCAATCCCAAGGAAATTGCATGCTTCACGTCCCTTTTTAAGGAGTTTCGCAATGTTTTCAGTTGTTCTTATGAAAAAATTCTCGGCATAGATCCTTCTATTGACGAGTGTGAGATCAAGAAATTTCGAGCATTATTTTTATGGTATTTTTCTCGCTTGTTAAACCGAAAACCTCGATTTCTCTTCTTCAGGCTCGTTAAACTTACACGAAGAACCAACGAGCATTATTTTTATGGTATTTTTCTCACTCCTTAAACTGAGAAACCTCGAGTTCTCTTCTTTGGGCTCCTTAAACTTACAGAAAGAAGCAACGAGCCCACTGCAAGACTATTGCATGTCCTCATGCAATTTCTTCAAAACTTTATTCCATGTGCTCTGAAACCTCTATTAGAACATCCAACTTTATCTTTTTTCTTCTTTTGGCCCTAATCTATTTTCTAATCTCTGTTAACTTTTCAGAAATTAGTTCTTCATCTTCCTCTTGTATTGGAGTGTCAAGTTTATTTTCAATAACCATGTCAATTTTTCTTCTTCTGCTCCATCAAAAGATTTGGCAAAAGATTTTGTAATCTCCTTATGGAAGCCATCAAATTTCTCTATAAAATTTAGCCTCCCTTCTTGTTGTAGTAGCTCCTTGACTTGTGGATATCCTTCCAGATACTTGACTTCAACTGGTTCTGTCCTGACAATTAGCCACATTCCTCCTCTATGCAGATTATCTTCCTTTCAGAATTACTTTTCTATGCTTGAAGCTAGATTGACTACAGAGTCTAATGCTTTATTTTGAAATTGTATCTCTGTGTCTGAAGATGGATTAGTTGAATAATGATGCTTCACCCTTAGAATTACCTTTCTGCACTTAGAGATGGATTGGCTGCAAAGTGTAATGGAAGTGAATGGATGGAGGTAATTAAGCTATAAGGGAAAATGAAGTGGTTATGGATCTGATGGAGGGTGAAATAAGTGAATGATACAATCTTAAGGAGATGTGGAATAGTAGGTTGGAATTTTGGATAAGGGATATGGCCAAGATATGTTAATCAATTCGAATGATAGGTTGTTTTAGGAAACATATGATTATACACATTGTATCTATTTCATGTTTTAACTTTTTGCTATTAAAATAATTTTCACAATTTACCTCAGAATTTTTGACCTTGTTAATTTTTGTGCTTGATGTTGTTCCTTTGGTCCTCTTTTAGCATATTGGTCTTCAAAACAGAATCCTTCAATTTCCTGTAATCATCATCTCTTTGTAGGCTGTACAATTGTGTCAGAACTGCTGAATAAGATGTGGCTGCAACATGCAATCTGTAAAAAGAAATGATGTAACATTTCACAAGTATGGAATATGGATGTGAAATGTAATGGAGTGAGAGTGGAATAGGACTTGTGAAATGAAATGAAAATGGCGTGAGATGGAGTGAAAGTGGAATAGGACTTGTGAAATGAAATGAAAATGACGTGAGATGGAGTGGAATTGTAGAATGAAATGAATTTTGCAATTTCTATCAAATGGTACATCAGAATTCCCTGAAATTTTCTGAGGTTGTTACCAATATTATTATGCATCTTCCGACGAAAAATCTCTGCCATTGGTTGCACAGATCTCCCAAAAAATGAGAAATGGTTGTAGGTGAAAGTGGCTAATTTCTTGAAGAATACATACTGAAATTTTCTGAAATTTTCTGTATTTATTCACCCTACCTCAATGAATTTACCATAAAAATTTCAGGACCAACGGATGCACGGTTTGAAAGTTATGATAAAATCAATTTCTGCCCTGTTTCACCCTTCATTCTGCCCAATGTTGCAACAAAAAAGTAAGCCACGAACTCATTTTAAGGCCGAATTGAGTGATTCAAAAGGGAAACTGTGTATTTTTACCTTCTCTACTGCCACATGCTTCCAGAATTTCATTTTGATGAAGAAAAGGCGCTGCTGTGCAAAAATACTCAAATCTGTCCTATTCTGTCCATAATGCTGAAAATTGAAAATCTGCCTGAAAAACCCTTCTGAAATGCCCTTAAAAATTGCTTTTTTTCAATTTTTGTTCGCGTTTTACTCAATTTATCATATTCTGAGAAAACCCAGAAGCTCAGAATTTTTTATTTCTTCTCCAATCTCTTGCAACATTTGCGCCAAAACTGCCTTCTGGAAAAAGTTGCAAAAAACGAAAACAGACTGCTACAGCAATAGCTGCAGAAACTGCCACTTTCCGCAATTGTTATTGAATTGAAAAAAATATGAACATGCTGCTACAAGAAACTAATAAAATATACTGCTGCAAGTTGTTGTTGATTCCATAAAACCATTAGTCTTCATCAAAGCCAACATTCATGGTACAATTCTTACCATGCGAATAAATGTGTCGAAGTCGAGCATGGGAAGAAATCATTGGATTACCAATCAATAATGAAAATCGTTAACCAATGCGAGACAACTCACCGATAATGTAAATGAGTGTCAAGGTACCTCAGTGCATCTTGACAGGGACGAATGAATGTGTCGAAGTCGAGTCGTCTGCAAGATTTGACAATCAAGAGACATTGTTGTATTCCCATTGTTATCAACGAGGAGGCTTGCCATTGATGAATACAAGCTCCAAGGAACTTCAAATAATCTCTAATCTTGATCCCAGATAAAGTGTTGAGGTCGATGGGACAAGATCTATTGGAAGGTGGACCTTAAGGAATTCCACATCATCCAACTCGAGCATAGAACCAAAAATGATTTGAAGAACCATGAAAGATTGAAACCATCATGAAATTGCAGAACTTATTGTGAACTTTGCTCGCCAGTTGCCTGGTTTTCAAGAAAAGCTCATGTCCAATTGCGCCAACAAGTTGGTTTTCACAATAGGACTTATTTTTCTCTTTACTTTCCTTTTTCTTTTCTTTTTTTTCTTTTTTTTCTATTTTTTTTTTTAATGTCCTACTCTACTTGAAAAAGAAAATCTTGTTCAAGTATATGAGTACTTCCAATGGAACCATGTTTGTAACAAGATGATAGATAAACTCGTATGCAGGTTTGAAAGACACTCTTTGATATGTACCTGTATATGAGATGCCAACTGTCTTGATTTAGATGATCTCAGAAGATATTGAATAATTGAGCATTGGGATTCGATGACTAAATTGAACCAAGATTCAATGTAATCTTGTCTTCCTTGTCTTTCCTCTATCATGAAATCAGAGATGTGATCTTCATTCATAGAATCTAGTGATAGGCATGCATGAGACTTTTCAATCTCTGGTTCCAATATCTCCTCTTTATCAATAGACATCCCTGATTCTTGGACCTTCTCTGAGTCTTCTTCTTCTGGTTGTTGTTCTTCAATGACAGCTGGTGAATCATTTTGCAATACCTCAGAATTGTAAGTTGATTGAGGTGTTTTATTGGTGGGGATATGAAATGGCTGTGGAGGTAGTGGAGTGGGGAATCTTTGGGGTGTTTTTGTGGATGGTGATGGGAAAGGCTGATTTGAGGTCAAATGAGGGTGATATTGATGTTGTAGTGGAGGTAAATGGTATGGATAACATCGATCATGGTATTGAGGATAGAGAGGGAAAGATTGAGGAGAAAGTGGATTTCCTTTGTATGGCCTTTGCCATATTTGTTGCCAAGATTGGTTTTTAGGTTGGAATTGAGATGGCCAAGGTTTCCAAAGTTGGCTTTGAGGTTGGGATTGAGATGGCCAAGGTTGCCAAGGCAAGGGTGTTTTCCAATTACCTTGAGATTGTTGTGCATAACCTTGATACTGTGCATAAGGATTTTGCATCATATTGGGTTGATGAGGCTGCCATAGTCCTCTTGGAGCTACATAACAATGTTGCTCTTGTGCTTGATTTGCTCCATTATTCTTCTGGTAAATTGCCTTCAAACCTGGTAATGATGGGAAATCTTCAGTAGTATGTGATCCTGCACAAATTTTACACATTTTAATGTTATCAAGTGGACATTCATGCAAATCATGTTTCTTTCTACATTTAGGGAAAAATATAAATGAAGCAACTTTTTGCTTGTTGTGCATTCTTAGCATGTCAGTTTGTTCATTTAAATTACCAAGAATGTTTAGCAGATTGTTAGGTTCAGTTTGACTTACCAATCTTGATGCTGACTTACTTACTCTTGCCATAAATGGATCTTGAGGGGATCTTACACACTTTTCTTTTCCTCTTGATATGTTCTTGAATAGTTCACAAATTTCTTGAAATGACAATCGATAGACATCTCCTTTTCCCACAATATTAAGAAGATCAATCCATTCATCCTTTATAGCATTTAGTAGGAGAGTTTTTAATGCATCTGATCCTAAATTATGCAATTTAGATCTTTTGATATTATAAGTAAATCTCTCTACTAAATCTTCTAGGCTTTCATCCTCTTTTTTGTTCATGTTAAAGACTTCATTTCTAAGGTCATGGTGCATGCAATAACCTTTATATTTTTCAAAAAATACTCTTTTCGTATCATCCCATGTCCTTATAGAATTTGTTCCTAAAGTCATGAACCATCTAAGAGCTCTATCCTTCAATGTTGCCGGAAACAAATTCAATTTTTGCATGTGCAATGAGTAGCCATAAGATCTACAAATTATTTCAAATTCAAAAAGAAAGGTTTCCGGGTCTTCTGATCTCATACCTTTGAAGTTAGGAAGTACAGATGGATGGATGTTCTTCATTTGAACATTGATATCAGTTTCTTGAATGGGAAATCCAAAAGGATCTTCCTCATTGTCATCATCTCCATCCATTTCTTCAACCTGCTTTGTCACCTCTTCTTCTACCTGCAAAAATATGAATTCATGATGTGGATGTGTGGCTCTTACTGCACCACATGATATAGTGGGTGTGGTAGGTGATTGAAGTTTTTGTTTTTTTTTTTGTTTTTTTTTTTTTTTTTGGATGTAAGAAATAAGGTTACCTAGTTACACTTCCCCGGCAACGGCGCCAAAATATTTGTGCTCAACCTAGTCTCCTAAATTGAGTTCATTAATTGTCAACCAGGGTTGGTAAACTGCTGAAGTGAAGTGCACCATATGTGCCTAAGTAACCTCTTCCTACTTCGTTGTGTTTAGTGTTTTTATGATGTTTTTGGTTTTATGATTTTGTGTTAAGAAGAGAAAGAACTAAACATTGGTGAAAAGCAGTTGTTGGTCACACTACAAACAGTCCTAAATCATGTATGGTATGCAAAACTAGACAGTAACTCACAACACAAATTTAGTCCAATTCTTTTGTTAGAGATATGTTGGAATACTTCAAGAAAAGGATAGATTTAGTGCAGTGAGGTCTTCCTAAACAACAATTTACCATATCACAAAGCAGATCTTATCCATGACTAGAGATTTGTTTGAATATATTTGGAGAAGATAGTTCTGCAACACAGTGAATAATTCTACTCTAAATTAATCAAGGGTACTGAAACTAATCTACTCTGCAACCTAAATTGTCATTACTAAACCTTATTTGGAAGTTAAAGTCTTTTGGAATAAGTTTGAGGAAAATGCTAGTTGCACAATTATGAGAATTTGCAGAATAGTAAAGGCCATGAAATGATATTACCAATTCCTGTCTGCATGGTGATATGTTGGAAAAGTTTAATAACAGGAATAGTCTTTGTAAATAATGAAGGCCTTAGTCTAGTAAAACAGAACTATTCTACAACTAACTAATGAGACTTGACTATACATTAAGCAAAACATGAACAAGAATGAAATTAATCAATTTTGAAATACAAATGACAGAGTTAAGGTAAAGTTCAATTAATCAAACTGAAAACACAGTGACCACAACTGGGCTAAAATGCAATTATTCAAATTGGAAAGATGGTGAACAGAATTAAACTAAAATGCCATAATCCTAACTTTGAAGTACAATGAACTAAAGCGCTTTTTGATCTCCGGAGTATTAAACCACAGTGCAACTAATATATTGCATATTACGGCCTTATCTTGTTTAACATAGTGTTGTTTTGGAATAGCTTAAGAAAAAAAGTCTGGTTGTACTATCTAATGCAGATTGACATAAAACACACAGTTCGAAATGAAAACACGATTAAACTCCTAAAATATCACAGTTAATTCCCATTCATCATTAAAGGTATTTTGGAAGAATTCATAGAACAGGACTAACTGTAATATGTAATGTAAATGAGCGTAAAAGCATGAAGTTGATAAAACTATTGAAATTGGAAATTAAAAACGAAATCAAGCTAAGGCTACTTATCTAAATCATCTGAACGGAGCTTCTCGGGCAGTAGGGGCCCTCTACCGCCGGATTAGCTTGCAAATCCACTTAACTTTAACTCAGCTCTTGCACTAAAACGATGTCTTTTCCATTAAAGGAGAAAAATACTTAAAAATAGAGTATTCACGGTTCTGTGAAATCTAGTAGAAAAAGCCAAAATCTAACCAAGATCTAACCTTTGTCTCTCAGTTTCCCGAGCATATTTATAGCAAATTTACATAACAGAACTTGAGATAATACAGGGATTACTTTCTTTCCTAATAGAAACCAAACTAGGACTCTGATCATGATCACGTAACAGAATCTGGACTATCCTTTTCCTGTTAGGAGTCTACCTCCTAGTTTGAGTTCCCACGTGCTTAACCACCTGTAGAATTGTGCTCATACTTTGTAGGGAGCAAGGAATGATGTGGATGAAGTCTAGAATTTTCCCATATGTGCTTTTCTTTGAGACGACACCTGTAACCCACTTAAACTCTAAAACAGCTGCGGAACGCGTGATCAGCTACGGAACGCCTGTATTCTGTAGCTATTTTGCAGAAAATTATTAAAACAGCAAAAATCATGAAAATACAATATGTTAATTGATTTCATGTGACCTTTAAGCAATCCTAATCATTCTTCATTGATTTTAGGCTTATGAAGTGATAAAATAATGATGAAATGAAGTGAAGGTTTGTAAAAGAGAAGGCAATTCTAGGGCTCAACATGCAACACGACGGTCTTCAGAGGCGTGCTCAAGCATGATAAGTCGTTGTTCTAGAGGTTGGGTATCAGGGAGAATTTCAACGGCCAAGTGAAGGGAAGGGATTTCACACTTGATTGGTAAGACGGCCTCCTCGCCAAAGACAAGGTGGAAAGGAGTGAAATCGGTGGCGGTTTTAACAGAAGTAAGATAGGCCCACAAAGCAGGGAAGAGCATGAGATGCCAATTGGTTTTGTGCTTATTCACCGTGCGTTGAAGCATGGTCTTAAGAATTTTGTTAACCGCCTCAACTTGACCATTACCTTGGGGGTAATAGGAAGATGAATATTGGTGTTCAAAACCCAATAGGGAGGAGAGCTCATGCCAAATCTGATCTTCGAAATGTCAGCCATGGTCTGAGACTAACTGTTTTGCAATGCCGAAGCGAGCAATGACATGGTTAAAGAAAAATAGGGTTGCAGTGGTTGCCGTATTGTTGAACGTAGGCATAGCTTCGGCCCATTTAGTGAAATATTCAACCACCACGATGATATATTTGTGGTTACCAGCAGATGGAGGTTGACATTCCATAAAGTTGATGGCCCATTTGCAAAAAGGACCAGCTGTGACGATAGGATGGAGAGGAGCGGGAGGAGCTCGCGCCTTGGGGGCGAAATGTTGGCAATTGGAACAATGTTTGACTGCTTTAATGCAATCACTGAAGAGATAAGGTCAAAAATACCCAGCACGCATGATTTTTTGGGCGGTGGCGAGGCCAGAGAGGTGGCCGCCACAAGCGCCACTATGACAGGCATTTAGGACTTGCTCGGCTTCAACATGGGTGAGGCAACGACGAAGGACAATATCTATGCCGCGATGATAAAGGTCATCGCCGATTAAAAGGTAGCGAGAGGCTTGGTGTCGGATACATCGTCGAGCATCACGATCAAGGTGAAGGGCGAACTTTTGGGTTCGCAAGTAAGTAAGGATATCACCGTACCAAGGATTTTCGGTGGTGATGGCAAACAAATGTTCATCGGGAAGAGCGTCATTAATTACAGTATATTGCGTCCGGGTAGGCAAATCAGAAATGAGTTCAGCTAGGACTAAACCTTTCTTACTTTTTGGGGTGACAAATTCAAGGTCGAATTCTTGGATAATAACGACCCAACGGGCGTACTTCCCATTGAGGATGCGGCGACTCAATAGGAAAGCCATGGGGTTGGAATCAGTCACAACCTTGGTGGAATGCATGAGGATATAATGACGCAATTTTTGGACCGAGAACACGACAGCTAGTGCTAATTTTTCTTCATGCGAGTAGGACACAGGTGGACCGGAAAGGTTCTTACTGACATAATAGATCACGTGTTCGACACCATTATCATCCTCCTGGATAAGGACACCAGCAACCGAATAGGTGGAAGCGGAGATGTATAGAATGAAATCTTGGTCAAAGTCAAGGGGACGGATCAAGGGAGCGGATGTGAGAGCATGCTTGAGGGCATCAAAAGACTCTTGAGCGTATGTATCCCAGACAAAAGGGGTGTGAGAGCGAAGAAGTCTAAGGAAGCCGTGTGCGGTAGTGGCATAGTCAGGAACGAATCGGCGAAGAAAATTAGCTTTGCCTTGGAGACTTTGTAGCTAGCGTAAGGTACGGGGCAGAGGAAGTTCAAGAATGGCTTGACCCTTCAAAGGGTCGAGAGTTATCCCGTCTTTAAACACGATGAAGCTGAGGAGACGACTGGCGGGAACACAGAAGACACATTTCAAAGGATTAAGGCGAATGTTATACTTGCGGCATCGGAGAAAAATCATACGCAGGTCATGAAGGTGTTGGGCCCGATGTTTAGAACATGCAGTAAGGTCGTCTAAATAAGAATAATATGGGCTAAGTCATGGAAGCAATACGACATGGCTCGTTGAAAGGTGGCGCTGGCGTTTTTAGGGCCAAATGGCATGACTCGGTATGCGAAAGTGCCCCACGGACTAATGAACATGGTTTTAAGTTGATCAGCACGACGGATAACAATTTGGTTGTATCCAGAGAAGCCATCCATAAAGGAGAGAATCTCGTGCCCCGCACACTCATCGATGATTTGGTCAATAAATGGTGTGGGGAAGTTGTCTTTTGGACAAGATTTGTTCAGATCGCGAAAGTCGGTGTAAACACGAATGGTGCCTTGTTTTTTGAGTACGGGAACTGGGTTAGACACCCAAGTGGTATATTCAATGGGGTAAATGAAACCAGCCTGCCGGAGCTTGTCGATTTCAGCTTTGATGGCTTCACGTCTAGAAGGATGGATGGGTCTCAACTTTTGACGAACTGGAACGGCATCAGGCCATGTGTCGATGTGATGTTCGACAATGACAGGATCAAGTTCGGGCATTTCTGAGTATGAACAGGCGAAAACATCACGGAATTCTTTGAAGAGTTTCGTGTAGGCTTCAATTTATTCCGGAGTGCATTAGGCACCCATGGTGATATGTTCTTCAATACCTGGTTTGACAGAAATGTCGATTTTGATGGTGGGAGAGATATTAGCCACATTGCCTTCTTCGAAAGCGTCAGGTGCAGGGATGGGGTTTTTGAACCAATCGACTTTATCAGGAATGAAGTCTTTGGATTCGAGGGCATATTGATCATGGGATTGATGTGGGAGTAAATATGCACGATGGTGCATATCGTCCCATGGAAAATCAGGGTTGGTCATGGCTTCCATGATGTCTTCAAAGGACTGGAAGATGGGAAGAGAGGATGGAAGAGGTTGACCTGAGGAGGTAGAGGGATGAGACTCTTGATTTTGATGGGAAGGGCTCACAGGTATGATGTCATGTGAGGTGACAGATCGAGCAGTTGAATGATGAGGCGAAGTGTCGAGGGAAGGTACTAAGGGGTTGGTATCCGAGAATCGCGGTGATGAGGAAAGGTAGGAAATGGTAGCTGAAGTGTCGGTCATTTCAGTATCAGGAGGAGAAATGGTAATCGTGGTAGACAGGGGGTCCAGAGTGAGGGAAGAAGGATTACGGGCGAGGGCGGCTTCGAATTGGCGGTATGTGGCTAAAGAAGCACGATACTCGTCAAGGCGGGGGCAAAGGTGGGTATAGTGGCCATGGAAATTTCACAAAGAACAAGGGTGATTGGTGCGCAAGTTCTTAAGTTTTGGGATAGAATCCGATATGGTGACATGGACTTCTAGGATGTCAGATTCTGGAAACGTTTCATTAACCATGGTCTTGAGAGGTGGTAATTCAGGACAGGTATGAGTGGCATGACCAACAACATCACACAGAGCACGCTGGATGGGATGCTTGGGAGGCCAAGGAGGGGCAGGGTTGGGCGGGGTAGGTTTGTCCTTCGATGCCCCCCTGCGAGCTTTGTCATTTTTACTCGAAGCAGTTGCAACAGGAGGCGGTGCTTGTTGGGGTGACTGAGGTACCGATGTAGCAAGAGAAGTCGTGGGGATTGGTTGAACTGGGGTCAAGGTAATATATGGTTTAGGTTGACCTGGCAGAGTGGTGGCTAGAGGGTCAAGATACCAGACGGGTATACCCAAGGTCAAGTTGGGGAGGGATAGAGTGGCCAAGGTAGGGATTGAATAAGGTCCGGGAGGGGGAGCGAGGAAAGGGATCTGACCAGCATGGAAATGGCCAGGAGGGATGGTGCCAAGGGGGTTGATTTCAGGTGAAATCGACTCATGAGGAGTGGCGGTAGAAGAAGATTCAGAAGGAATAAGGGTGGCTAACGGGGGTGAAGGGCTAGGAGCTGGTTGAGGCTGAGGTTGATGACTAGCCAAAGTGGGCTCTGTAAGGTTAGCCCAAGATGATTGCATCATGCAAACGTTCGCCAAGTTAGGATCAGAGACGGGAGGGGAGTCGAAAAAGGTGCCAAGCAAGGAGGAGTCTTTGTAGACGCCGGGGAAACATTAGTCAAAGAATCAACAGTTTTCTTGTTGGTGACATTAGAGATGGTGGACTCAGGGGAGGTCTGATATTTTGGTTCATGGTAATTCAACTGGTCAATGGTGACAATATTTCCATTATGAGGGAAGAACATCTTGCGATGGACTGCGGATGGGACGACAGACATGGCATAGGTGTAACTACGCCCCAAAAGGATGTTGTAGTCAAGAGGGGCATCGATAACTTCAACGTCGACACAAACAGTCTTGCCAGCAAGGGTGATAGGACAGTTACGGAATAGGCCAATGGGTTGGGAGGCATGGCCATCCCATGCACGAAGGGTGATGGTGGAAGGGGCCAGTTCAGGGGATCCAAGTTATTTCCAAACTGAAGCAGACATTACGCAGGTAGATGCCCCCTCATCAATAATACACCGAGCAACATTGGCGTTTCGGATTTTGACTGGGATTTGGAAAGAAACCGAAGGAGGGAGAGGGGGATGGTCTGACTGACGGGCGTCGAAAACAATCAATTGGTCATCAGCAGGATCTACAGCGCCCACGGCAGATAGGAGAGCCCTCTTTTGAGAAGGACATGACTGGAGAAGTTCCAGTGTTGAAATGGCAGCGAGAGATTGGGCCAGATCATCTACTATGTTGTATGAATGGGCAGCCCGATCAGAGGTAGCATTTCAGTGTAATGGTCCCTTAGGATTCTTAGGATGAACCTCGACTTTGGGCGGAGGGAGTTGCAAGGGACCATTGGGTGTCGATAGAGGCTCTGTAGGACCTGACGATGGAGACTCGGAGACAAACGGAACAGGAGGTGTGGAATACTAATGGGACCGAGTTTTAAGGTTGAGGTCGACGGTGAGAGATGGGTCAGAAGCCATCATAAGAATCTGGTAATCAGAGGAACCAGAAGGGGAAGTTTGGGTGTTTACCGGGGCATGAGGTGGTTGAGTGGCCACGAATCCTTGTTGAGGGAAAGGATCGGTAAACACAGTAGGTTGAGAAGTCGCTGGGGCGGGGGGGACAGTAGGGGAGGAGTGTTGTCCCTGTATGGTGGCCTGAGAATCCCACATCTGCCGCATTTATGGTAATAAAGGACAATCGTGAGTGTAGTGACCATAAACACCGCAACACGAACAGGGCTTATTGGTGCGAAGTGGCCTGTTCGGCTTGGGCTGAGAACCCTGTGGCTAGTTAGCAGTGTGAGGATCAATATTGGGTCCACGATTACCAGGGGCAGATCGATTGCCTTTCTTCTTTCTTGGAGAAGGAAGAAAATTAGGTGCCCCCTGTGGTGCAAAGACTTGCCCTAGATGGGGTAATAAGTGTGGTTTCATGGGTGGAAAAGGCAAGGGAGTGGGAGCTCCAAATGCTGGGGGAGCTGGGACACTAGGTTGCGGATACAGATAAGTAGCCGTGAGGTAAGAAGGAGGGTGGGCAAAAGGAGGAGGCATGCCGTATCCTGAATACATGCTACCGGGAGGGGAAAAAGTGCCGAAGGGGCTGGCCCCTAGAGGGAAACCATGGCCCAGAAGAGGTTGGGCAGAGTGAGATGCCCCCGAGGTGTGAAGGCCACCAGGCTTGGGAAGGTCAGGAAGGACGGTATAAACATAACCAGATTGGGCGTAAATAAGGTCATATTTCAAAGCTATTTGGAGGGCGGCTTCTTCGGTTTGGGAAAAATGGGATGCAACATCCTTGTCAATGGGAGGTAAGAGAAAGAGAAGGAACCAGTTCATATAAACCCGATCTTCAAAGGGGGGAGCGCGACACAAGCTCCGTCTTCGCCGCCATTCCTGGACATGAGTAGAAAGGTGGGTCGAAGAGGATTGGTGGAAAGAAGTTAAGAGTTCAGTGCCAGTGTCGTATCGGAGGGGGAGCTGGAAATAGGATAAAAAGGCTTGGGCAATGGTCGCAAAGGTGGTATGGGAAGAGGTGGCTTGATCAACATACCATTTGGAAGCTTCGCCAGTAAGCGTGCGTTGGAACAAACGAAGACGGATGGAGTCATCGGTTATGGAATTGGAGGAACACCACATGTGGAAAGATCGAATATGGTTAGAGGGATCTTCATTAGCAAGGCCTTCGAACTTGGGAATGTCGGAGGGGAGCTTGGTTGGCATAGCAGGCCAACTAACATCGTGGAAAATAGGATCATTGATTAGCTGATTGAAGTCGGGGAGACTAAGGCCGGCCATGTAAGGGAGCAATGGGGCAGTCGAGGTAGGTCCCGAGGTGGTTCCACTGGAAACAGACCCAGCAGTAGTACTGGGGTTGCTACTAGTAGTAGGCCCTAAAGTAGACATGGTAAAAGTGACAGGGGGAGAACCAGGAGTAGAGGGAGAACCCGAACAATCATAGGAAGAGTCGGAGTACAGACTCGGGGGAGGACTTACTCGATGACGACGGGAAGGAGGAAGTCGACCAAGCGGAAACTAAGGGTGAAGGCCAAGAAGTCTCCGAGAAAGGCGCCTTGGGGGCGTAATGATGACGGGAAGAAGAAAAACCGACAAGGGTAGGGAGAGACAAAATCAAGTGAGGTCAAGGGCAGAAAGTTTCAGTGACAATTGATTTTAAAGTCTTTTCCAGGCGGTGTTAACCAGGCGCTTCTTCACTTAGGGTCAGTGTGTGGCATGCGTTAATTTTAATTGTTTAAACCCAGACGTTTTGAGAGTAAAACAGAAAGTGTGCTGTGTAACTGAAAATAAATCTGCAATAAATAAGACTAAAAGAACTAAAAATGAACAGCTACCAATGCATCAATCTAACCCCAGAAGGTGGGTCTCTCCAAACTAGTCTATAAGAGGGAAAAAAATAAGCAAAGCACGGTAAAAAGAGGCCAATAGATCAAATGTCGGGAGGGACGGGGATCTAAAGGAGAAATATGCTGAAAAGTGGTGTAGAGAACAGCAAAGAGGCAGAGGCAAGGTTGCTGCTAAAAAGGAGGAGATCAGCTAAAAATAGAAGAGACAAGGTAGTGGCCTTAGAAATGAACCCAAACAAAACTATATGAGGTGATTTGAAAGGGAGAAGAGCTTATCTAAAAGGATCTGAAACGGAGGTATCAGATCTGAGAAAAACAAGGCTGAAACTCTGAAAATTCAGACTACTGAAACAACAAAGACTCTCCCACAAAAATTGGAGGGTACTAGAGCCCTAAGGGGAAATATTCCATCTTAGTTGAGTAAAGAAGATCAGAAATAGGTCTAAACGGGCAAAGACAGAGGCTGGAAAACCCTGACAGAAGCTTCAGACAAACCCAGAAAAAGCGCTGGAAAATTTGCAGAAAAAGGGCAGGTCGCAAGTTCTGACCTGATTTCAGTCCAGGTCGCAGGTTTGGGGCTGAAAAGTGCGTCCTCAAGCTCAGGTTGCACTTTTTGGGCCGATAAGTGCGACCTGTAGATCCGGCTCTCTCGGTGGCAGATTTCAGAAAAAATTGTCATCTCAGCTGCGGCTGATGTCTATCACCTGCGTAATAAGGCCAGAAACACACTGAAGTTAAAAATTTGACTGTTTGAGGGTTTTAGGGGTGAAAAACACCATAAAATTAGGAAAAACAGAAAATGGAAGAGAAACCCTAGGGTCTGAAACAGCTGGATATGCAGGAATATATAAAATGACAGCAGTCGCAAAAGAAAACCCGTGTGGAGTCGCTAATTGTTAGTGTGAATCTTTCGTCGTAAAAGATCACTTTAGCTACACATAACAAATAGCCCTAACATCGGTTATGGCTGCAAAATATCTTTAAGTTCGCTGCAAAAATTCAGATCTAAGCACAAAAGACATTAAGCAGATAAAATATAATATGGCTCCATGCATCAATAGACAAGGCAAGAATAATGTATTTAAAAGAATTTTATATTATATTAAAGAATGGGGCACCTGAGAGGAAAACAAGAAAGGTGTCTTCCGGTTCTCCTCAGTGGGATGGGGTCTTGAAAGTCCTCAGTGTTTCAGATCTAACATTTCTCTCTCTTATGGGTGTAAAAAAGCAAACATAGAACTCAGTGGGAGTTCAGAAAGCAAAATAGAAAATGGTGACCAAGAGTAGATCCAGAGTGATCTAATGCAATGAAGGTGGCTAATGAATGGGGAAAACCCCCCTATTTATAACAAAATATTGGGGCGGTCTAGAACTCGGTGCATGAATAAAATATTATTAATCAAATTCTAGAAGCACCTTTTAGGAATATTTTATTATATTTGTTAGAGGGAAAAGGATTCTTGACTTGGGTCAATTCCTTTATTTATAAATAATAAATAAATAAATGATTTATTTATCATTTTAGGGGAATGATGGGAATATAATTAAATAAATAATGGTTTATTTAATTATTTATGGATGATTTAGTCAAATTTAACAAAGAATATTATTTAAATAATGATTTAAATAACTTGTTCTTAGGAAATAAGTAAATAAATAAGGATTTATTTAATTAATTTCCTTGTTTTGGGTTAAATATGACCAAATAAGTTATTTTATATGGTGAAAGCAATTTTACTTAGGGTAAAATTTGTCTTACATGGTGTACTTAGGTTCATCTAATAATAATAGGTTAGATGACCAAAAAATGGTGTAACATGGGGGTTCTCATTATTGGCTCCCAGTCGAATAATTCTACGAGTGTTAGACATCAACACCTTTTATTCACACTCGCTAGATTGTACTATGCATCTTGGGTACCATCATCCTTATCGGTGGTCACCCTCGTGTCTGTTAATAGTTTTCATCATTGACTGGTAATCAAACCATTTCCCGCATGTTCGACTACAACTCCTTCATTCACATGTGCGGAAATATGAAGTTTAGTGAAGCAACGACCAAGACCTTGGTTGAGGCTTACATCATTTCAGTTATGTTTCCTCTCCCAAGTTGCGATATTGTTTTCAGAGACAGCTTATGACGCAGCCTTAGCTGCATAAACCCACAAAATACAAACCAATTTAAAGTCTCATGCATATAAACCAGCCTAGATCCATCTAACTCTGGATCTATCATGCGCCGAGAGGGATCAAATCTCTCGAGGTGCAAACCTATTTTTTGAGTGCAAAACTTGAGGAAAGGTTTGCACCTCGAGAGATTTGATCCCTCTCGACGCATGATAGATCCAGAGTTAGATGGATCTAGGCTGGTTCCAGTCGGAGGCATCAACGTCACATTTTTCAGATTATTAAAAATTTTGTATATTTTTTAGATGTAAGATGGATCTAGGTTGGTTTCAGTAGTGTGCTGCCAAGGAAAATCTATCAAAGATATGATTAATTTTATCAGTAATATGTAAATATATAAAATATTAATATAATCATTTTAAATATGCTAAATATTTCTGAGATTAACTTGGTCATTTTAATTTTAAATTTTCTTAGTTACCTCAGTTCGTTGAGATGATAATTATTGTTAATAACTATAATGATGAAAAATGATGAAATATTTTTTTAAAATGCAAAGTGACAATAATAGTGTTGAAAGATAGAAAATGTGAATAATAATAACGTACTCATGTTACAATCAATCTCAAACTATTTTCTTCTACTATTCTTATTTCCTCCCTTGTTAGTTTTATTATCTTTTCATATCGATTATATGAAAAAGAAAATTTAAATCGTAAACCATTTAAATCTTTAGCTCGATCTATTGTAGTAAACATGATACCTTGTCTCTCTTTCTCTCCAATATTAATAGCTTAAATTACTATAACACAAAAATCAATCTACATTGTTAATAACTTTTTGTGGTTACACTAAAATCAATGCATATTGTTAATCCAATCACTTTAATATTAATGTACCATCATATGTCCAATTACATCAAATCATAAATCAACATATACATTGAAATCAATGCATTTAATGCAAGCAATCAAATAAGATTAGAAAATAACTTCTACATTGAAATCAATGCACCTAATGTAATCAATCAAATAAGATTAGAAACCAACATCTACACTGAAATCAATGCATTTACTCAAAGAAATCAAATAGGATTAGAAATCGCCATCTACACTGAAATCAATGCATTTAGTGCAAACAACCAAATAGTATTAGGAATAATCTACATTGAAATCAATGCATCTAGTGCAAGCAATCAAATATAATTATAAATCGACGTCTAAATTGAAATCAACACATCCAGTGCAAGCAATCAAATAGTATTAGGAATCATCACCTACAGTGAAATCAATGCATCTAGTGCAAGTAATCATATATCATTAGAAATAAACATCTACACTAAAATTGATGCAACTAGTGCAAATAATCAAATAGGATTATAAATCACCATCTCCATTTAAATCAATCCATCTAGTGCAAGAAATATTCTTCCCTCTCTCCACCCTCCATCCATATCCATATCCCCATCCATCTCTTTTTTTTTGTCTCTATCTCACCCCCCTAAACACACACGCTCTTGCACTCCATATATGTCATTCTCTTTGTCGATCACCCTCTCTCCCCATCTCTCTCTTCTTCCCTCTCTTCCCATTCTCTCCCTCTCCCCCGCTAATATCTCTCTGTCCTCCTTTTTTCCTCTCTCTCTCTCTCTCCATCTTCCTTATCACTCACTCTCTCTCTCTCTAGGAACCAACATCTACACTGAAATCAATGCACTTACTCAAAGAAATCAAATAGGATTAGAAATCTCCATCTACACTGAAATCAATGAATTTAGTGCAAACAATAAAATAGGATTATAAATCATCTACATTGAAATTAAGTCATCTAGTGCAGGTAATCAAATATAATTATAAATTGACATCTAAATTGAAATCAACACATTCAGTGCAAGCAATCAAATTGTATTAGAAATCACCACCTACACTGAAATCAATGCATCTAGTGCAAGTAATCAAATATCATTAGAAATAAATACCTACACTAAAATCGAGGCATCTAGTGCAAATAATCAAATAGGATTAGAAATCACCATCTCCACTTATATCAATCCATCTAGTGCAAGAAATATTCCTCCCTCTCTCCACCCTCCATCCATATCTATATCCCCCTCCATCTATTTATTTTTGTCTCTCTATCTCACCCCCCTAAACACACGTGCTCTCATACTCCATATATATCAATCTCTTTTTTAATCACCCCCTCTCCCCATCTCTCTCTTCCTCCCTCTCTTCACCTTCCATCTAAATCTCTATCTTCCCCTTCTCTCCCTCTCCCCCATTAATATCTCTCTTTCCTCCTTTTTTCCTCTCTCCCTCTCTCTCCATCTTCCTCATATCTCTCTCTCTCTCTCTCTCTCTCTCTCTCTCTCTCTCTCTCTAGAAACCAAAATCTACACTGAAATCAATGCATTTACTCAAATAAATCAAATAGGATTAGAAATCGCCATCTACACTGAAATCAATGCATTTAGCACAAACAATCAAATAGGATTAGAAATCATCTACATTGAAACAAATTCATCTAGTGAAAGTAATCAAATATAATTATAAATCGACATCTAAATTGAAATCAACAAATTCAGTGCAAGCAATCAAATTGTATTAGAAATCACCACCTACACTGAAATCAATGCATCTAGTGCAAGTAATCAAATATCATTAGAAATAAATATCTACACGAAAATCGTTGCATATAGTGCAAATAATCAAATAGGATTATAAATCACCATCTCCACTTATATCAATCCATCTAGTGTGAGAAATATTCTTCCCTCTCTCCACCCTCCATCCATATCTATATCCCCCTCCATCTCTTCTTTTTTGTCTCTCTATCTCACCCCCCTAAACACACACACACTCTCGCAATCCATATATATCAATCTCTTTGTCAATCCCCTCCTCTCCCCATCTCTCTCTTCTTCCCTCTCTTCACCTTCCATCTATATCTCTATCTTCCCCCTCTCTCCCTCTCTCTCCATCTTCCTTATCACTCACTCACACTCTCTCTCTCCACCTTTCTCTCTCTATTTATTTCTTCTTACCTCTCTCCCCCTCCCCCTCCAAGTCCATCTCTCTTTCCATCCCTCTTTCCTCTCTCTCACATCCTCTTTCTTCCTTCCTCTCTTTCCCTTTCTCTCCCATCTCTCTCTCCCTCTCTCTCTCTCTTCACCCACCAACTATGTTACTATATCCCTCCCTCTCTCCTTATATCTCCTTCTCCTCCCTTATCTCCATCTCTCCTTATTTGTCTCTTTATCTCAGCCCCAAACATACACGCTCTCTCTCTGTCTCTCCCTTGTCACTCCTTCTCTCTCTCCACTTCTCACTCTCTATATTTCTTATTTCCTACATCTCCCCCCCTCTAACTCCATCTCTCTTATCGATCCCTCTCTCCTCTTCTCTCTCAAGTCCTCTCTCTCATCCTTCCTCTCTCTCTCTCCCCCCTAAATCCCTCTCTCTCTCTCTCTCTCTCTCTCCAATACTCTCTCTTCCCCCATCACTCTCCTCCTCTCTCTCATCCTTCCTCTCTCCCCCTTTCTCTCCCACCTCTCTCTCTCTCTTTTCCCTCCAATCCTCTCTCTTCCCCCATATCTCTCTCTCTCTCTCTCTCTAATCCTCTCTCTTCCCCCATCCCTTTCTTTCTCTCTCTCTGTCCACCCCTCTCTCTCTCCAACTACATTACTATATCCCTCCCTCTCTCCTTCTCACTTCTTCTCTCCCCTCTTCTTTCCATACATCTTACTTTGTCTCTTTATCTCACCCCTAAACATACACACTCTCTCTCCATCTCTCCCTTATCACTCTCTCTCTCTATTTCTTCTTAGTTATGTAAACTAATGAACATAAATATTTGTAAATATAAAGGAGATTATGGAGTAAATATGAAAAGAGGTTTACCATACCTCTAGTTTATTTATATTTTTATTTATTTACCATACCCCTTTTCTTTACTATGGTATTTGGCCCATAGGCTTGTTATATAATTAGATTTTTATTTATAATCCTATTTGATATATTGTTATTTATTTACCTTACCTCTTTATGCCTCTTTTATATTTATTTATTTACCATACCTCCTTCTATCTATTTTATATTTATTTATTTATTTATCATACTTGTTTATACCTCTTTTATATTTATTTATTTATCCATGGTATTTGGCCCATGGTATCAATATTAATTTGTCCCATAGTATTCCTCCCATAGGCTTCATCTAAATAAAACCTCTTTTTAAAGTTTTTTTAAATATAAAAAGGTTTATGGAATAAATATAAAAAGAATTTTTATTTATTTACCATACATCTAGTTTATATATGTTTTTATTTATTTACCATAGCTCTGGAGTAAGTAAAAATTCATTTTACAAATATTTAATTAGAAGAAATATTAAAAGATTTTGGATTTTGATTGTTTGTGTTCAATTAACTCTTTTCCTTTGATTTAGGAAATGGTAATTACTTTAGTAAAGAGTAAAGATGTTTAAAATTTTACTTAATTTGGAAATTCAATGTGGTAATTTTTTTTGTTAAAGGTAAATTTATGATCCATTCAAATTCACGTATATAATTCACTATCCATTCAAATTATATAAATAATACATAATTGTATTAGAAATTGATATATGCTCTAGCACAATGCGATTTTTTTTTTTTTTAAAACTTAAGCCGACATTTTGTATGAGGACGTGACCCACCTGACATCGGGGTCATACTGGGCTGTAGATGCGCCTCTCGGCGCAACAAGATAAAATTAACAGTGCCAATACCTCATGTGGACGTTATTCCTCTTTATCCAATTCACATTTACAAACAATATGAAAATACCCACCGTATGACAATTCATATTTATGAATTGACTTTGGTTAAAAACCAAAGTTTCAACATATAAATATATTGACCCCACAGCTATTCTCAACACATCTTTGTTGAAGATCTATCCGCTTCCATTTATCCAACGACAATCGCACCTCAAAATGCACGATGTTTAAAGTTTTTATAACTTGCGAAATAGGTGGTTTTTATGTGCTACGTGTCATCCTCCAAACTGTATCGCACGTCCACTTCCTTTACCGCTTACCTCTTGCTGGTTGTGCGATATACCATTACCGCTTTCTGAAGACCACTTCCAAGTTTTTTTTTCCCTCTGATTCGAAGTTCCACAACACTTAGTTCCAGAATCAAGAAATCATTGTTTTAGCGATGACACTCGACTTATGGTTCTAACCTCATACAGGTTTCCATAAATGTGTAGTTATTTTGGTCACATTTCTATGGTGCAATGAATATATCGTTTTTCTTTCCAATATTTGATTGAACCCCAATGCACTCTAGCAAACTTAAAAGTTATTGAATCCTATGGTGTATGCTTCAAAATCTGATCACAACGTCTTCAATGGACTATGTTAATGCAACCTAACATGAATTTATTCAAAGTACAAGATTTTCTTCCCTCAAGTAATCTTCCTATTATACGCAGAGGATATGGATCTCAATGTTGTCCACAAAAAAAAATGTTTAATAGCATTTCCAATCTTCAAACAACCAAGAAGGGTAATTTCGACAAGGAAATAGACTCAATTTTATTCAAGTCCTAGGAATTAATGCGTCCTTCTGCACCCTGCTGATGCTAAAATATATATGGGTGGCTACAAAATTATGGAAAACTTTAAAAACCAAATCTACAATCAACATAAAAAACCAAACTTTTACAAAGATGCCAAAATACAAATATTTCATTAAGTCAACTATGTGTAGAAATCTTAAACTCATAATTAACCCTTGCCCTAAATGGCTTGATTTACATTGTATGTAGGTGCTCCCAAGGCCCTAGACATTCTCTCCATATATATATAACCAAATAATTACAAAAATTTCTTCTTTCTGGCCTAATATTCTAATTAGCGGCCTTTTCATCTATTCACTGGTCCTTAGGATTCCAATCCAAACTCTACCTATCTAAATCTTGAATCTCTCTATCTTTTGAGACTTTACAATTTATACAAATGGTTATGAAACAAATTTTGGTTTCAGATCCTTTATCTTTTCAACAAAATCCTGAATATCCTCTAAGTCCTCATTTGAATCAACTAATCCCTAAGGATCCTCTCTAATCCACAAAATCATGAAACAAATTCCTAATCTAAGATTTAAAATTAATTCCCAAATCTTCCAATTCTTAATTCTCTCACATTCTCCAACATTCAAGAACATTTACAAATGCCTCACCGATTAAATCCTATTATAAAATATCTCTCATTAAAATTACTCAAAATATTAATAATTATATTAATTTGTTAGATAAGAATCCAATTTCTTAGCAAATACAAGACCCCCTATATCTATTAAAATACAAAGAATTTTCTGAGTCGGATGCTCCTGCATCAGCGTATCAAATTGATCCTGTCATGACACAAGCTTCCACATTGTGCTTATCAGTGGCCATACTGGTCATCTATATTTCTAGAGAAATCATTTTGATACAGCTACTGAGCATGGGAATGTCTGACTCATGACAGATACTTATATTTATGACATATGTTATTGTTTCAGGTTTTCCTCAATCCTCCAACTCCTCTCGCTCTACTACATATATTATAAATTATTTCGGCCATCATCTTCGCCACTAACCTCACACTTTAGGGGGCATCTGTTACAGGATAAATGATCTCCTCATCAACTTAGAGGAGAAGGAAACATGGAAGCAAGAAAATGACCTAGACATAGACCCATTTTTCCAAGGTAACGCACCATAGAGACAGCCAGGTCGAGTTATAACGCATCCCAGCCATTCAAAGGGAGCGTTAGTGCCTAGATTAACGCTCTATCATGCCTAAGGGGCAGCGTTACCCATGTTTTCATGGAGAAAGGGACAAATCTCGTGGAAACAGGCTGGCATTTCCTGCTTTTTATGAAAATGAATCAGTTTAAAAGCAGCAACCTGCGGTACAAACCTCTTATTGGATGTTGAAAAACATAACTGAACACCTATTGAGGGAAAAAGCAAGGAAAGGCAAGGAAACATCAATATTTTTCCCCATTCAAACTGATTGAAAGGATTGGCAAGGTTTTTCCTCCCCAATTCATATAAATTGGAGGCTTGGGCTCTTGGTCAATGGTTGAAGGTTTGATCATGTGTAGAGCAAAACTTCATTGTTGAGTGTGAGGCTTAAGGATTGGCAAGGTTCATTGAGAACTCTTAGCCAAAGTATCATTACACTTGGAGATAAAGGATAGAGAGAGAGGAGTCGGAAGACTGAGGAAGGCTTGGCTCAACCAACAGTTGAAATATTCCTCCTTACATATTAATAGAATTGTATCTGTTTTTTCCATTTTATGTTTCAGTGTCACATTTATTGTTTATTTGTCTATGAAGGATGATATAAATGGCTCTGATTTTCATAGTTTAATTTTGATTATATACTTGGTTAATTTCTAGTAAGTGATGCCACTGTGAATATTATGTGTGTGCTTTGTTTGTTTGCAAGATCTAGACTTGGAGCTGGTGAGGAAGGACTTCAGCCACACCACTTAGCGCTCTCCAAAGGATTTGTTGTTTACAAAGATGTAATCCTTCAATATCTCACTTTTTCGATTATGAATTAGTATAAACATGTGTGAAATGTCTTTGTAACTATAAAGCTAATCTGAATTTCTACCTCGGGCACCAGGAAGCCCTTTCCTGTTCCAGATCAAAGCAGACGTTGGATGACCTTCGTAAAATCATTTTACCCCTTAGCAGAATTGGAGACCAGACTTGGGAGTTAATCCTAAGTTCCCAGATTGTTTGTTTCTGAGCCTTTGAATCTTTCCCTCTGTCATTTCCCACTCTGCTCACATCCCCTTCTGATTAGTTTATATGCTCTGTAACCATCGCAGTAGCTCACAGTGTCCAAAACATACCCTGCCTAGCCATTTTTACAACTTTACCTTGAGTAACGCACCCTAGGTGTGTTCCAGTGCATTATAATGTTGTTGATGCTTAGATACAGTGCGTTAGTCCTGTCATTAACACCCTGTAGCCTATGCTAGCCAGCGTTACCTAGTCAAAATTTGTTGTTTACACCCTTGTTGTGTTTCCATTGGATGTGGAGTTGTTGGCTGCCATATTAGCTTCTGTTTTTTGGATCCCTGTGCTTGGTTGCCTGCTAGCATTTTTAGTTTTCTTGTTTAAAAATTTAGTGTTAGTTGCAATTAGTTTTTGAAGAGGAAAAGTTTTTTTTAGTTTTTATGAACATAGCTAAATTCATTCTGAATTTTTGTTGGTTAAAGAAGTTGTTAGAGAGGATAGATAGATGTCTGGGTATTTTTAGGATGAACTGTGTTATTTGAATGTTTGTTGCTACACAGATTTTTGAAAGATTTCTCCCTGTAGAATAAACTCCTCATCGAATTGAATATTAAGAGCACTTTTCTGCATGGTTTTGAGTCTGAGTCTCATTACATTTCATACATCCACTCCCCCTTCGAAGACTAATAAGCAAGTACACTAAAAAATCAAACACTAATAAAATCAATCACATAACTCTTTTCTAAGATCACACCAATAGTAGTTCAGGCTAGGATCTTGGGATAGGACAAGTGAGAAAACTGCCCAAGATCACAAAACTTAAAACTAGAGTCATTAAAGAGGGAAAAATCTTGCTACACTCAACCTATCAGGATTGCTTCACTACTACTGGAGTTAATAGCAAGACAACATTGGGGTGCATGAGAAGGTAACCCACCTTCGAGGGCATAACAGTGGGCATTCTATATATTGGGGTTCCCCTCGGGGATGTCAAAACTAGATCGGGGATTTAGGTGTTCTCCCCATATAGTGTGTTGTCTACGACCGTGACCCCCCTAATAGTGTTTGTGATTTGAGGTATCTCTAGTTTCCATACTCTTAGGGACTTACACAAGGTGAATGGGGCGAGCTGCCCTGGTACCTAACACAGACAGACCTACTCTATCTTTGATATTTGGGAGGGTACTCGTCTCCACGAGAGTGCTTACAGCCATCATATGAGGTTCGGGCGAAGCTCTAGAGTAACCGTAACTGTACATTTGACCAGCTCTCTCTGTATGCTATTTTGATACTGGGTTTCATCTCCAGGAAATGGTAGTACTCAGACAGGGTCTTACCCCTTCTTGCTTCTTGATTGATTTATTTTAGAAATTATTTTTTATTTTTTAGGTGTGTGGTTACTATCACTGAGACTTCATAATACACCACAATAAAATTTTATAAAATTAACAGGTAATCTTGGTGTCCTTTGACCCTCGTCATCTTTTTAGACGATAGCAAGGTCCCCCTTCATTGACACTGGGGGAGGATTCGAGTCTCGGTAACCCAGTGCCTTCTCCGGAAGAGCAGTCTTTGTTGACAACCCCTGAATTTCATATATCTCCCTATCACACAGATTTTTGCGAGGATACTTTCACTGAAGGAGTCGTACCTTCTTACCATCCTCCTACCACTAACCCGTCAGGGCCATTGTTATATCAAGTAACACCAGTGCCATTCATGTCTTCAATTGCACCTACATCATTTCACAACCGGCAACCGTAGGGTCAATATTTTTGGTGGCCAACTCGATTTCACCACCATCTTCCATGCCAGTTGTCAGTTCTACGCAATTGATCAGAATCCTAGTGGCCAGCCTATACTCAGTCCAAGTAATTCGGTCATCAAAGCTGTAAGTGGACCTCCGAACCCTTCAGGATTTGCTCCTATACTGACTTCACCTAGACCCACAGTTTCTGCTCCCGCTAGCGGGGCTACTTCGGTTCCTTTTAGCAACCCTTTCAGTTGGAACCCATTGCTGAATTCAAACCCCTTGGCTACTATGCCAGGGGGTAGTGTCACCAATACATATATGCCAGGGGGAACTTCGGTACCCCTACATTCAATAGGACAAGAAGGACCGTCAATTGTTAACACCATTCCTTTAAGTGGTCAAACTTCAGGTGTAGGGTCTATGTCGATGGTCAAAAATGCGAATATAAGTATGCCACAAGCTAACTCTATCGCATTGATATGGGTGGCCCTTCCCCAAAACCAATTGGGGCAAGGGGGAAACTATTACACTAGGGGAAACCAATATTTTTTCCCCCAGTACAACATCCCCTACAGACAACAACCATACATCCCTACACCTCCACTCACTGGAAAAATTTATCAACAAATTCCTACTTATCCCATTGGTAACACATTGATGGGCGGACCCTAGGATCCGAATGGTCAGCCAACACCTCCTTGGCTAGACTCAGGGGCAACCACGCAATTTCAATTTTTGGCAGCATTAGACATCCCCGACCTCTACAAATTGACTAATGATCCTATCAACCAAAACCCACTCTAGCCCCCAGTACCGCACAAGATTATGTTTGACATCCCTAAGTTCGAAGGGAAACAAGGGGAGGATCCGGCTACACACATCACCACCTTTCATCTATGTTAAGTTTATAACTCCATGGTGGAGGATAGTATCCGACTCCAAATTTTCCCTCGCACTCTCACAGGAAACGCTGCAAAATGGTACATTGATTTACCACGTGTTGCAGTCGATACTTTTGGTTCCTTATCAATATAATTTCTTAATAACTTCCAATTACCTATCTGATACAAAACCAGAACTAAACTCTTAACCTCACTGCACCAAGACACCACCACCCATATCTCTGATCCCATTCATGAATGGAGACGTAGACGGAGGTTAGTCAAAGCACCAATCCTGGATCATCTGTTATCGAACAGGTTTTGTAAGTCACTCTTACCACCCCTTTCTAAAGACGTTTTCTTATCTGGTGCGGTCACGGAAGACCAATCCATCCGTTGTGCACAAGATCTAGATCTCATCTATTCGCAACCCGGCACGCTATATGAGTTACTCCCTCATGCCCCCAGCAACCCGAATCCTCCCGCTACTTAGTTACCCAGAGCGCATGCTAATGGCCTCGTTGGCGCAACTTTTGGTGTAGTTGTAAAGCAGCTCAACGGCCAAGCTTCCCAGCCATCTTTGGCTGCCACCGCCCCTACCCAATTAGCTGCTCTTCCCACTGCTAAGGTACACTCTGTGAAGTCTACACAAAAACCTAGCGGAAAGAATAAGAATAATAAGAAAAATACCACTCCTTCTGAAGAGCAGCCTCATACTCCGAAGAATGCTAATTAGAGAAACGCTGCTAAAAACGACAAAGGAAAGGAAAAATCGATGATATTCCCTTGCAAAATTTGTGTGGTGGACCACTTGACATATAAATTTCCTCGGCTGCATGAATGCACAGATTTTATTATGCAAAAGGACTCTAGAAGGACACTTGTCGTCCTTCACAATCCCTTCCCTAATCCACAACAGCAACAACAACACATCATTGCAAACCCGCCCCAAAGGGGCTACGGTGGTACTCATCCTTACGGTGAAGGACCATCTGCCATTTATGGCATGGAGACCGTTGAACTCCAAACCCAAGCTAAAATCTATGGAAATCCAGTCATTGAGGCTCAAGAACCTGGTTCAAGTTTGAATCCAGTGCCTCATAATGATTTGCATATCGAAATGCCTGTTTCTGACCCTGTCATTCATCCCCCCAAAGGGACCCTTCGACGCACAACTCATAACACCTCTATACGTGTTGCCCAAAACTACAACATTTTAGAAGACTTGGCGCAAGCACTGTCAGCTATGTCTACACTCGAAGTGTTGCAAAACTGCCCAGTGCAAAGGAAAGCTCTGCTTTCGTCCATTGGTGGAATTGACCCCCAAGATTCTATGGTAGCCATCTTCAAATGGAAAAATGCAAACCTCGCCTTTCACACCAGCTTCCTTTCCAGGTTCAATTTGTGTCAAAAGGGATACCAATCCATCGCACTGTCATAGACGAAGGTGCTTTGACCTGCGTAATGTCAACTGCGTGCTAGCTCACTTTGGGTTCTCCCACTTTGTCTCCACCATTGAATCCCTCAAAGCTTTAGAGGCCACACCTTCCTCCCAAAATGATACCTTGCTAGCTACCCTATTACACTTAGTGGAAAAATTATAACTGTGTACATAGAAGTCATAGATCGTCATCTCGACTATAATATTTTGTTGGGTCGAAGTTGGTCTTACACGATGACTTCCATTGTCTCTTCGGTTTTTCGACTCATCCTTTTTCCATTGGATGGGAAGATAGTTACAGTGGACCAGCGATCCTTTTGCACCCTTGATTATTCCACATTACCTAGCAGCAGTGTACCCTTAGTAGGAGATATTCCTAACTCTTACGTTAGTGTCAGTACCGGCCTTCTGAAGGCATCTTCCCTGATGGGTTGTTTTCCTCTCCCACCACCTGAGGTTCCACGCACGATTTCAATGATATCCATCATCTTGGATGGCTCTATCGATCCTTGGATCCTACCGGCGCCTTCAGAAATTGATTCGTATGGATATCAGATGCCACTATCACCAGCTGAGTTGGCTTATCAAGTCATCCAATCAACATCTAAACCCTCCACTGCTATGGTTTCGACCAATGGTACTACCCTCTCTCCCATCACAGTTCCTTCTAAGGATCTGCTCGATGAATTCCTACCTACGGACGAAGCTATACAAGAGATCATGTCACTAGAGGAACGACCCTGGGGAGAGTTTCATCATTGTGCTTTGATGTCTAATTCAGACATGACCACTATCCAAATCCCATCTTTCGACCCACCTGAGATTATTCCCTCCGCTTACACAACTATTCAAACTATCGATGCGTAAGGGAATATAGGAAATATTTCTAAGACTATGCTCATAGATATCTCAGTAAAAACACGTATCATGGAAAATATACATATTGGATCAGATTGCAGTCCCGAGGAAATTGCACGCTTCACATCCCTTTTTAAGGAGTTCCACAATGTTTTCACTTATTCTTACGAAAAAATGCATGGCATAGATCCTTCTATTGACGAGCATAAGATCCAAAAATTTTGAGCATTATTTTTATGGAATTTTTCTCACTCGTTAAACTGAAAAACCTCGAGTTCTCTTCTTCGGGCTCGTCAAACTTACACGAAGAAGTAATGAGCCTTCTTTATAGGGACTTTTTCTAGCTCGTAAAACTGGAAAAACCCCAAGTTTCCTTCATTGAGCTTGTTAAACTACCATGATGAAGAACTATGAGCCATTCTTTTCCATCTTTTTCTAGCTCTTTAAAAAACCAAAAAATTAACCGATTTTTTCTCCGTCGGACTCGTTAAAATTTCATGGAGAGGATCGAGTTTTTCTTTGTCTGACTCATTAAAAATTCACGAAGAATATTGAGTTTACTCTGTCTCCTCTTACTCATAAAAAAATGAGGTAGATGTCCATTGAACATATGTTTATCACTTTATCCGAATTCAATGGAATAACTTAAGAAAAAGGAACTGTGTCGGGCTTACTATTCTCCCTTTGTCGCACCCGGTTATCAAACATGACAAAGGTACCCCCCTGGAGTTGTCTTTTACGATGTTTTTCAGACTCCCTAAATATGAAAATATCACCGAGTTTGCCCATCTTGACTCGTTAAACTTAATCAGAAGAGGGAAAATTTAGACAAAGTAGATACTTATTTTGTTATGTTTTGAAAGTCGTTTTGGCAGCAAAAAATATCGAACATGGCACTTCCCAGAAAATTCACTCACAATTAGCTGAACCCTACCATTCTATGAGTTAGCCTTCATATGTCGCTGCCCCTGCATTGGTTAATCCTGACACTCTTTTGTGTTCATAAGCCTAATTTTCTTGGTACCTTGTTACTATGCCTTCTATTGCTCAAGAAGATCTCGATATCTATTGCTTCTTGTATCAGCCAAGCAATCATATGCCATAAATAATTTTTCGTCGGTAGCTACTCCCATTTTCTCTTGACTATATTAAAAAAAAAATCATCTTTTCATGTTTCGTGTCGACTGATGTAGGACGCCTCAGTGCCTACCTTTCGACAAATATCTTCCTATCGACTTCAACATCTTATCTAGGAAGTTGATCCAAAAATACATCAGTACCCGGGTACTTGCAGACCTCAATGGCAGGTTACCTTGTGTTTGATTCGAGGTTCTCATTATTGGTTCCCAGTCGAATGATTCTACGAGTGTTCAACATCAACACCTTTTATTCACACTCGCTAGATTGTATTGTCCATCTTGGGGATCATCATCCTTATCGGTGGCCACCCTCACATCTGTTAACAATTTTCATCATTAACTGGTAATCAGACGATTTCCTGCATGTTTGACTACAACTTATTCATTCACATGTGCAGAAATATGTAGTTTAGTGAAGCGGCGACCAAGACCTTGGGTTGAGGCTTACATCATTTCAATTGTGTTTCCTCTCCCAAGCTGTAATATTAGTTTCAGAGACTACTTATCAGATATATATTTCATGACACAAGCTTCCACATTGTGCTTATCGGTGGACATAGTGGTCATATATCTTTCTAGATAAATGATTTTGATACAGCTACTAAGCATGGGAATGCCCGACTTAGGACAGATACTTATATTTCTGACATATGTTGTTGTTTCATTTTTTCCTCAATCCTCCAACTGCTATCGCTCTACTACATATATTATAAAGTATTTAGGACATCGTCTTTGCCTCTGACCTCACACTTTGGGGGGAATTTTTTATAGGATAAATGGCCTCCTCATCATCTGAGAGGAGAAGGAAACATAGAAGGAAGAAAATAACCTAGAAAGAGACCCATTTTAACAAGGTAACGCACCCTAGAGACAACCAAGTCGAGTTATAATGCATCCCAACCATTCAGAGGGAGCGTTAGTGCCTAGGTTAACACTATGCCTTACCTAAGGGGTGGTGTTACCCATGTTTTCATGGAGAAAGGGACAAATACTGTGGAAAATGACTGGCATTTCCTGATTTTTCTCAAAATGAGTCAGTTCAAAAGCAGCAACCTACGGTACAAACCTCTTATTGGATGTTTCCAAACACAACTGAACACCTATAGAGGTTAAAAGCAAGGAAAGGCAAGAAAACATCAATATTTTTCCCCATTCAAAATGATTGAAAGGATTGGCAAGGTCTATCCTCCCCAATTCCTATAAATTGGAGGCTTGGGCTCTTGTTCAATGGTCGAAGTTTTTATTGTGTGTAGAGAAGAACTTCATTGTTGAGTGTGAGGCTTAAGGGTGGCAAGGTTCATTAAGAACTCTTAGACCAAGTAACATTACACGCGGAGATAGAGGAGAGAGAGAGGAATCAGAAGCCTGAGGAAGGCTTGGTTCAACCAACGGTTGTAATATTCCTCCTTATATATTAATAGAACTTTATCGGTTTTGCCCATTTGATGTTTTAGTGTCACATTTATTGTTTATTTGTCTATGAAGCATGATATAAATTGCTCTTATTTTCATAGTTTAATGTTGATTATATACTTTTTTAATTGCTTTTAATTGATACAAATGTGAAGATTACGCGTGTGCTTTGTTTGTTTGCAAGATCTAGACTTGGAGCCGATGAGGAAGGACTTCAGCCACGCCGCTTAGCGCTCTCCAAAGGATCTCCTGTTTACAAAGAGGTAATCCTTGAATATCTCACTTTTTCGATTATGAATTAGTATAAACATTTATGTAATGTATTTGTAACTATACAGCTAATCTGACTATCTGCCTCGGGCACCGGGAAGCCCTCTCCCCTTACAGATCAAAGCAAAATTTGGATGACCTTCGTAAATTTGAATTGGCGACCATACTGGGGAGTTAATCTGAAGTTACCAGATTGTTTGTTTCTAAGCCTCTGACTCTTTCCCTCTATCATTCCCACTCTGCTCACATCCCCTTTGATCATTTTACATGCTCTGTAACCATCTCAGAGCTCACAGTGTCTAGAACAAACCCCACCTAGCCATTTTTACAACTTTACCTTGAGTAATGCACCCCTAGGTGTGTTCCAGTGCATTATAACATTGTTGATGCTTAGATACAGTGCATTATTTCTGTCATTAACGCTCTGTAGCCTCTGTTAGCCAACATTACCCAATCAAAATTTGTTGTTTACACCCTTGCTATGTGCCTAACACATACAGACCTACTCTGTCTTCGGTCTTTGGGAGGGTACTCGTCTCCATGAGAGTGCTTACACCCATCATCTGAGGTTTGGGAGAAGCTCTAGAGTAATCACAACTGTACATTTGACCAGCTCTATTTGTATAATATTGTGATACTAAGTTTCATCTCTAGCAAACGGTAGTTCTCAGACAGGGCCTTACCCCTTCTGGCTACTTGATTGATTTATTTTAGAAGTTTTTCTTTTTCTTTTTTAGGTGTGTGGTTACTATCACTGAGACTTCATAATACACCATAATAAGATTTGATAAAATTAACATGTCATCGTGGTGTCCTTCGACCTTCGTCATCTTTCTAGACGGCAGCAAGGTCTCCCTCCATTGACACTGCGGGAGGAGTCAATTTTGGGTGACCCAATGCCTTCTCTGGAAGAGCAGTCTCCAGTGACAACCCCTAAATTTCATATAGCTCCCTATCACACGGAGTTTCCCAAGGATCCTTTCACTAAAGGATTCATACCTCCTTACCATCCTCCTCTCACTGACCCGTCAGGGCCATTGCTAGCTCAAGTAACACCAGATCCAGTCATGTCTGTGTCTGCACCTACATCCATTTCACAACCGGCAACCATAGGGTCAGTGTCGTTGGTGGCCAACTCGGTTCCACCACCATCTTCCATGCGAGTTGTCAGTTATATGCAACTGATTTGAAACCCCAGTAGTTAGCCTATACCTGGTCCTAGTAATATAATCATCACAACTGCAAGCGGACCTCCGAACCCTTCAGGATCTGCTCCTATAGTGACTGCACCTGGACCCACGGTTTCCACTCCCGCTAGCGGGGCTACTTCAGTTCCTTTTAGCAACCCTTTCGGTTGGAACCCATTGTTGATTTCAAACCCCTTGGCTAATATTCTAGGGGAAGTGTCACCAATACATATATGTCAAGGGGCACTTTGGTACCCCTACATTCAATAAGACAAGCAGGATCATCAATTGTTAATGCCATTACTTTAAGTGGTCAAACTTCAGGTGTAGGGTCTATGCCGATGGTCAACTATGCGAATAGCAGTATGCCACAAGCTAACTATATCACGTCCGTATGGGCAGCCCTTCCCCAAAACCAATTGGCACAAGGGGGAAACTATTACACTGGGGGCAACCAATAGTTTTTCCCCCAGCAAAACATCCCCGACTAACAACAGTCATACATCCCTACACCTCCACTAACTGGAAACTTTTATCAATAAAGTCCTACTTATCCCATTAGTAACACATTGATGGGTGGACCCTATGGTTCGAATAGTCAGCCAACACCTCCTTGGCTAGACTCGGGGGCAACCACAAAATTTCCATTTTTGGAAACACTAAACATCCCCGACCTCTACAAATTGACCAATGATCCTATCGACCACAACCCGCTCTAGCCTCCCGTACTACACAAGATTTCGTCTGACGTCCCTAAGTTTGAAGGGAAACAAGGGGACGATCCGGCTACGCACATCACCACCTTTCATCTATGGTCTGTTTCTAACTCCATGGTGGATGATAGTATTCGTCTCCAACTTTTCCCCCGCACTTTCACAAGAAATGCTGCCAAATGGTACATTGAGTTACCACGTGCTACAGTCAATACTTTTGGTGCCTTAGCAACAAAATTTCTTAAGAAATTTTAATTACCTATCTGATACGAAACTGGAACCGAATTCTTAACCTCACTGCGCCAAGACACCGCCACCCATATGTCCGATCACATTCATGAATGGAGATGTAGGCAGAGGTTAGTCAAAGCGCCAATCCTAGATCATATGTCATCGAACTGGTTTTGTAATTCACTCTTACCATCCCTTGCTATAGATGTTTGTGTGTGTGGTGAGGTCACAAAAGATAAATCCATCCGTAGTGCACAGCATCTAGATCTCATCTATTTGCAATCTGGCACGTTGTATGAGTTACTCCCCCATGCCCTCAGCAACCCGAATCCTCCCGCTACTCGGTTACCTGGAGCGCACGTTAACGGCCTCGTTGGCGCAAATTTTGGTGTAGCTGTAAAGCAGCTCAGCGGGAAAGCTTCACAGCCATCTTCGGCTGCCACCTCCCCTACCCAATCAGTTTCTCTTCCCACCGTTGAGGTACACTCTGGGTAGTATACGCAAAAACCTAGTGGAAAGAACAAGAAGAATAATAAAAAGACTACTCCTTCTGAAGAGAAGCCCCATACTCCCAAACGTTGCTAATAAAAACAAAGGAAAGGAAAAAATGATGAGATTCCCTTGCAAAATTTGTGCGAAGGACCACTTGAAATATAAATTTCCTTAGCTGCAGGAATGCACATATTTTATTACGCAAAAGGACTCTGGAAGGACACCTGTTGTCCTTCACAGTCCCTTACCTATTCCACAATAGCGACAGAAACACATGGTTTCAAACCCGCCACAGCCCCCCCAAAGGGGCAATGGTGGTACTCATCCTTCCGGTGAAGGATCATCTGCCATTTATCTCATGGAGACTGTTGAACTCCAAACCCGAGCTAAAATATATGAAAATCCAGTCATTGAGGCTCAAGAACCTAGTTCAAGTTCGAATCCACCGCCACCTAAAGATTTGCATATCAAAAGGCCTGTTTCTGACCCTGTCATTCGTCCCCCCAAAGGGACCTTTGACGCACGATTCATACATCTCTGCACGTGTTGCCCAAACCTACAACATTGTAGAAGACTTGGTGCAAGCACCGTCAGCTATGTATGCATTTGAAGTGATGCAAACCTGCCCAGCGCAAAGGAAAGCTCTGCTTTCAGCCATTGGTGGAATTGACCCCCAGGATTCTATGCTAACTGTCTTTGACATGGAAAAATGAAAACCTCGCCTTTCACACCAGCTTTCTTTCCAGGTTCAAGTTGTATCGAAAGGGAGACCAATCCATCGCACTATCATAGACGAAGGTGCTTTGACCTGCGTAATGTCAATTGTGTGATGGCTCGCTTTGGGCTCTCCCACTTTGTCTCTGCCGTCAAATTCCCTCAAATATTTCAATTGGCCACACCTTCCTCCCAAAAGGATACCTTTCTAGCTACCCCATTACACTTAGTGGGAAAACGATAACTGTGGACATAGAAGTCATAGATCGTCATATCGACTATAATATTTTGTTGGGTCACAGTTGGTCTTACACGATGACTGTCATTGTCTATTTGGTTTCCAAGTCATCCTTTTTCCATTGGATGGGAAGATAGTTATAGTGGACCAGTTATCATTTTTTACCCCTGATTATTCCACATTCTCTAGGAGCACCGTACCCTTAGTAGGAGGCGTTCCTGACTTTTACGTCAGTGTCAGTACCGATCTTCTGAAGGCATCTTCTTTGATGGGTTGTTTTCCTCTCCCACCACCTAAGGTTCCACACATGATTTCAATGATATCCACCATCTCTGATGGCTCTATCGATCCCTGGATCCTACCGACACCTTCAGAAATTGATTCCTACGGAGATCATATGCCACTATCACCAGCTGAGTTGGCTTATCAAGCCATCCAATCATCATCTGAAGCCTCCACTGCTCTGGTTTCGACCAATGGTACCACCCTCTCGCCCATCAGAGTTCCTTCTAAGGATCTCCTCGATGAATTCATACCTATGGACGAAGCTATCTGAGAGATCATGTCTCTAGAGGAATGACCTTGGGGAGAGTTTCATCATCACTCTTCGATGTCTGATTCAAACGCGACCACTATCCAAATCTTGTCTTTCGACCCACCTGAGATCATTCCCTACGCTTACACAACTGTTCAAACTATTGATGCAGAAGGGAAGATGGGCAATATTTCTAAGACTATGCTCATAGATATCTCGGTCACAACGAGTATCATGGAAAATATATTGATTGGAGCGGACTGTAGTCCCAAGGAAATTGCATGCTTCGCATCCCTTTTTAAGGAATTTCATGATGGTTTCACTTGTTCTTACGAAAAAATGCCAAGCATAGATCCTTCTATTGAAGAGTGTGAGATCAAGAAATTTCGAGAATTATTTTTATTAGCTTGTAAAACTGAAAAAACCCCAAGTTTCATTTGTCATGATCGTTAAAATACCATGTGAAGAACTATGATCCATTCTTTTCCATCTTTTTCTAGCTCATTAAAAAACCGAAAAAGTAACCGATTTTTTCTCCGTTGGACTCGTTAAAATTTCACGGAGCGGGTCGAGTTTTTATTCGTCTGACTCATTAAAACTTCACGAAGAATATTGAGTTTACTCTGTCTCCTCATACTCATAACAAAATGAGGCATATGTCCATTGAACATAGGTTTATCACTTTATCTGGATTTAATGGACTAACTTACGGAAAAGGAACTATGTCGGGCTTACTATTATCCCTTTGTCATGCATGATTATCAAACATGACAAAGGTACCCCCCTGGAGTTGTCTTTTATGATGTTTTTCAGACTCCCTAAATATGAAAAGATCACCGAGTTTACTCGTCTGGACTCGTTAAACTTAATTAGATGGGGAAAATTTTGGACAAAGTGGATACTTTTTCTGTTATGCTTTGAAAGTCGATTTGGTAGAAAAAAATTTGAACATGGCACTTCCCAGAAAATTCAATCACAATTAGTCGAACCCTACCATTCTATGAGTTTAACCTTCATATGTCGATGCCCCTGCATTGTTGAATCCTGACACTCTTTGGTGTTCATAAGCCTAAGATGCCTGGTACCCTGTTACAGTGCCCTCTATTGTTCAAGAAGATCTCGCTATCTACTTCTTCCTATATCACCCAAGCCATCATATGCCAGAAATCATTTGTCATCATCAGTTACTCCCATTTTCTCTTGACTATCTTCAAAACAAAATCATATTTTCCTATTTAATGTCGACTAATGTAGGACGCCTCAATGCCTACCTTTCGACAGATCTCTTCCTATCGACTTCAACATTTTATCTAGGAAGTTGATCCAGAAACACATCAGTACCCAAGTAATTTCAAACCTCAGTGGTAGGTTACCTTGTGCTTGATTGTGGGTTCTTATTATTGGCTCCCAATCGAATGATTCTACGAGTGTTCGACATCAACACCTTTTATTCACACTCGCTAGATTGCACTGTGCATCTTGGCAACCATAATTATTATCGGTGGCCACCCTTGCTATTGTTAACAATTTTCATTAGTGACTGGTAATCAAATGATTTCATGCATGTTCGAATACAAATACTTCATTCACATGTGCAGAAATATGCAGTTTAGTGAAGCGACAACCAAGACCTTGGGTTGAGGCTTACATCATTTCAGCTGTGTTTCCTCTCCCAAGCTGCGATATTGTTTTCAGAGAAAGCTTATTAGGTTGATCTAGTCATGACACAAGCTTCCACATTGTGCTTATCGGTGGACATACTAGTCATATCTCTTTCTAGAGAAATCATTTTGATACAGCGGCTGAGCATGGGAATGCCTGACTCAGGACATATATTTATATTTCTAACATATGTTGTTGTTTCAGGTTTTCCTTAGTCCTCCAACTCCTCTCGTTCTACTACATATATTATAAAGTATTTGGGCCATCATCTTCACCTCTGACCTCACACTTTAGGGGGCATCTATTATAGGATAAATGGCCTCCTCATAAGTTCAGAGGAGAAGGAAACATAGAAGGAAGAAAATGACCCAGACAGAGACCCATTTTAACAAGGTAACGCACCCTAGAGACAACCAGGTCGAGTTATAACGCATCCCATCCATTCAGAGGGAACGTTAGTGCCTAGGTTAACGTTGTGCCTTGCCTAAGGGGTAGTGTTACCCATGTTTTGATGGAGAAAGGGACAAATATCATGGAAACTGACTAGAATTTCCTGATTTTTCTCAAAATGAGTCAGTTCGAAAGCAACAACCTGCAGTACAAACCTCTTATTGGATGTTGCCAAACACAACTGAAAACCTATAGAGGGTAAAAGAAAGGAAAGGAAAGAAAACATCAATATTTTTCCCCATTCAAACTTATTGAAAGGATTGGCAAGGTCTATCCTCCCCAATTCCTATAAATTGGAGGCTTGGGCTCTTGGTCAAGGGTCGAAGGTTTGATCATGTGTAGAGTAGAACTTCATTGTTGAGTGTGAGGCTTAAGGATTGGAAATGTTCATTGAGAATTGTTAGCCCAAGTATCATTACACTCAGAGATAGAGGAGAGAGAGGGAGGAGTCGGAAGACTGAGGAAGGCTTGGTTCAACCGACGGTTGTAATCTTCCTCCTTATAAATTAATAGAATTGTACCTGTTTTGTCCATTTTTTGTTTCAGTGTCACATTTATTGTTTATTTGTCTATGAAGCATGATATAAATGGATCTTATTTGCATATTTTAATGTTGATTATATACTTTTTTAATTTCTAGTAAGTGATACCATAGTGAATATTACGTGTGTGCTTTTTTTGTTTGCAGGATCTAGACTTGGAGCTAGTGAGGAAGGACTTCAGCCATGCCGCTTAGCGCTCTCCAAAGGATCTCTTGTTTACAAAGAGGTAATCCTTCAATATCTCACTTCGTCTATTATGCATTAGTATAAACATGTGTGCAATTTCTTTGTAACTATACAGCTGATCTGATTGTCTCCCTCGGGCACCGGAAAGCCCTGAGAGGGATATACACCAACTGCCACCCAAGCATTTTACCCCTTAGCAACAAACACCTACAACAATCTCTAATTACTAATAAAACCACCATCAACTTCAAAAATTTCACATTACTGGACAAATCATGCAGCAACAACATAAACATTAATCACCAATGCATTATATGCATCTCTAAAACACCTTTAAATTATGAATATTGATCTCTATTTCACCTCTAATGCATAACCGGATTATTATGCATCATGTTGCACCAACAACTCTCATCTACATATTTATCATTCATCACTAACTTTTGCTGTTGAAATTCTGCTTGTAAATAATTTTGGGTTGATATTTTTGAATTCATCTTTAGTTATCTTGTTGTCAAATTTGTTGCATGAAATAATATATTTTTTTCCTTTTTCCTATTAATTTCAGTCCTCTGACTCTTCGCCAAGTTTTTTTACTCCATTATTGTTTTTCGAAACTCAAACTCTGATTTTTTTGTTGTTTTCCTACTTATTTTTTCAATTGTAGCTCTTAACAGGCTTTAGTTGTGGTTTGTTATTTTTTTCTATAGTTATTTTGGCTTAAATTCCAACTCTTCTGCTCACTCGTTCATGCACTTTAGTGCTATGTTGTGTTTCGTATTAATTACCAAGGTTTCCAACTCATTCATGCATTTGCATTCTACTAGGTTTGGCTCTAACTGTTAAATGTGCCAATTGAACTAGCTCTTTGTTGTTCATGCTACTATCAGAATCTAATCGTGCCAACTCATCTTTCCATGCCAGGACACATGGTCTTTTAATATGATGTTTATTTTTCATGCCAAAGCCCAAAGGCTTTGTTAATCATATAATTATCGAATTTTCCTTTAAGCCCCTTTTCTTTAGCACCTTCCTATTTTCTACCATAAAATCGGGTCTCTACGACCACCAACTTAGACCCTGGGCGTTAAGCCCTTTTAAGCCCTACGTGGGCTAAAACCCTATGTTAATGGCTCCGTGACACTGGTTTAGTTCTACTCGAAATAACCAAACACTAGCACAAATCTTCGAGCTCCCTTTCTCTTGGCTCTTTTATTTATGTCATGCCTCTGGTATCCTTTCGATATGAAACAAGCCAAGGTACAAGTCCAGACGCTTATCCCAGAACTCCCTATAAATCCCTTACAATGTGTATACCATAGTAATATTTCAAGATAAAACCTATAGGATGATTTGTCCCGGTGGGGTCCTCCCAACACCAACATAATTAGTTGTCGCTTGTCCACTACCAATGGTGACGTGTCTTGGAACCATTCTCTCTTGCACCTTCCTTAACTGCTCCTTTTATAAGTCGTCGGGCTGGGACTTATGGGATTATATTTTTTATGGATTCTACCTAACACCTTCTGATTGAATGTCTCTCTGTCAATCACCGTCGTGTCCTGAAAAACTCCTCCCGACTCTTTCCCTTTGCACCTTTTTATTAATCGTCAATGTCATACCTCCAGTATTACGTCATAATGACGTCACTACTTTCACATGTTGACATGTGATTGGTGACACGTGTCACCTTGAAAAGGGGCTCTTGGGATCCCAAAAGCACTGAATTCACCTGCCATGTGTCCATGCTGACATCATCATTTGCTACTGTTTGGGCCAATCATATGCTGCCACCTGTCCTGTTGTCAGAGAGGACAGAGAAGGTCCTTTGAGACATATTTTGTGACCATTTTACTTTACAATGTGTTTTCTCAAAAATAGTTGGGTTCAAGCCCTTTACACAACACCACTCTTGAGTGGATTATGGTTTTAGGAGGGGTTCCCTCAGGGTGGATCTCCACCATTCATCTACATAATCAACTATGTGGGAAACCATTTCCCATGACTACAATCTCGTCTAAAGGGATGTCTCCAGTGCCATCATAAAGTTGGCACATGGCTCGATCATTTCCTCTTGACGCTTATCCATGTGCCCCCTACAAAATTCCAGGCGTCAACCTCTGAACTACCTCTATCGGGAAAACCTATACTATGGGCTTCGTTGCTCAATCTCCATTGGAAAACGCTTAGTTTTTTTGCCTCAACGATTACCTCCCAATTGCTTATACTTGAGCGTTGTTATCCAACCTCCACGGTGAACCCATCGAGGTACCACTGCCAGGATGGCATCTTCCTAGTCAACCTATTTTTGGTCACTTAGAATTGGGTACCAAAACAATTTCATCAGGTTAATCTCGTCGAGTGGGCTCTGCCTGTGGTCCAACCCACTGCTTCCATGTCTTCCAGAAGCTCTTTCTTAGAGGATCTATTAGTATTTCCGGTAATTTTGGCACTTGTGCCAACTTTAGCTACGCGCAAAAGACTCCAACCACCTTCAAATCTGCTATGAAGGCCTTGGGGTCACCAAACTTTGACTGGATCTACCTTTTTATCTAGTAGACCTTTTCAAGACTTCCATATATCGTTAGAAATATCTTTCAGATCTCTAAGCATCCAGGTGGATTATACCTACAACTAATATTATCTGATACTCCAAAATTAGATCCAAATCATCTACACCTTTATGCTACCATGATTTTCTTTTCCCTTTTCTTTTCCTGTGCCACCTCCGCCATTGCCTTTGACTTTTCCTACAAAGACAATACCATTATCAATGCTCTGTAGTTTTCATGCTTTTCCTTGGCCAACAATGTTTTCCTTTGTCATCAATTTCCTTTGCCACCAATGACAACATATTTACCAATGCAGTTTCCTTTTCCAATATTTTCCATTTCCTTTACCTTTTCCTTTGCCTTTGCATTTTGTTTTTCATTGCCAACTTTTCCATCAATTCCAATGCATTTCCAACATGGCACTCAATGGAAAATTATGTGGTTTGTGAAATGAGGATGTACAAGGTAATAACATTGCAAACAAGAAAGTCTTGGTGGATGCAATGAACTAGCCATTTAAAGAAAAATGTTAAAGCTCGACATAACACCTCCATAAAAAATTTAGGATGTAATTTCTCATATTCGTAAAGTTTTGGAGGATGTGGAAAGTGGGAGGAAAATGACAATAAGCCAATGATAAGGAAGGCCAAATCTAAGGAAGAAGAGATGTGTTGTGAAGGAAATTTTCTTGGGGAGAAAAAACATGTCACAAGAAAAATGTTTTCTTGTGACATGCCATAAAGGGTGAAGTTTTAATTTATCATAAAATATGAGAAGATCACATTGTCGTAAAAATGAATATTTCAAAATCATGATGAATAATGAAATATGTGTTTTAAGTAAAGAAGTTTTCTTGGATGCAATAGATCACACAGAAAGTTAACTAGGGTGTGAAACAACATCAATAAGAAGCTTGTGTACAATGATAAGGGAAGAGGGACACCTTTTCACAAGGAGAAGAATCATCCACCTGTGATATCACACAATGAAAAAAATAATAAAAATGTGAAAAGAAGAAGAGAAATCCCTTCTCACATGGATAAAATTATTCCATATATCGCATGGTGCAAATGAAGATCATTTGGGGTGCAAAGACAAAATTGTTGGAGATGTAACGTAACTCCTTCAGGGAGTTATTTCCTTGTGCATTATTTCAATTCTAATGCATAACCAGATTATTATGCATCATGTTGCACCAACAACTCTCATCTACATACTTATCATTCATCACTAGCATTTTCTGCTCAAATTATGCTTTTAAAGAATTATGTGCTGATTTTTTTAATTAATACTTTAGTTATCTTGTTGTCAAATTTGTTCCATGAATTAATATTTTTTTCCTTTTTCCTAATAATTTCAGTCCTATGACTATTCACCAAGTTTTTTTATTCCACTATTTTTGTTCTAAACTCAAAATTTGAGTTTTTTGTTGTTTTCCTGCTTATTTTTGCAACTCTTGTTCTTAACAGGTTTTAGTTGTGGTTTTCTATTTTTGTCTATAGTTATTTTGGATTAACTTCCAATTCAAATGTTAAAACATTCATGCACTTTAGTGCTATGTTGTGTTTTGTGCCACTTAACTGTTACTTACCAAGTTTGTCAACTTGTTCATGCATTTGCATTCTATTGGGCTTCGCTCTAACTGTTGAATGTTCCAATTAAACTAGAACTTTATTGTTCATGCTGCTATTGGGATATAACGTGCCAACTCATATTTCCATGCCAGATCACATGGCCTTTTAATATGATGTCAATTTTTTTTTTCCAAATCCCAAAGGCTTTGTTAATCGTATAGTTGTGGAATTTGCCTTTAAGCCCCTTTTCTTTAGCACCTTCATGTTTTATACCATAAAACCAAGTCTCCATAACCACCACCTTAGGCCCTGGGTGCTAAGCCATTTTAAGCCCTACGTCGGCCAAAACCCCATGTTAATGGCTCCACACCATTGGTTTATTTCTACACGAATTAACCAAACACCATCCCAAAGGTCGTAGATCCCTTTCTCCCAGCTCTTTTATTTATGTCACAGCCCTGGTCTCTTTTTGACATGAAACAAGCCAAGGGACAAAATTAGGCAGTTATCCCAGAAAATCCCTATCCATCCCTTGCACTGTGTACACCATATTAATATGTAGGGGTAAAACGTACAGGATGAGTTGTCCCAGTGGGGTCCTCCCGACACTAATCTAATTATATTTCGCCTAACCACTATCAGTGGTGACGTGTCTTGCAATTTTCTCTCTGGCACCTTCCTTAGCTTCTCCTTTTATAAGTCATTTGGTTGGGACTTAAGGGTGTATCTGTTCTGCAAGGTCTACCTGACACTTTCTAATTAGTTGTCGCTTTTTCAATCACCGCCATGTCCTGAAAAAATCCTCCCGACTCTTTCCCTTTGCACCTTTCAGGGTCATACCTCCAGTATTACGTCACAATGACATCACTCCTTTCATGTGTTGACCTGTGAGTGGTGACATGTGTCACCTTTAAAAGGGCCACTTGGGATCCCAAAAACATTGAATCCACCTACCACGTGTCCATGTTGACATCATCATTGTCCATTGTTCAGGCCAATCATATGTTTCCACATGTCCTATTTTTCAGAGAGGGGAGAGAAAGTACTTTGAGGCCTATTTTATCACCATTTTCCTTTATAATTTTTTTTTTCTAAAACATGGTCGGGTTCAAGCCCTTTCCACAACACCACTCTTGAGCGGATTGTGGTTTTAGGAGGGGTTCCCTCAGAGTGGATCTCCATCGTTGATCTACATGATCAACTATGCGGGAAACCACTTCCCATTACTACAAATCCCATCTAAATGGATGTATTCAGTGCCATTGTAAAGATGGCACATGGCTTGACCCTTTCCTCTCGGTGCTTGGCTGTGTGCGCCATACAAACTTCCAGGCTTCACCCTCTGGTCTACCTCTGTCGGGCCAGCCTATACTATGGGCTCCGTTGCTCACTCTCCATTGAAAAATGCTTATTTTTAGTGTCCTAACGACTACAACCCAATTTCTTATACTTGGAAATTTTTATCCAACCTCCAGGGTATCACTACCAGGTTGGCATTATCCTAGTCCACCTCTTCCCGGTCGCTTATACTTTGGTACTAAAACAATTCCGTCAGGATAAGCCCATCAAATGGGATCTGCATGTGGTCCAACCCACTACTTCCATGTCTTCCCGAAGCTCTCGCTTAGAGGTTGTGCCACTCTTGACAACAAGTTTGGCACTTGTTCCAACTTTAGCTACATGCCAAAGACTCCAACCACCTTTAACTCTGTTACGAAGGCCTTGGGGTCACCGAACTTTGACTGACTCTATCTTTTGATCCAGGAGACCTTTTCAAAACTTTGATATATCGTTAGAAATATCTTTCATATATCTATGAATTCAAGTGGCTTACACCTGCATCTGAGATTATCTGCAACTTCAAAATTGGATCCAAATCATATGCACATGTATGCTACCATGCTTTTTTTGTGCCACCTCTGCCACTGCCTTTACCTTTTCCTATAAAGTCAATAGCATTATCAATGCTCTGTATTTTTCATCATTATCCTTGGCCAACAATTTTTTCCTCTGTCATCAATTTCCACCAATGACAACATATTTACCAATGCAGTTGCCTTTTCTAATATTTTTCATTTCCTTTACCTTTTCCTTTTCCTTTGCATTTTCTTTTCCATTGCCACATATTCCATCAATGCCAGCACATTTCCAACATGGCACTCAATGGAAAATTATGTCGTTCGTGAAATAAGGATGGACAAGGTAAGATCAGTGCAAACAAGAAAGTCTTGGTGGATGAAATGAACTTGTCGCATAAACAAAATATCTAGAGTTTGACATAAAACATCCATAAAAAGTTAGGATGTAATTCCTTACATTAGTAAAGTTTTGGAGGATGTGGCAAGTGGGAGGAAATGGCAATAAGTTGGAGATAAGGAAGGCAAAATATGAGGAGGAAGAGTTGTGTTGGGAAGGAAATCTTCTTGGGAAGAAGAAACATGTCACAAGAAAAATGTTTTCTTGTGACATGCCATAAATGGCGAAGTTTTAATTGATCATAAAATGGGAGAAGATAACATTGTCATAAAAATTAAGATTTAAAAAGCATGATGAAGGAAAGATGTGTTTCAAGCTAAGAAGACTTCTTGGATGCAATACATCGCATAGAAAGTTTACTAGGATGTGAAACAACTTTAATGAGAAGATAGTATACAGTGATAAGGAAAGATGGACACCTTTTCATAAGGAGAAGAATCATCCACCTGTGATACGACACAATGAAAATAATTAGAAAAATGTGATAAGAAGAAGATAAACCCCTTCTCACATGGGTTAAATTCTTCCATATATCACATGGTGCAAATGAAGATCATTTGGGGTGAAAAGACAAAATTGATGGAGTTGTGACATAACTCCTTGAGGGAGTTATTTCCTTATGCATTAAGCCAAGAAAGGGGATTTTCCTTAGTAACTTTGAATCTATGAGGTATTTGTAGAGGGTATGATTTTTCCAATTTTATATTGATTTTCTATTCAGATTGAACATGATAATATATTTTTTTCCTCACAATGTTTACTTTGATTTTATGAATACATCAACAAATTTAGCAATTGACACCATCAATAATTTTATTCTTAGAATGCAGAGAAAATGAAACCATGGGTTTCGTTGCATGGATAGAAGAAAGGGCTTGAATTAATATAATATTAGGCTTGTGTTGATTGCACAATAATTTATTGGCACATGTGTTTATGAAAAAAATCTAAAGGAAAACATATCATAAATATGATCATTTGTTCAAGTCTATGAATTTCCTTTTCGTGGAAAGAGTTGGGTGTAGGAGAAAATATGACTTGGCGAGTATGAAGGAAGGTACATCTAATCATAGTGGTGATGACATTGTAGAAGCACCCAAATAGGTGGGTAAAATGGTATTCTTGTATGTAGGCTAGAATGTGAAAATGTCGTGTCTAAAGGAGATGTTTTCCTTGTAACATACCCCCTTGTGCTTACTCACCAAGATATGGCTTTCTAGTCTAAGTCAATTCAAGTGTGGCAATAATAAAATTCTTTCATAGCATACAATGGCTTTAGCATCTTTTCTATATTATTTATTCAATGATTTAATGATGGCTTGTCTAATATAGCCAAGTACCATCCATCATGGATAAAACTAAGTCCCTTGTAGTATAATTATGCTTCTAGATTACAAAAAATCTTTACATTCTCAAATTTTTGGATGTGCTTATCTTGTTTACGTAATTGCACCATTGGAAAATGATAATCATGAATGGATAAGATTGGAACTTGATGAGTTGGTTGAATTTTGACTAGTTAGAGAAAGTTTCAAGTATGGATGTGTTCCATCTCACTCTAATTTCAATGTACCCTACCCATCAATAGGAGACAGGTAGAAGTGTGAACATTTTAATACATAATACATAGCCCTAATACACATGGGAATAAGTCAAACAATATAGGCATGACATCACTGCCTTTCCAAATTGGTTGGGAGTACAAAGCTAGTTGAAAACAAAAATGTCATAGCTTCTGAATGTTAGATAATCACGAAGTTTAGTATCTAATTCAACACCTTTGAGTAAATGAATTTGGCTTGATCATGCATTTTTTAAACACTTGATACTTGTTGAAAAAAAAATGGTGGTTTAATTAAAAGCTAGCTCTCAATACTTAGTTATTCATTTCTTCATTTAGGAATAATATCAATGCATACTACTACTCTTATATAGCTCCTTCACCTATAATTATTTCATATATTTGATTGGAAAACTTAAAAGCACACATATACATCTCACATCTATTTTATTTGACATTGAATGCTTATTATAGCCACACCAAAGGTGTCATAAATTACTTTGAGTTGCATACCATCTAACAATTGATCTCAAAATCCCCAATTTTGACTTGTATGGAGAAAGACAAAACCATAATAATGAATTAAAAGCTAGAAGGAAATTATTTTACTTCCGTTAGAAAGAATGATTAGCATCATTCTAATCTCTCATGCTACTTAAAAATATATAAGTCAAGCACACACACAAGCCCACCAAATTTAATTAATGAGGCCTTTTAATTAGTTTTCCATTGAAAATTAGACCAACATATAGTTCAAAAAATTTCCATGGAAATGTTGAACTCTGGTTAATGAAGAAACTATTTGTTTTACAAACATTAGGAAATATTTTCATCAGTAAAAGGTTGTGGCCAAAGCACATAGAGGTATTGCAAAAAATATCCTTCTAATTTCATACAAAGGTTCTTCTTTCATCAATTACATATGCATCAAAATATCCTTGAAGTATTTTGTATAGAGTGTGATGAGGTTTCATACAAATCCTATGACAAACAAAATATTCAAATTATAAAACATATGGAAACTAGAAGGGTAAACCAGGCCTGTAGAGATATTGTAGTTGGTTTGAAGAATACAAGAACCAAAAAATGACTTGAAGCTTATACATCCTGAAGATACACAAAATAAAGAGGCAGATATGAAAATTATCAACTTTTGGGATGTTTATGAAATTTCCACCAAGAATATTGGAATTCATAGAGAGGAGAGCCATTCTTGTTGGGGGAGGAAAACTAGTTGTAACAAAGCTTGGAAGAGCATCGTCATTTTAATAAGATGACTACACAAAAGTCATGATTTCAAATTTTCTAACCCTCTATTATGGGAAATCAACCCTCCTCTTCAAGTGCAATAGAATCCTTAAGAATACATTTGGTTCTTTTCCTAGGGGATTGTAGAGCATTAACAACCTATTTGTTACAATGTCCAAGCTAGAAGGTAACTCATGAGGTGCCAATTCATGCAAAAAAATGGAGCTACAAGTGGCTTGTAACTGCCCAAAGTCCATATCTGTACCTATAACTAGGGGGGAGAAAAAATGACTAGGAATAAGCTATTTCCGACCTTGAGTGGCATTACAGAACAATCTGCTAAACTACCTTTTAGCTCTATGAGCCAATTGCTTGGATGAAAACCATTTGAAATATCAGATAAATACCTCAATGGAAGCATGGGAAAGGATGAGTGGTAATAAAACCCCCATAGTTGATATAACCACTCATTATGGCAGAGGGTGGTGAATGAATACTATGTGTGACATGAAGAATTGTCAATGGCGCCATTTGATATGGTTCTGACTTGGAACTTGATGATCCACAATATTAAGGAATAGGATGAGTGACATATGATCCTTTGAAAGAAATCTGGCGTACAAGTCTATCAACTTATTATTTTTTTACTCTATGTGGAACCATTATACATTGCATCCTATATGGAGAACTTGATCATATTCAATTGATGATGGCTTCCAATATTATATCTTTAACCTTAGGTCATTTATGCATGTATCTCATTATTACATGTGAATCTCCAAACACCATTAGATGATTGGGGTTGTTGGTTTCTTAATTGTTTCGGTGATTGAGGAACAAATAAAAATACATTCATTAAGGACTATGTCCTATATCTTCAAGCTAACTAGCTGGTCTCTTCTAGCCTCAGGGGGTATTCCTTGTATTTATACCTAAAGTATATTCTATTATATTTTATGATTTGACCAAATTACTGATAACGAGTGAAAAGGAGATTAAATTATAAAATTACATGTGTAAGAAACATGTACATCACATAAGATCTCAAATTGTACATAAATATCAATGACTAGTCCCAGAAATATGGTATCATAAAGTAAACATAAACATCATAAATAAATAAAACTAACAAAAATATCATCTCTTAGACAGAAATAAATAAATAAAAATAAAAATTAATTAAATTAAAATTTAAAAAAAAAATTAAAAAATTAAAAATTAAAAATTATTATATATATATATATATATATATATATAAGGTTTATGTTATACAATTAGTCGCTTACCATAGATAGAAAAATGAAGTATGCAATACCATGTATTGTTTATCTTATAAGTCTACGTCAAGGAGAAGTTGAATGGATTTAAAATTCGCTGATAGTATAATATCAGAAAACAATTAAAATCATAACAAGTTGAGACAACAGATCTTTGATCATGTCAATAATCAAATTGTTATATAGATGTTATAACATAACCACACAAAGAACATTAGATAAGATGAATGCTACCAAAGTAGTCAACATAACAACCCACAACAAAGCTAAAGCCTCAAGCACGTTGGATTATCTCACAAGGAGTTTTCTAATCTGAAATACCTAAGGCAATATAATGTCGAAGGGAAAAAAACTAGATATTGTAACAATTTCTCAAAGAGTCAATACAATAAACCATTAATTCCCTTGAGCAGTAATCAAATAGATTTAACACACACAATACAAAAATATTCCATACGTGTAAATTGTACTAATTAAAGTTTATAAACGTGAGATCAGGTCGGTGCAGCGAGTGTAATCAGGCCTCCTTTCAAAATTAAGTCTCTTTCCTCTCAAACTCAACCCCCTTAAAATGATAAATGGGGTCATTTTTACAAAATTAAGTTAATTATTTTTTAGTAATTGCCTTTAAAGTTAAACTATAAATAATTAAATAAAGTAAACAAAGTCATCTTCTTGGGAGATTTTTCTCTTGGCGGATTGTTTGGACACTTTAGTTGACTTATTAGATGTAGCTGTGGGTGATACGACTTGGGAATCCTTTGCGTTTTTCCTCTTCAAGATAGGAAAAATTGTCATGATGACATCTTCTTCTACCCATCATCAAAGTCTTGAGCTATTGACTGTAGTAGGAGAACCGTCTATGTCACTACAATGGTTGGTGCTAAAATAAACTCCAGATTTAGATGCTTCCTCACAATTTCGTTTCAACCATGTCAAACGTTGTCTTATGTTTAGCAATCAAAGAGAAAAATCCACAAGGAAAATTAAAAAGTGTCTTTTTTTTAAGAAACAAAATGAGAATCATTCACATAGAGTTTGCCTTGACACTTTGTATGCAAAGATTTTAGAGAGATTTTTAGAGTGATACATTTTTGGAGGTGCTAAGGTTCCTTCCCGAACCATAAAATCTAATCACCGAGTAATCTGGAGAGAGGAACAAATCTCCAATGCTATCCTATTTATTCAACCACATAAACGTTCTAGCCTCCTAAGATATTCTATCAAGCATTTCCCCCAACAATTTGACCTGGACGTAAAAAGAGGAACGATTGATATATTGGACATAACTCCCTTGGGTCCATCCTAGATATAGAGTTTCAGTCCACATGTAAATGTCCTTTTCTCTCCCTCCCTTATCCTAGTTTCATTCCGTTAATTGTGTTGAAGTGAAATGCGCGAGATAATTAAATAGAATCAAATTCACCAAGTAAGTACAATGTATGAAAACATTGAAGGGCGTAGTCGTGCTAAAATCTAAAACTACACTTCGAGCCAAATACTAGGAAAATTAACACCGACTTCGTGAGGGTTTGATATTATCAATATAAGAGTCATAAACCTAGTCTCGTCCATCTCCAAAGTGTTTGAGAGACCTAGAATTATTGCCAAGAGGGATGCCATTGTCTGAAAGAATGGTTTAAGTAACCTAGTTGGCATGGGTAATTCCACTTCTGATTTTTCGCAGGGATTTTTAAGTATATTTTGAAAAAACTTTAGCTTTTCGTCCTTGACACAGGCTATAAAATATTCACCAAATTGCTTGTCCGAAATATCTACACCTTTAGAGGGAAATTTTAGCATTTTAGCAAATGCTTGCTCATATACTTCCATGAAAACTTGGTTGGTTACAGGGGAAATGATGTTTCCAGTTTTAGAATTGAAAAATATGGCTAGAAGCAATATGGTATATGGGTCGAAGTGGGTAGCAGTTAGGTTGGCACTGAGGACCCCTGATTAAACTAAATATTCATCCTGTTGAGAATTTTCAGAGGTAGGTTCTAAGATTTTCTTCAAGGTAAGGATATTTGTGTTTTGAACTAGGGTATCCCTAATCTAAGCTAGGTAATCTATAAAGGCTTCTTGTAAATTTCCCTTTAATTAAAAATTAGTTAAGATAATTCTGATTTTTTTGCTGGAAAACAATTTTGGACATGAAATTAGGAAAAGTGGGTAAAAGGAAATTCAAATAAATTTTATGAAGGGATGCTCCAAATGTTAGCACAGAAAAGGAAAATATTTACATAGTGAGATGTGGGGGCCACTCCAAGAGGGAATTCAAACTCCCTTGGAGAATTTTGATTTGGAGGGAAGAAGGAGAGAAGGGGCCGAATTGTGGAGCCCAAAAGGAGAGAGGAAAGGAAAAAATTATAAATAAGAAAGAAAGGCTCCATTTTTTGTACCTTTCACCAATTTTAAATCTAAATTATTGTTTGCCTGTGTTTCACAACCAATTCAACTCATGTTGCTTAGCACAAAGGTTTTTAGAAAGGAATCTCGCCTCTTCTTCATGGGACTTCAAGTACCACTCAAGAAGAGTTCCACTTCATCGTGTAGAAGTTGTTAGAGCCAATTGCTAGTGTATTCAACTAATTATGGGAGCAGACTAGGTGTAGGAAAGAATTTTCATTACCTGGGAGAGGCAAAACCAGTGCAGATCAGGTTCTTGGTTTTTTAGGGTCCTTCCCTTGGTTATTTTGTTGGAGGTTTATGGTGGATTGCAGGCCTAAACTATTGAGGAATCATAGGGTGTAATAAAGAATTTATGGGGCCTACACAAAACTAGAGAAACAGGAAATTCGTGGGAGTTGGGGGAGCCAGTATAAGCTTGGGTTCCTTGATGGAGAGTTTGAATATTTTCTAGGTTTATTTGCTTGCAATTTCTCAGATATTGGTGGGAGGTTTTCAACTATTTTCCAACAATGGATTTTTTGTGGGACATAGAGCCAGTGGACTAGGGAATTCACACTTTCTAGGGCTTGTTGTACTGCTTGGGTTTTGGCTTAGATTCTTTTGGGTTATTTTGGAGTTGTCTTGGGAAGCCCCTAGCTAAAATTTTAGAATTTTTGGAGTTGTATATTATAGGGAAAAACAATATTTTACCTACAGCAATAGTAGCAAGAAATTTATGTTCCAATGCATATTTTGGGGAGGAGCTTAACCAACACTTGGGCTTCATTATTTTCACCTGGGTTTTTCCCTTCTTGTTGTAGCAAGCCTTGGGTTCCTTTATTCCTATCTATTTGTACTCGATTCTGCTCAAATTAATAAAATGACTCATCATTTTGGTGCAATTTCTGGTGTGTTCTAATATTTTGTGTGTGTGGAAATTTTTGGTTACATGTCCATATTTTTCTGGAATATTACAATGGTATCAGAGCAGGTTTTCTTGCCAACTTGAGGGTTTTAATATTGCAGATAAAGGAGATCAAGTGTCACTAGATCTTTTGTGGCCATCATTGCAGCTATTTCTATTGAGAGCTTTATCGATTTTTCCAAAGGTGGAAAATTATTCACGCTGGATTCATGTACAAAAAGGCCAAATTATTGCTTTATTTGTCAATTCTCAAGGGTTTGAATCTAAGTCACTTGATTCGCCTAAAAGGGGCCAGGAATCCCGAATCCCCGTATCGGGTACGTATACGTACGGGATTCTGCCCCAATTCAATGGATACGGCGTATCCGAATGGGGTACGGCGTATCTCGACCGTACCCTGTTCGGATATGCCGTATCCTGTAAAATCGGATACGACCAAGCCCGCAGGTTCAAAAAAGCGTTGTTTTTTTATTATAAAGGGGGGCTTTTGCTCATTATTTTTCACCAATTTCATTGTTTTTCACCAATTGAGGAGGATTTTTCAGGAGAGGGCATCAAGCCTATGGCCCTAGTATTTATATGTGATTCATGGTAATGTTAAATTCTTAAAGTAAAAGGATGAAATCCTTTTACTTAAATTTTTAACATTACCATGAAATGACTCGGGATGTTTGAGAGTGGTTCCGACCTCATTGGATTTCATATGGAGAAAGTAGAATTTTAGATCTCATTCAAAATCCAGCAGACTTATCAGTTTTTCAGGATTTGAAGATTGTGTTATTGCATTGTTTCCATCAAAAAAATTTCATTTATTAGGGTATGGAACTCGTATTTAATCAATAGCACCAATCCCTCATGTACCTTGATGTTAGTGACATTGGTTGTCAAACTCCTCTATCATGACCCTACTAAAAATGTACCCATCACTCGAAGAAAATGTTGAATATCTACGATGATAGATAAATCTATGTTTAAATAAATGAATTAAGTATGAATTTGTGTAAAAAATATCTAATTATATATATATATATATATATATATATATATATATATAATAAAATAATATATAACGTATCGTATCCCAGAAGTATCTTGTTCCAGGGTCACTGTACCATATCTGATTCTTCGAATCCCGGTATCCCCGTATCCCCGTATCAGGTGACTTAGGTTTGAATTTATTTATTTCTCTGTAAATTAAGTTCTTATTTATCTGGAGATCAACTTACTCATTTAATTGATAAATCGAGCTGCTTAATTTGGGAGGCCAATCTTATTATTTCTAGGGTCACACTGAGTTGTGACTAAAGTCCAACATTGAAGGCTGAGGCCAATTCTAGTAGTGGCAAATCGATTTTTATTGACAATTCATATACAATGAGCTAGCCATTATCACTTGTGAGAAAGATGATTGCAAGACAAATGCTCTCTTGCTGTATTAAATTTATTTTGCTACTTGTACTACTGGTGTATGTGCATTTAAGGTGTTGGTAGCTTGTTGGAGTTAATTTTTCTTGCATAAGGTTGGGTGTGACCAAATTATGTCTGTGAATGTTTGTTGGAGAAATATATTTATTACAACATGGAGATGATGATGTGTTGGAAAAAATTGCAGGTGTTGTAGCATTGTGGCAATATTATGCTATGTATATTTGGTGCTTTGTAGGCAAGAGCATGTTGGAAATATTGTCATTGATGGCAAAGAAGGCAACAGATGCAGAGAGAGGCAAAGGTCGAGTAGCAGAGGTACAGCGAAGGCAGAGGCAGAGGTACAGCGAAGGCAGAGGCAGAAGCAGAAAGGCAAGGGTAGAGGCAGAGGCAGAGTCGTTATTGCAGAAAGGCAGAGGCAAAGGCAGAGCCGTTATCGCAGAAAGGCAGAGGCAGAGGCAGAGCCGTTATTCCGAGAATCACTACCCCAGCTGGTAGATAAACTAAACATAAATTCTGAGAATCCTTGCCACAGCTGGAGGATACATAAACACAATTCCGGGAAGCTTAACCCAAGCGGCAAAGTATATATATAAACCTTATTCCGAGAATCATAACCCACGCTGGAGGATACACTAACGCTGAAACATAAAGCTTATATATATGCAGCACCTCATTTATGTTGCGCCTTATATGCAAAGGTCCAAACCATATATATTTATATGGTGCGCAATATATAAAGGTAGGGTGCAATGCATCGTGGGCCCGACGAGCAATGTTAGTTTTAAACCATTGCCAAAGTATACATATATATCAAACAAAGGGCAGCGTGGCAGCGTCTTTTAAACAAAGGGTCCAATACATGGTCTGACTTTTGATCTATGCGGAGTATATATATATATATATATATATATATATATATATATCTGTGTGTGTGTGTGTGTGTGTGTGTGTGTTGGTCTATAATATATTGATATATATATATAAAGATCAAATCTTATATAATGCATTTGTATGCGGGTTTAGATGTTCAAAGGGCGCTGGCATTTGAATGAATTAAAGGTGTAAAGTTTATCAAATATATGCGGGCCCGTGAATTGAATACATCATAAAATCTTGTTCTAATGGTTAAAGTACAAGGAGTATATATATATATATATATATATATATATATATATATATATATGGATGCAAAATTAAGAATACAAAAGGTTTGTTCGGATTTAAATCAAACAAAAGTCTTATGCTGTGGGACCCTCACCCAATCGCATCGGAGAAAAGTTGGCAGCGGAACTTGTTATCAAAATATTGCGATTGCGATTGAGTTCCGGACCCGATTCATTATACACGGTGACTCATGTGTGTTTGAAGTCCAACTTAAAGGTATGCCATCGCATCGGAGAAGCTAAGCGGAACATGTTGACAAGAGTTCTGATTGAAATGCGGACCCGATGGATCAATAAGTCATGATTCATATGTGTGTTTGAGTTCCGAACCCGTACATCGCATCGGCAGAATAGCGATTCATCGCATTGGCAAAATACAGTGAACAGTGATCAATCGCATCGGACAAAAGCAGAACATCGGAGCAATATATTAAAAGATTGCGATTGCAATGAAAGACCAGACCCAATGGGCTTTATAAACTATGATTCATATATGGTTGAGTTCCGGTAAACAGTGAATCATCAGAATCGGAGCACTGGAATGTCGATACATTCAAATGGAAATTGCGATTGCGATCAATCGCAATCGGAAGAAGTCGAGGAGTAATATATCGCATCGGAAAGCGTGGCAAGTGGGCCCGAAAGGGCATTTGTTATGTATTAACATGATTCTTTATTGTTATAGTGGACGTGGCAATTTTTTTACTAAAGCTCTGTATAAGTATGTCGAGAGTTGAAATTACATTATATATATATAAAGCGTTGATATAAAAAGCATAGTTACAAATGTATGGCATATGGCCGTTACCCTACGATAGTGAATAAGGAAACAAACAGAGCCGAAAGGGACAAAGACACAGTCAAAGAAAAGACAAATGCGCAGCCAGCCAAGAGGCTGAATGAGTGAGCTGGAGTTATCATTTTAATTGAATGTAAACGATTCTAATTTATATTGTTGTGATGCATTGGCAAGTCTCTGGAAGAGAGAAAATATCTCACTGTAATATTAAAATAAGCACCTACAGTTACATTTTTTTTAGTGAGCTGAAAAGAGATGAGAAGGCAGAAGGCAAAGAGACATGGCTGTTCATTTCGAATTCCCGGTAGAATTCAAACAGCCATGAAGCTATTTTTGTTTAAAACAGGGTAATATCCAAGGGGAGAAAGTTGAAGAAAAAAGGAGAATGAGAGAAGAAGAGAGTGTGCAGCAGAATTGAAAAGAGTTGAAGAAAATAAGAAAGCTGCAAGACGTGAGAGAGAGAGTAAATATAGAGAATGCATAGTATAGAAGATTGAGGCAGAGAACATAAAGCAAAGAAGAGCATAAAGAGATGTTGCAGAACAGAGCTGATATCTGAGGTAAATCAGCAAACATTCCGATTGATAAATTGAGGAAGTTGGAGCTTCCCTATCAAGTTGAAGCTTGATAGCTGTCAGTTGTAGCTGACTGAGGTTGGAGCCTCTTGTAGGTTGGTGCCTGTAGAAAATTGAAGGGAGTTGGAGCTTCCTTGCAAGTTGTAGCTTGCAGAATTGAGGTAGGAGCCTCCTGTGGGTTGGATAAGTTTTAAGAGAAAAGTTTTAAAAGTCCATGTATGTGTTAAACTGATTCACCCCCCTCTTAGTTTAACTAAGAATTCAACAATTGGTATCAGAGCAGGTTCCTTTGTACCAGTTTAACAACTGAAAGGAGATTTTAGGTTCTCAGGATGGCTAGTAAAGAAGGATGCTCAACCAATAAAGCCCCTTTCTTTACAGGTGCAAATTATGCCTTCTGGAAAATCAGGATGAGGAAATACATAATGTCTCTAGGAATAGAAGTTTGGAGTGTTGTGGAATTAGGATATGCCCCAAAGGCAACTGACTCAGAGAAAGAATCCAAACAAGATTTTGTAGCTAACGCAAAAGCCATGAATGCCATCTTGAATGGATTGTGTGAAGCAGAGTTTATCAAAGTAATGCACAAAGACACTGCCAAAGAGATGTAGGATACTCTGGAAAACATCCATGAGGGAGACAAGAAGGTAAAGACTGCCAAACTTCAAGTCTATAGAGACCAGTTTGAGAACTTAAAAATGAATGATGATGAAGACATTGACAGTTTCTTCCTAAAAGTTGCAAAAATTGTTAACAATATGAAAGCTCTTGGAGAAACCATTCCAAAAAGTATAATTGCGCAAAAGATTCTAAGATCTCTTCCATCCAGGTTTAATCCCAAGGTGTCTGCAATAGAAGAAACAGCTGATTGGGAGACCTTAACCATGAACCAGCTACTTGGAAATTTAACAACATACGAGATGAGGCTTCCACAGAAGAAGCCAAGTACGAGGGAGGCAGCCTTTAAAATAGAAAAGAAGAAAGAAGAAGAGGAAGACATATGCTCTTGCTCGAATGAAGAAGAGGCAAAATTTGTCAAGAAATTGGATAGAGGCTCGGTAAATACAAAGGTAAACTTCCTTTCAAATGCTTTAACTGTGGAAGAGTTGGACACTATGCTGCTAAGTGTCCTCATAAGAAAGTAAGGAATCAGGCTCAAGAGTCAGAGAAAAATACAACAAAGAACTGGCAGAAAGGAAAGAAATTCAGCAGAAAATCCTTCTATGCTCAACAAGACAGCAGTACATTTGAAGATCCAGATGAACTCTCAAGTGAAGATGGAACCTCTGAATTTTTATTGATGGCTATAGAAGAACTTGAAGGTCTCCTGCTAGAAGATGAAGAAGAAGAAGGTGAAGTCGACCTTGAGGGGGAGCTAAGAAGTGCTCTAGAAGAGATTGATAGACTCAAGCTGAAATGTAGAAAACAAAAGGAAATTCTCCTCAAGTATGTACGAGAAGAACAGAATTCAGAAGTCCTAATGCAGTTAAAGATAGAGCTTGAAGAAGCCAAGAAGATAGAGGACATGTTACTTAAGCAAATCAAGGAAAAAACTCAGGAACAAGAAAAGTTGGAAGAAGTAGTATGTCTCAGGAAGAAATTAGAAAATGCTCAAAGGAAAGTGGTTATAAACTCTTCTCAAACAACAAGCTCTAGTAAGTTAATTGAAATTCTGGTTGCTCAAAGATCACCTATGATAAAAACTGGAATAGGCTATGAAGGAGAATCAAGTAAAAACAAAGAAAAGGAAAACAGAGAGATTATTTTTGTAAAAGCAAAGAAGGATGATGAAGCAGCTCAAATAGTGCCTACAAAAGAAGAAACTTGTAAGGAAGGAGACAGAACCCAGAAAAATCCTCTAATAACAAAGAATAAAAGAAATACTCAAACAACAGGAAAAGATTTATATGCCCCTGAGTATGTCAAATTTGAAAGCCATCAAAGGAGATTCTTCCCTCCTATGAAGAATGCCACTTGTTATGTCTGCCACAAGCAGGGACACATTGCTGCATATTGTCATGCAAGGAGGAGTAATTTAAACTAGCAAAAGATGCAAACAGTGAAGAGACTGTCTCAAACAAACAAATGGAGAAAACAACCTTACATCAGGTATGCAAATAATTTCTATGGTTATTGTTTTTATTGTAAGGAATTTGGCCATAAAATTATTGAATGTAGAAAGTATGGACAAAGATTGATGTTCAACACCTCAAGAAGGTTTATGAATCAAAGAAATTTTGTTCATACTCACAATTCTGCAAAAACTGTGATCAAATGTTGTATATGTAATCAAGTTGGACATATGCCTTCCAAATGTCCTCTGAAAGGATGTGATTCATCATCTCACAAAAGATACCAAACAAAAGGATGCCTCCAGTGGAAAAATAAGGAGAATAAGTGTGACCTGGCTCTAACTACTCAAGATATGAAAAGCCAATGGTATCTGTACAGTGGCTGCTCAAAGCATATGACTGGAGACAGGAGAAAATTTATAACTTTTGATGAAAAGAAAATTGGTAATGTTACTTTTGGCAATGATAAATCAGGAAAAATCAAGGGAAAAGGCTCAGTCAGCTTAGATAATGGCATAGGTAAGGCCCAAGATGTACTATTTGTAGATGGGCTGAAAGAAAATTTGCTGAGTGTCAGTCAAATGTGTGATAAAGGCTGCGAAGTTCTTTTCAGAGCACAATACTGTGAAGTCAGATCAAGCACCACAGGTAAGACTCTGCTCAAAGGTGTTCGAACAGAGAGCAATGTTTACATCGTGAAAGAGGAAGATGAAGCATGCCATCTTAGCAAACTTGAGGAGTCATGGTTATGGCGTAGGAGATTGGGACATCTCAACTTCGATAATATCATTAGACTGAGCAAAAAGAAAGCGATCAGAGACATGCCAGAAATAAAAAGGCCTTAAATGATGTATGGGTCTGTTTACCCAATTGACCCATACATCATTTAAGGCCAAAGACGAGTTATCAACAAGTAGACCACTCCAGCTTGTGCACACGGATTTGTGTGGACCTACAAGAACTAAAACACCGAGTGGAGAATCCTACTTCATGCTAATAATCGATGATTTCTCCAGAATGACATGGGTTGCATTTCTCAAGAATAAATCGGAAGCTCTGGACAAATTAAAAATATTCAAAGCATTAGCAGAAAATCAGATAGGATGCAAGCTAAAATGCATCAGATCGGACAGAGGAGGTGAATTCACAGATTATGACTTTGCAATGAATATGGCATAAAACAACAATTTACTATTGCAGGGACACCTCAGCAAAATGGAGTAGCAGAGAGACAAAACAGATCTGTTCAAAAAATTTCCAGAGCCATGATGCAAGAGAATAATATTCCTCAAACCTTCTGGGCAGAAGCGGTACACATAGCAGTGCATGTCCTTAATAAAGCTCACTTAAGGCCAAGCAGTGACAAGACTCCCTATGAACTATGGCATGGAAAGCCAGCTTCAATCAAACATTTCAGAATCTTTGGAAGCAAGTGTTACATAAAGAATAATGATGAAAGTCTTGGGAAGTTTGATGCAAGAGCCGATGAAGGGATTTTTCTAGGATATGCTTCCAAAATTAAAGGGTACAGGTGCTACAACAAGACTCTTCGAAAAATAGTAGAAAGTATTGAAGTGAGGTTTGATGAAGAACTTCCAAACAATACAAGAGATACAGACTGCTGCAGTCCATCAGACAACCATGAAGAAGAAAACCAAAATGATAATGAAACAAGCAACACAACAGAAGATGCAGAGCTGAGCTCGAAAGCCCCCTCAAGATACACTCAGAAGAATCATCCTGAAGATCAGATCATAGGAGACAAGAAAGTAGGGGTCCAAACTAGAAGGCAACTAACAGAACAGACAAAAGAAGTATACATAGCCATGTTATCACAAATAGAGCCAAAGAAGTTTGAAGAAGCCAGCAAGGACAAGTATTGGGTGAAGGCAATGAATGAAGAATTGGACCAAATTGAGAAGAAAAATACATGGGAACTAGTTCCTAGACCAGTTGAGAAAAATGTCAAAGGCTCAAAATGGGTGTTCAAAAATAAAATGAATGAGGAAGGACAGGTAATTAGGAATAAAGCCAGACTTGTCTGCAAAGGATATTCACAAATCGAAGGACTTGATTTCGATGAAACATTTGCCCCTGTAGCCAGAATGGAAGCCATCAGAATGTTTCTGGCCTTTGCTTGCTACCAAAACTTCAAAGTATATCAAATGGATGTGAAATCTGCATTTCTGAATGGAGATCTAGAAGAAGAAGTCTACATGGAACAACCAGAAGGTTTCTCTTTAACAGAAAAAGAAGACTATGTGTGCAGACTAAAGAAGGCTCTATATGGACTGAAACAGGCTCCTCGTGCTTGGTACTCAAGACTGGATAAGCATTTTAAAAAACAAGGCTTTAAGAGAGGTGGAGTAGACAACAATCTATACATAAAAGCCCATGAAAATGAACTCCTGATTGTTGTTGTATATGTTGATGACATTATGTTTGGAAGCAACAGAGATGAACTAGCGAAAGGGTTTGCTGAGAAGATGAAATCAGAGTTTGAGATGTCCATGATTGGAGAACTCAGTTTCTACTTAGGACTTCAAATTCAGCAAAAGAACACAGGTACATTCATCTCACAGGAAAAATACTTAAAAGAAATGTTGAAAAAGTTCAAAATAGAGGACTGCAAAACTGTGTCAACTCCCATGATCACGGGATGCAAGTTGTGTGCTGATGATGGAATATAGATCAAAAACTTTACAGATCCATGATAGGAAGTCTGTTGTATCTGACAGAATCAAGACCAGACATCATGCTAGTAGTAGGCCTGGTGGCTAGATATCAAGCAGCACCTAAACAAAACCACCTTCTAGCAGTCAAAAGAATATTTAGATATCTACAAGGAACAACACAGTATGGACTTTGGTATCCTAAAGGCAAAAGCTTCACCTTGACAGCATACACAGATGCAGATTGGGCCAACTGTGTGGATGACAGGAAAAGCACAAGTGGAGGTGCTTTCTATTTAGGAGAAAGTCTGGTGGCATGGTTAAGCAAGAAACAAACATCTATCTATCTATCTACAACAGAAGCAGAATGTATAGCAGCAGCAGCATGTTGTACACAATTCATGTGGATGAAGCAAACCCTCCAAGACATGAAGGTAGGCATTGATGAACCTATCTCAATCAAATGTGATAATACAAGTGCTATAAGTATATCTAAAAATCCTGTGCTTCACTCAAAAACTAAACATATCCCAATCAAGTATCATTTTCTCTGAGAAAAAGTGGCTCAGAAGATAGTAAAATTGGAGTATGTACCAACAAAAGAACAGACAACAGATATATTTACCAAACCGCTTGCTAGAGAACCATTTGAATATTTGAGAAATAGACTAGGGGTAGTATTTGTAGATGCTACTCTCTGATATGAAGAGAAAGCACAGTTTCAGGGGGAGAAAAGAAACAAGAATATCATTCCAAGGGGAGATCAGCCAGCAAGGGAAGGATAAAATATGTCCTCAAGATCAAAAGGATTATGGCAAGAATACATCCAGCATAAGAGATTCAGGGTCAGTTTTTTAGATCTAATCCAAAGTTTGGAGCAGCAGGGTACAAAGTCAAAAGATCTTAGAGAGAGGAAATGCAAGAAATGTTGAAAAAGGATAGAATCTACAATACGAGATGTGAAACCCCTTGCCATTGATGTCAAAGGGGGAGGAAGAGCAGGCAAACAGAGAAATTATATTGCCACAGAGAAAGTGTATTGCCATCAATGCCAAAGGGGGAGACTGTTGGAAATATTGTCATTGATGGCAAAGAAGGTAGCAGATGCAGAGAGAGGCAAAGGTAGAGCAGTAGAGGTACAACGAAGGCAGACACAGAGGTCGAGTAGCAGAGGTACAACGAAGGCAGAGGCAAAAGCAGCAAAGGAAGAAGCAGAAAGGCAAAGGCAGAGGCAGAGCCGTTATTGCAGAAAAGCAGAGGCAGAGGCAGAGCCGTTATTGCAAAAAGGCAGAAGCAGAGGCAGAGCCGTTATTCCGAGAATCACTACCCCAGCTGGTAGATACACTAAACATAAATTCCGAGAATCCTTACCACAGCTGGAGGATACATAAACACAATTCCGGGAATCTTAACCCAAGCGGCAAAGTATATATATAATCCTTATTCCAAGAATCATAACCCACGCTGGAGGATACACTAAAGCTGAAACATAAAGCTTATATATATGCAGCACCTCATTTATGTTGCGCCTTATATGCAAAGGTCCAAACCATATATATTTATATGGTGCGCAATATATAAAGGCAGGGTGCAATGCATCATGGGCCTGACGAGCAATGTTAGTTTTAAACCATTGGCAAAGTATACATATATATCAAACAAAGGGTAGCGTCTTTTAAACAAAGGGTCCAATACATGGTCTGACTTGTGTGTGTGTGTGTGCGTGTGTGTGTGTGTGTGTGTGTGTGTGTGTTGGTCTATAATATATTGATATAAATATAAAGATCAAATCTTATATAATGCATTTGTATGCGGGTTTAGATGTTCAAAGGGCATTGGCATTTGAATGAATTAAAGGTGTAAAGTTTATCAAATATATGCGGGCCCATGAATTGAATACATCATAAAATCTCGTGCTAATAGTTAAAGTACAAGGCATATATATATATATATATATATATATATATATATATATATATATATATATATATATATATATATATATATATATATATATATATATATATATATATATATATATATATATATATATATATATATATAAGTTATGGATGCGAAATTAAGAATACAAAAGGTTTGTTCGGATTTAAATCAAACAAAAGTCTTATGCTGTGGGACCCTCACCCAATCGCATCGGAGAAAAGCTGGCAGCGGAATTTGTTATCAAAATATTGCGATTGCGATTGAGTTCAGGACCCAATTCATTATACACGGTGACTCATGTGTGTTTGAAGTCCAGCTTAAAGGTATGCCATCGCATCGGAGAATCTAAGGGCAGCGGAACATGTTGACAAGAGTTCTGATTGAAATGCGGACCCGATGGATCAATAAGTCATGATTCATATGTGTGTTTGAGTTCCGGACCCGTACATCGCATCGGCAGAACAATGATTCATCGCATCGGCAAAATACAGTGAACAGTGGTCAATCGCATCGGACAAAAGCAGAACATCGGAGCAATATATTAAAAGATTGTGATTGCGATGAAAGACTAGACCCGATGGGCTTTATAAACTATGCTTCATATATGGTTGAGTTTCGGTAAACAACGAATCATCGGAATCGGAGCATCGGAGCACTGGAATGTCGATACATTCAAATGGAAATTGTGATTGTGATCAATCGCAATCGGAAGAAGTCGAGGAGTAATATATCGCATCGGAAAGCGTGGCAAGTGGGCCCAAAAGGGCATTTGTTATGTATTAACATGATTCTTTATTGTTATAGTGGACGTGGCAGTTTGTTTTCTAAAGCTCTGTATAAGTATGCTGAGAGTTGAAATTACATTTTATATATATATATATATATATATATATATATATATATAAGCGCTGATATAAAAAGCACAGTTACAAATGTATGGCATATGGCCGTTACCCTGTGATAGTGAATAAGGAAACAAACAGAGCCGAAAGGGACAAAGACACAGTCAAAGAAAAGACAAATGCGCAGCCAGCCAAGAGGCTGAATGAGTGAGCTGGAGTTCTCATTGTAATTGAATGTAAACGATTCTAATTTATATTGTTGTGATGCATTGGCAAGTCTCCGGAAGAGAGCGAATATCCCACTGTAATATTAAAATAAGCACCTACAGTTACATTTTTTCTGAGTGAGCTAAAAAGATATGAGAAGGTAGAAGGCAAAGAGACATGGTTGTTCATTTCGAATTCCCAGTAGAATACAAACAACCATGAAGCTATTTTTGTATAAAACTGGGTAATATCCAAGGGGAGAAAGTTGACGAAAAAAGGAGAATGAGAGAAGAAGAGAATGTGCAGCAGAATTGAAAAGAGTTGAAGAAAATAAGAAAGATGCAATAGGTGAGAGAGAGAGTAAATATAGAGAATGCAGAGTATAGAAGATTGAGGCAGAGAAGATAAAGAAAAGAAGAGCATAAAGAGATGCTGCAGAATAGAGCTAATATCTGAGGTAAATCAGCAAACATTCTGGTTGATAAATTGAGGAAGTTGGAGCTTCCCTATCAAGTTGAAGCTTGATAGTTGTCAGTTGTAGCTGACTGAGGTTGGAGCCTCCTGTAGGTTGGTGCCTACAGAAAATTTAAGGGAGTTGGAGCTTCCTTGCAAGTTGTAGCTTGCAGAATTGAGTTAGGAGCCTCCTGTAGGTTGGTGCCTACAGAAAATCAGTGGTGAGAGAGAGTTGGAGCTTGCCTTTGCATCACAACAATAATAAAACGTGGTTTTCTCCCTTTATGGGTTTCCACTTATATCTGGTATCTCTGTGCATGATGTCTATGTGTTGATGTGGTTTATCTAATCTGCTTAATACTTGTTGCTCACATATTAAGATTGTTGTTACATTAACAAATTTGTTTGATACTTGCTGCTCACTAATAAAGATTGCTCACATATTAAGTTGATCACGAATTGAAGGTGTAAATAAGTTTTAAGAGAAAAGTTTTAAAAGTCCATGTATGTGTTAAACTGATTCATCCCCCCGCCCCTCTCAGTTTAACTAAGAATTCAACAGAGTGGAGATTGAAATAGATCTGAGGTTTATAGCAACATTTTAGTGGGTTTATTTAGCCAAAACCCTATTGTCAAGTGGAGATTTCTAGGAAACCTAATAAGAGTTGTGTCAAATTTTTGGAGCTAATTTCCAAGTCATAACAGAAAAAACAAAAAAAATTCCAAAACACGACTTTGATACAACAACACATAATATATTCAACCTTGTAATCATTGTATCATTTTTTTGAGGGCGAGATGGTAGAATAAAACTTGAGTTTGAGATAGAATCTGTGAGATATTTCCACATATATATGGCCTTATTTGTGCATGCCAAAGAGCCTTGTCACATTTTTCAGCTAACATATTGTTGTAGAGGAGAGGATAAATTGCAAAAGATCAGTCAAAATGGATGAGTCAATGAGGAAGTTTGCAACCATTTGTGTTGAACCTCTCATTAGAAGAAACTTGATTAGGAGAATTTTGAAGGTATCAAATCAAGGAATGACGAGGAGCCAAAGCGAAAGAAGTCTCCAGAACTCCCAAGAAAGAGAAGAAACCAAATGAGAAGAGAGCAGATATTTTTTAAATGTTAGGAAGCATTGACGCCATATCACAAATGTGAAGATAAAGAGGAAAAAGAAGCAGATGCATTTGCAAAAATTGTACAAAAAAAAAGAAATGAAAGAGACTCAAATCAACTGATTAAGGAAAGGTTGAGGGTTCCATGGTTGAACAAGAGTCATATGAGGAACACTCCAACTTGCATGATGAGGATGAGATTCCTTCTGACCCTTATGACGAGGTTTATTATTTTATAGTTGATTCCATTGATTCTCACAAGGATACTTCTGAGGAGTAGGAACAACCATGTGGTGATGTTGACAATAGTTATCCATGTTTAGTGGATGAGTATGATGAACTGTAAATTCACCCCATGCGTGAAGAAGGTCGAGGAGGAAACATTTAGAGATACGAGTTCCCAATGATGATTCAACATGGAGAGCACATAAAGGAGCATGAGTTATTTGAGGAGGAGGATGTGCACAATGTGCATGATGATCCATTATGGGAGAGCGAGTTGGAGGATCATGTGGAGCCAATGATGGGGGGGGGGATGATTAATCATCTTTGGATCAGCCATTGATGAGGAGCAGACAAATGCACAGGCAACTGGAGAAGTTAGAATACTTTCAGGAAGCAACCCTATCCAGGAGTACATAGATAGGGCTTGTGGTACAACTTGCCCACTTTTACCCATTATCAAGAGAGGGGTTGGATTTCTTAGACAAATATAGGTGATTTAAAAGGAAAATTTACATGATTTGGGCATAGTTCAAGATAAGGGACTTATCCCACATACAGGTGCATATGCATCTAGACTATATTAGTGATATCGTTCGTTGGTACCATGTTGATGGTATTATATTCTTAGTTAGGGGCGTAGTACAACAAGGACCCTTAGATATGAGGGATACTACATGCTCCAATTGACAGTGGGATGCAAGCCGACAACTCTTCAACATTCCATCCCAGCATCCATAGAGTGGGATTGGCATTGGTTCATGTTAGGGGTTGTATTGGAGAGCGTAATTGTTGGTTGAATACTCTAAGGATCGGCATGCTTGTGAGATCCTTGACGGCATGGTAGGGGATGACCAATACATGGTAATGAACAAGGTGATATACTATAAGGACAAGATTTATTTGGTGTCGGGCTCCCATTTGAGGGATAATATCATGCAAGCTACACATGACTCACCTTCGGCAGGGAATCAAGGGTTTCTGAAGACATACATGGTTGTTAGAGAGCATTGCACCAGGAGGGACCTCAAGGAGGATGTTTAGAGGCATGTTCAGGAAGGTGATACTTGTCATAGGAACAAGGGTGAGAAGACACATCCAGATGGTCTATTACAGTGTCTCCCTATCCCTAAGAGGAAATGGGAGAGTATCTATATGTACTTCATTACAGAGTTGATAGTCATACAGGGGCGAGATTGCATTTATGTGATAGTAGATAGGATGACCAAATTAACCCACTTTTTCACTATTTTGACTCAGTATTCAACTTCACAGACAGCTGAATTATTCTTCCAATAGGTGTTTTGGCTACATGGTATCCCTAAGACCATTGTTTGCGACAAAGACAACAAGTTAATGGGTGGTTTTTAGAAAGAGATGTTTCTACTTGTGGGGATCGTTCTTACTCCTAGCACTAGTTATCACCCACATACAAATGACCAAACATAGATATTGAACAAGTGGTTAGAGGGTACTTGTGCAACTATGTGATGGGGAAACAATGTGTGTGGGTGAAGTGGTTGCATCTTGGGCAGTATGTTATAACACCACCTACCACATGTCTACATGTATGTATCCATTATGTGCTTTGTATGGTTATGATGCACTAACCTTTTGTTGATATGGTTTTTGGAGACAGTACAGCCCCAGGGACTAAGGACTTGATCCAAGAGATTCACGATATCCTTAGATCTCTTAAGGATAACCTGCAGACTACCCAAAATCAACAGAAGCTATATGCAGACACGAGTAGAGTAGAGAGGCACTTTGAGGTTGGGGATATAGTATTCCTGAGGATCCAACCATAAAAGCAGTCCAAACTCAAGCATAATGGCGTAGAGAAATTGAAGCCTCATTTTTGTGGGCCTTACAGGGTAGTCAGGTGAGTTGGGGAGGTAACATATGTGCTAGAGCTTCCACTATGAATCAAGGTCCACAACATATTCCACGTATCTTTCTTGAAAAAGGCTTTGGGATTGCAAGTCACAACAACTACAAATTTTCCTCCTATGGATGATAAGGGGCACCTAATCTTGGTACTTTAGGCTATCTTGGAGACCAAAAAGAGGAAAATTAAGAGCAGAATCATCTAGGAATTTTTCTTTTGATGGAGGGACATACTAGAAAAGGATGCCACATGGGAGGGAGTTCATATATTACAACAACCTACACGTTAGTTTCTTGAAGATAAGCCACATTTGGGATGGGAGGACTATAATTTTTCCTATGATTAAAAATTAGCTAAGATAATTCTGCAATTTTTGTAGTTCTAGGTGGAGAACAATTTTGGGCATAAACTTAGGAAAAGTGGGTAAAAGGAAATTAAATTAAATTTTACAAATGGAGGCTCCAAATTTTAGCACAAAAAGGGAAACTTATTTACATAGTGGGGTGTGGGGGCTACTCCAAGAGGGAATTCAAACTCCCTTGGAGAATTTTGTTTTGTAGGGAAGAAGGAGAGAAGGGGTCGAATTATGGAGCCCAAAAGGAGAGAGGAAAGGCAAAAATTATAAATAAAAGAGGAAGTCTCCACTTTTTGGAACTTTTACCAATTTCGTATCTGAATTACAATTTGCTTGTGTTGCTCATCCAAGTCAACTTTTGTTGCTTAACATAGAGGTTTCCGGATGGGAATCTCACCTCTTCTTCAGGGGATTTTTAGTGCCACTCTAGGAGAGTTTCACTTCATCCTGTAGGAGTTGTTCCAGAGCCAATTTTCGGTGTATTCAACCAATTCTTGGAGTAGACTGGGTGCAGGAAAAAATTTACACCACCTGGTACAGGAAACTCCCATGAAAATCAAGTTTCGAGTATTTGAGGGTCATTCCCTTGGCTATTTTGTTGGAGGTTTGTGGTGGATTGCAGACCTAAATTGGTGACGAATTGCGGGGCATAATTAAGATTTTTTGGGGCTTGTGCAAAGCTAGAGAGACAAGAAATTTGTGCAATTTTAGGGAGCAAATATAAGCTTGGGTTCCTTCTAGAGAGTTTTCCTATTTTCTGGGGGGTTATTTGCTTGCAATTTCTCAGTTGTTGGCAAGAGGTTTTCAACTATTTTATAGCAGTGGATTTCTTATGGGACACAGAGCTAATGGAATGGGGAATTCAACTTTTTAGGGCATGTTGGACTAGTTGGATTTTGGCTCAGACATTTTTGGTTTTGTTGGAGTTGGCCTAGGGAGCCCCTAACTAAAATTTCAAATGTTTTAGAGTCGTATAGAGGGTAAAAACAACATTTCACCTACAACAGTAGTAGCAGGAAATTTATGGGCCAGTGCAAAGTTTTGGGAGGAGCTTACCCAACACTTTGGCTTCATTATTTTCACCTGGGTTTTTCCATGCTCGTTGTAGCAAGCCCCAAGTTCCTTTATTCCTATCTATTTGTACTCCATTATGCTCAAATTAATAAAATGCCTCAATGTTTTTGGTATAATTTCTGGTGTGTTCTAATATTTTGTGTGTGTGTGTGATCCAGGTGGATATTGGTGGCCACCCACCTATTCCACCTATACCTCCAGTCAGTTTCATCAATTTCCTTGATTATAGCAACATTTACTATTTTTAGTAGTTTTTCGGGTCTTGAACTTTCGAAGTTGTTTTGACCTCCTTGTTATCACTCCACCAGATTCCCAAGGCTGAGGAAGGAATCCCAATAGAGGTAACCACAAACCAAGCTTTTGACTTGATAGCTAGCCTTATCAAGCCGGAGAGGGCTCTCTCCAAAATGGTCACACCCAGGAGGGTTGGAGCAATTAGGGTTTTAGGCTAGGTATAGAGTGCAAGGGGTTGTTTTGATTTGGTTTGGTTGGGTAAATTAGTGGATAAAGGAATTAGGTCAAGGAAAGCTAGGTCAGGGCAAATGGAGTTAGGGTTGCAGGGATCAATGGGGCAAGGTAGGTACAATGCCAATCATGAATGGTTTTGAAACTGTAAGAAGGATGAGGAAAGCATAAGGGATGTATTTCTCTCAGACAGAAGATAATGAAACAAAATATCATCACTTACCCAAAACAGAGCATGTGCAAGCATGTATTCTGAATTTCAAACTTATAAAAGATCATAACATAGACATGAAAGTGAATATTAACAATACATTCAAACATATGTGACTGAAGAAGAAACTATGAAAGAAATTCAATACCATAGGTATCCCATAAATGTAGCTGCAACTCCTCTTTATTAGCTTGGCCAAAACTGAGTACAAGTTCCCTTGATCAACTAGCAAAATCAAACTAATTCCAACTTCCAACTCATGTGAAGAACTGAGCTAAATAGACATGGAAACCACCTTCACTCATCCTCAAGGGTCGGATCCATGAGAGGAGGAGCTGATCTACTAAATTCTAAACTGAAACCTAGAGTGTAGGGTGGTCAAAGTGACTCATCCCTAACTTTTACGAACTGATTCATTACACCTCATATGCTTGATCTACCTAATGTATCTACCCTATTAAATAGTAAAAACATGATAATTACATTCATATTAACCATTTACAAAGGTAAATTCAACATTTCCCAAAATAAAAATCAAAACTGAAGTGAAACTCAGAAAATTTCTGAAGACTTCCAAATGCACCATTTTCTTGTTAAACGCACAGCGACAAGGCAGAAAATATCCTCTGTGTTCAAGGCTAAATTTGAGTGCCTTCCCGGTGTCCAAATATGCTCCAAGATGGCTCGTTGGAAAGCCCTTCAAGTATAATTTTCAGAATTACCTTAATTTTTAAAAATGAAGCCCATTTTACCTGTCAAAAATCACTTCTCCCAAGACTAGTAAACGCGTAGCAACTAGGCAGAAACATGGTTTTTTTTATTGTTTTTTGACTTTTTCAGTGACAATTTCTCCTCCAAAAGCTTAGAAAATTCATAGGGTTGATGTTATCATCACTAAAAATCTACTGGTGGTGGCCATTTTTCCATTAGATTCCCCAAAAAAGAGCGTAGCGTCCAAGGTGCTGCGTGTTTAGCAAATTTTCTGTGCTGAAATAACCTTAAAAATACAGAAATGTACCAAAATGCTAAGTTTTCCAACATTTTGTCAAAATTGTTGGGATATTTGTTGATCATCTATTTGAGGCATGGACTATCACCTCGGCAAGTATATCTAACTTCTATTTCTCTTCTTTCTTGGTCAAGTCTTCAATTTTGGCATTGGCTCTTTTGAGCTTGGCCAATGTAATTCTCTCTTTCCGAGCATGAATTTTGACCTTTGTCCTCAACAAGTCATTATCCTTGTTGGCGTTCTCTAGAAACTTATCCAAGTGTAGATTGGATTTATCAAGCCATGGTTCCATGTTCTTACTGATTTCTAGGGCAAGTTGTTCATTTAGTGTAAGTCGGTCTCCTAGCTCAGCTTCCCTTTGTCTCTCTAGGGCTAGAGCTATTTTCAACCCTCTAGTCCTAGGTCTCTGTCTTGGAGGTTGATCCTCATCATCATCAATTTCACCAAAATTCTTTAATGCCTCCTCAAGCAAGGCTTTAGCCTTCTCTGCCTCTTTCTGTGCTTTGATGCATTTCACCTCATTAATGACCTGTTTGGTTTTCAACTGCTCATTTTCATGCTCAAGAAAGTGAATCGCATATTTAGCCCTCTTAAGACTAGCTTGGAGCTCACTAATCTTATCCTCTTTCCATTTTATTATTGCATTTGTGATTTTGTCTTCATCCTCCTCATCTAGGTCAATCAACCGAAATTCTTTCTCTGTTTCATGATTGTCCTCCTCATCATGAATGACTGGCTCTATCACCTTTTCCTTACCTTATCTACCTGTTGTGTTGATGAATAAGGCATGGCCCCTTTCACTCCAAGTGAAGAAAACACATGCCTATAGCCTCTCTGGTAAGTTTTGGGCAATGGCTCAACCTCAACCAAACTAGCCCATTTTGCCTCAATGTCCTCATCCCTACTTGGTGACTCAGAATCATAATGTGATGGTAATCAAGGGTTATAAAAGGGTGAAGAAGAAGGGTCAATGTGAGATGGAGGTGAATGAGGTGAAGGGAGTTGATCTGGCAATGCTGTATGAACAGTAGGTTGAGATGGAGGGATAGATGAGGAAGGATGAGATGATGAAGGTGAATTTTGTTCATGCTGAATAGGTGGGACATTGAAAATATCATTGGATATGAAGGTGTCCCAGGGAATGTTTAACTGATCATGTTGATACATGACTGTCATTTTGATAAGGGAGTGGTGAAAGAGACTTTGAATTTTATGATCATAATCTCTATTTTTGGCAATAAATGCCATCAATTCTCTGGTAGAGATAATAGGGTATATGAAGCATTTTGACCCTAGTGAAGTGCATGAGTAGCCAAATATGATAGTAATAGAGTCTAGAAAACCTTCCCTCACAGGTGAAGTATTTCATGATGATTTTCATCATGGGGACATATCTGTCCAGGAGGTAGGAGAAAGGAAAAATAATATTTCTCTCATTCTTGTACCTTGGTTTAAGATATGGCTCATAATAGTAATGATTTAGTTTTCCTTGTTTAAACCATCTTTCCCCAACATTTGGGATCCCATTGGTAGTTGCTATAATTTCAGTGGACATAGTGAAATTAACACTGATAAGAGTGACCTGTTTGTCATGGAGGTTAGAAATGAATAATCTTGTCAACATAGGATGGTACTGGACTCTTTGCACTTTTTCACAGAACTCGAAATAGCTTACATGCTTAAAGCATGCCACAGTGAGGGGAGATGCCATAATCTCTCTGGTATTTTTTGGTTCATGTCTAATGAATTTCCCTCCTTTTTTATATGACTTTCTCTCCTGTCTTTCTTCCTCCTCACTATAACTTTTGTTCTCCTCTTCAGCCATGATGTTTCTTGGTGTCAAAAACCCTAGGGACGATGGAATGGAATGAAAGAGTATGAAGTGAAGGGAGGTGGGAGGAAATGAAGGAAATGGGAATATGGAAGGGAGCCTAGGCAAGTGAAACCCTACAACTTAGGGTTATAAGGGATATTATTGTTTAGGGAATGGGGATATACAAATAGGGAATTGGGAAAATGTTTTTAGGATTGTGAGGGAGAGTGTATGAAGGTTTAGGGACTAGCTTTATGGCGTGAATTAGATTTTAATAAGCAATGGGGTTTCTTAATTTAGAAGTAGGTTTGAACTCACTGAATCAAAATTATACATCAAAGTGATGAGAATTTTGTTATTTGCTGGCAATATAAGCATGAAGACTCATTGTGCAAAGATTTAACATCAACTTGTGGAGTAGCAAGCTGGTAGAGGCTCTTTTGGAATTTCTGGGTGAACGCGCAACGACCCAGCAGAACGCAAAGCGACCCAACAGAACGCGCAGCATAGTTGTAATTTACACTGCTGATTTCGACCAAACACGCAACATCCTGGTTCAATGCGCAATGTCCTGGCTAAATGCGCAACGACCAGGAGAACGCGCATCAACCAACTCTGTTTTTCACAATTTCACTCTGAAAATCGAAATTTATTCTCTGCTGAGGTTTGCTTGAGGTTGTATGACACAAATGAACTTTGTTTTGAAGTGTTGAGGGCTCTTATACTCTAGTGGATTTGATTTATAATTTTAAAACCCACTTTCCTTATGTTTCACTTTTTACTTTTCAAATTTTCACACTAATGCTCTTTGACTTCTGACTTTTTGTTTTGCAGGTTGATCAGTTGATGGAGTTTGGCTCTTTCTTTCAGTTTGGCATGAATGCTTGAGTTGGTAGCCAGGGAATGAAATATTACATATGAAAAACATAAAATTACGTAGGAAATAAAAATAAATTACATCTTTGATTTCATATCAAAATGACATTTTGATATGAAAATCATATGAAATCAAAATTACAACTTAAAAAATATAATATTTACATATTGATGATCTTCTGTAGATGGAAATATAATTTCATTGAGTCACTAATTTTTTTGTTGGCTTTATTGAGACGGAATAATGCATTTTTTTGGACCTTGAAGACAAAACCCTAGTGATCTAATGAGACTTTGAATAACCTGATTTCCATGGTTGACTTTAACTGAGACAAGACACAGTGAAATGAGCTTTTCATAGGTGTTATTATGCTCAAGAAGACATGGAAGTGAGTCAGCAAATGTAGTTCTCTGAGGGAGAGTGAATTTTTATTGAGGGAGGCTACTATCAGTGAAACAATTTTTTGCATGACCTAATGGAATGATATAAAAAAATTGGAATGAGACACCTAAAATAAAAATGAAAGGAATGGCATTGATCATTGAAGGAAGAATGTATATTCTGACACTAACACCCCTAAACAACATTTTTTAGGTCCGCAATAGGCCCATGCCTAAACAAATCCTATAGTACTCGAAGAGATCTGTCCAACAAGGTATCATACACTCCAAACGAAGATCATATGACCAAGTTACAACCCCCAACTAACCCCAAAAGGGCCCACAAACTCTTGTCGTTACATCTCCCAGGGCCAGGGTTTTGGTTGTTTAAGTCTTTCCTTTGTTTTTCAATAATAAAAAGGCCCTTGAGCCTCGTTGTAACACAACTTAGAGGCATGTAGCCACCACATCTCTTCTCAGATATAAACTACCATCGCCCGAGCTAGTTAATTTCCTTTATACTTGTAAGCATATTTCAATTCTTTGATATTAATGAAATGAAGATTTATTTTTGTTGCATCTATGTGTTTATGTTTATATCTGTATTATGTTACGTTCTTGCATAAGTTCGAATTAGTGTGGAAGTTTTTTGTTGCTTGTTTATATCTTGCTTTTGTTATCACTTAATATTTCCATTAAGAATATTACACTTCTTTTGATGATTTCTCCACCATCCTTATGACTACTTCTTTGAAATTGCTTTAGAAAGAAAACAATTCAATGAGATGACGATCTAATATACTTACTTGTCTCTCTATGATGGAATTGATTGGGTTCCTAGTCCCCATTCGCTACGCTATTGAGAATGGAAACTCTCAACTTGGTTAGACTGCATGCAAGTGAAAATGAGGCATCTTGTCACGAATGTGGCTACTAAATTTAGTGGAGGGTGTGTATGTTAATTTATCGAGTGTGGTGTTAATACGCCATTATATTGTATTCCCTTCATATTTAAAATGGTTCAAGTCATTGTTAAATGTAGTCATGAAATATGTGCCATGTCACATCCATCAAGCTAAGATATAAAATTAATTCAATTATAGGTTTGGACCCGAGATTTCACGGTTGTCATTGATCCATTTTAAAATGGACGGTTAAATCTCATTAGGTCATGGAAGGGGTGTTAACCAATGTGCACCTTCCGACCCAATAAGAAACCAGCACTGTCAAATTATATTGGATCCTGTGTTGAGTGGTATCAAGCCCAAGAGGAATGTTTAAAAACGATTTAACTTTGGGCTCGATGAGATACTACAGTTTTGAATTGGATTTTAACACCTATTAGATTATAGCAATTGGGTAGTTTATGAAAATTTCAAATTTCCAATGTCAAGGATGTATTGGAACATATTTCTACTTTAATGGACTTTAGGCCTAAACCCTCGCACAAAAGGGAAAAAACAAACTTTATACTATAAGGAAGAGGTCAGATTATACAATGGGTGAAGGAATCTAACTAAGGAAATGCCTTTAAAGAGAGTGCAGGATTTTTTTGAGGTATTGTTTTTCAATCCAAGATTATATACACATTTTCCTTCAATTGTTCCTTCTAGGTAAAATATAGCCTCCTCCGTCCCCACCCACCCCTCTGACATTTGCCTCCCTTCAATAAACTAAACTTATTTCATGCTACAACTATATAAATATTATTTTAAAAATAAAAATCTAAAATGGTACCATTTTTATTCCCATAATCTATTTGATGAAAGAATTCATTGTCAATGATTAGAAACATAAACTATTGTTTCACAATGCATAGGATTCTAGAACTTCTATTTCATCCATATTTCAAATAAATAGGAATATGGATGGGTTTTGAAAGTTACCCAGAGAAAAGTCCATAATTGAATGACTCTTCTAGTTCAAATAAGAACTAAGCATTTGCAAAAGCACCATCAGAGCCATAAGAGAATATGTTTTCTTTTGTCTCATTTGAAGTTTGACAAAACATTTCCAACAACTAAGTTTACTCATATATCAATAACATATCAAGCTAAAACTATTGTGACAATAGTTATTAAATTATACACTGGAAAGATACAACTAGCATGCCTCTATTCTCAAACACAACATTTCCAAATATAGAAGTTTCTAGCAACCCTCTTCTCATTTACAATATCCTTCTTTTTTTGTTTCAATTTTAGCATCTCCTTTTTTTTTGTTCTTCCTTGGTCAAGAGTATGATGAGATCCTTCGAAGTTAGTAACTAGGAGCTCCTATTTACTTGAGGAAAATATTTGGAACATGTCCCCAAATTATTTATCACCCTCTATGTTATAAACTATAGGAAATGTGAGAGTAATGGATTGGTACTTATCTAAATATCAGGATCTTGTGATTTTTATTCATTGACATCTTCAATTGGTTCTTGATCACATCCAACTTCATATTGTTATTCCACACCTCCAACATCCACAAAATAATGCGTGAATTCAATGTAATTCATGTTTTCCTATAGTGAAATCATGTCAAGGCTTTGGTAATTTTCATTTTCTAATCCCCATGTTTGGTGAATGTAATTAAAGGATGATAATGTTGGAGGGATGGCATGGATTTAATGCTAAGGTTATTTGATGTAAATATCCTATTTAACTAAATTATAAAATTGACAAAGTTGAAGAAGAGGACCAACATATACAGATTCCAATCTTTGAAAGGAGAGATTGGGAATTTTCCTATATCTTCCCTGAATTTAATTATGTTCACCCCTGATGTTCAAGTTGAGCCACCCAACTGCCCAAGCATTTGTTAAAGGATGGGGTAGGAGATAATATATTTTCCCAAGCATGGATTACATGCCTCACGACAAATTTATATTTTACTTTGTGTCTTAAGATGGGGACCCCAGACGTCTCTTGCATGAAGCATCTTGCGGGGAAAAGGATGCCACTTTTTGGAAGTTGAGAGAGAGAGGATTGTAGCGATTGAAGAGTAGAGATAGAGAAAAAAACCAAATCATGGGTAAACCTGATCCATATTGGATCATTATATATTTTTTTCATCCATATCGATGATTTTAGAGTGGAAAAGTGGAGTAATCAGCTCACGAGACCATTTTTACCTACTTGACCCAGTTTAGTGAATTGGGGTTTGAAACCTTTCATGAGAATTTTGAGGCATCAAATGACGATTTTTGGGGGTAAATTTTTTGTTTATTTGGCATGGAACCTTTCTTTTCATGTTATTCACACAAATTCCTTTCCAATTGTGTGAGAATCATCTCAATCACAATCTGTATGCAAAAGTTATGCCACTTAAAAGTTGACAATCTTGTTTTCACCACCATAATTCGAGACAATGCCATGTTAACCCCCATTATTCATGGAAAATGGGCTTGCCACGCGATTAAGATGAACAAGAACCTATAAGACTCCATATTGTAACCTTTTTTAAGATTTTAGGTAGTCAAACTTAAGTTGTCGGGTTATGTTATAATTGAGCCATTGGGAGGAAAATGGGTTCCATTCTTTTAAGTGCATTTGTTCCATAGATGAGAAAAAATATCTAATAGGGATAGGATATTGAGTAGATAGAGAGGACTTTTTCACTCTAGGAGCCCACGGGCCACGGGACATACTTTATTGTACTCGCAACCATTTTCTATTCAAAGAAAGAGAGAAAAGCGACCTCACCTTCCAGTTAGGTTTTCTCCCAAAAGTGTTTACGAGGTCATATCTTGTGTCAATCGTGGTTTGTGAGTGTTTATTTTGTTTCTCTCTATTTTGGCATAATTTTAATTTTATTGCATAATAAATTAACCATAATCTACAAATCTAAAGAGAATTAAAACCCTAATATTGTAGATTTCATTTTTTTAATTTTAATATAGTTTAATTTGATGTGTTGTGAAAAACCATATAGTGGAATATCCATGGTAGTTTATGGATCATATTGGTAAAAGAGCATAATTTTTTGAGTATATTGCGGATAATTTTAGGCAATCTAGATCGGTTAAGCCAAAATACATAAAACCCTAGTCATGGCCAATGAATCTGTGAATAACCCTCCTGATCTTGCAAAGGAGAATTTTCCGAGGTTTGACGAAAAATTCGAAGATAGAAACCATAATGTAAATCCCCTCATGTCGGGCCTGAGCAATAATATTAGGCTATTTGGAGAAGATGAGGGCTCTAATAGAGAGGATATATCATAGGGGATATCAGGAGATCGAGAAGAAATAGAGAACCAACTGAAGAAAGGACCCAAAAAACATCAACCTAGTTCGAGTGGCATGAATCATTCACAGTACCTATTCATAATGGAAGCTAAGGTCAATAACAAGTTGTACCAAGGTGAGATCGATGCTCTGAAGTAAATCATTGGTTGTAGCACTTATAAGTGTATTTTAGTGTCCATCATGTTAAGGAAGAACAAAATATTTCATTTGCATGACTGAAATTAGAGGGCCATGCCTTGACTTGGTGGGAAATCCACATAAAGACCTTGAGGTTGGAGGGAGATCCACCAGTGACTAAGTGGGAGGAATTTAAAAACCTCATAAAGTCACAATTTATCCTATTTGGTATGTCGAGGACCAGTGGATCTAGTGGCACTACTTTAGGAAAAATTTAGGGCACAAGATACGATAATACATCACGTAGTTCAGAAAGATGGCCATAATGCTAGATATCTCCCTAAATAACCCATATGTACTCCTCAAGTATTTGGGGGGTCTACACAGCCATTTGTGAAATCAAGTGATGTTATTCAAGCCTAGATTTGTGGGTGACACTTGTGTACATGCACAGTACTTGAAGAACATGGGCCTGAAGAAAGGGAAATTAAGTGGATCAAAGCAGAAGAAGCAACAAGATGCTTCTAGGAAGAAGTGGAAAGGGGGTGGGGGGGGGGGGTGGGGGGATATAAAAAAATGATAGCCACAACACACTAGTGTAAAGATCCCAATAGCCACTACAACCACTGCAACATTGATGGCCATACAGACGATAAGTGTTGGATGTTTCATTTAGAGGTTAACTCGATGAAAATAAATAAATATAACAAGAATAATAATCTCATGGCCACTGATTCAAGAAACCAGGTTGAAAACATCTCGAATGTGGATGAGAAGATTGTATGTGCATTAGTGCAAAAGGAGGTGAATCTAAGTAGCCTTCAACAACATGAAGAGAAAGAAAGGACCAAACTATTCCACATAAAGATATAGGTCAAGAAGACAAAGATTGATACTTTGTTTGATTCAAGATCGCAGAAGAATCTCATTGTAGCAGATTTGGTCAACAAATTGGGATTGGAAGTTCGTGATCATCCGAGCCCATATCCATTGGGATGGGTAAATAAGGATGCAAAGTTGAAGGTAACAAAACAATGCAAAATTAAATTTTCCATCAATGCTTATTTTATTGATGAATTAGAACTAAATTTAGTTCCCCTTGATGTATGTGGAGTTGTATTTGGAAGTACCTACATGGAAATGCAAGATGAAATATACATGAGGATATCCAACCAATATTGGCTCCTCGAGGATGGAAAATCGTTCAACATAAATGCGCAAAAAGGCAAGTCAAAATTTTTTCCAGTAAGTGCCAACCAAGGTAAGAAATTGACCAGTTCCAACAAGAAGTATGTTTTATTATTTTTAAGAGATAATCAGTTAGAAGAGTCCATAAGAGGAAAGGCATCCCTAGAGGGGTGTACTAAGAAACATAAACAACAACTGGAAGAGTTGCTACAGGAATATAGGGATGTGTTCCGGGAGCCTAAAGGGTTACCACCAAAGAAGGAATTGGAGCACAAGATCCAACTATTGTTGGACTCCCCATTGCCAAACATTGGTTTGTATAGATAGTCTATTACAAAAGCAATTGATGTGAAGAAATATTTGCAACAAATAATAGAACATGGTGTCATACGACTGAGCACATCACCATGTGGTTCGCCCATCATCATTGTGCCAAACAAGGACGGGACTTGGAAGATATGTATTGATTACAGGGCATTGAACAAAACCGCGCTCAAGAACAGGTAGCCCCTACTTAGGATAAATGATCACTTGGATTAGTTGCAACAAGTGAAATACTTCACCACGCTGGACTTAAAGTCTGGATATCACTAGGTTTGAGTAAAATAATAAGATACCTCAAAAACTACCTTCAAAACCAAGCAATGTTTTTATGAGTGGTTAGTAATTCCATTTGTCCTGTGAAATGCACAACCTACATTTATAGGGTTAATGATTGATATATTGTGCCCATTTATATATTCATTTGTTATCATCTATTTGGATGATATACTTGTATATAGTGCTACCTAGGAGGAGTACATCACACATTTGTCGCAAGAGACATTAAAGAAGCATTAACTGCTAGAAAATCTCAAGAAATGTGAGTTTGCATAGCAGTATTTGTTGTATATGGGTTATGTGATAGGTGGAGGAGATATGGAGATATATCTTGCCAAAATGGAGGCCATCATGAAATGGTCAATGCCTACTAATTTTTATGAGGTTAGTAGTTTATTTGGGGCAAAAAAATACCTAAGGAAATTCATAGCCTTATTTTCAGTGATAGTAATTCCACTACATGCCATAAAAACAAGTGGCAAGAGTTTCCAGTGGGGAAAGGGTCAACAAAGGGCCTTTTAGGAGTTAAAGAAGAATACCACTCAAGCACTAGTTCTAATATTACCAAACTTGCAACATCCCTTTGAAGTGGAGATAGATGTGAGTGGGCATGATATGGGAGAGGTCTTGATGCACAAAGGAATACTTGTATGCTACATTTATGAATTACTTCATGGGGCAATTATTAACTACCATACCTATTCCAAGGAGCTTCATGCCCTAGTGCAAGATGTGAAGAAGTGGAAGCATTATCTGATGGGAAAGGAGACAGTAATCCACATAGATCACCAACCACTATAGTACCTGCAAGCCCATGGTAAGCTATAGTAGACCATGAATTACAAGTGGATGGGGTTTCTATAGTAGTTTCATTTAGTGATAAAGTATAAGAAGGAAAACACAAACAAGTTGGATGAAATGCTTTCAAGGCCAACCACATCAAATATAATGGCTTTGGGAACCCTGATGCACATGGATCCATTCACCCATGATGCATACAAAAAGACATATTTGGAGGACGAGGACTTCATGACAGTTGCAAAACCAAAGTCGTGTGCTTGATAGTGAAGACACCATTGAATACCATCTCCAAGACATGTTACTGTACAAGATAGATAAGTTATGTGTTCCTAAAGGTGAGAATTTGTAGCTAATTAGAAAGGCTCATACCTCCAAGGTTTTAGGGCACTTTGGTGTAGGGAAGACAATTTCCAACTTGTAGAGGTATGTGTATTCGCCCAAGATACAAGAATAGGTAACTATGTTCATAAAAGGACAGATGATTTGTTGTACTAGCAAGCCTAATAATAAGAAACACGGTATATATCATCCCTTACATGTACCCAATCGTCCTTGGGAAATAAGTTCCATGGAATTTATGGAGGTTTACCAACAACTAGGAAGGGACATGACTACCTGTTCGTGGTAGTAGAAAGGTTTATCAAGATGTGTGTTTTGATGCCCTGTAAACAAAACATCATTGCGAAAGAAGAAACATAATTTATCTTTGGACATGGATGGGTGCACTTTGGGACAAAAAGGAGCATCATTTCAGACAGGAACATGAGATTTCTCCATGCATTTTGGACTACATTATGGGATAATATGGAAACGAAGTTTAATACGCCTACAACATTCCATCCCCCAGACAAATGGAAAAGCAGAAGTAGCCTGTAGGATTTTGGTGCAAATTTTGAGGGGTTATAATTAGAGCATCTGAAGACCTAGGATGAAAATCTAGTATATATAGAACACTCTTATAACATAGTAATCCATATTCTACTAGTAAGTTCCCATTTAAAACTTGTATTGGATATTTTCCATCTTCACCTTTGGATATTGAATATGGGCAACACTGAGTAAGGGAGGATCTTACCGGGGATGCCTTGAGGGTTGAAAAAAATGTTGAGAAGATAAGGCATATCCATATACAGGTACAACAGACACTACATAAGTCACATGAAAAATACAAGGCTATAAATGATCAACACAAAACAAAGAAGTCATTTAAGGTGGGAGACAAAGTATGGTTACAATTAAACAAGGAGAGGCTGCAAGGTCTTGGTAAGAGAATCAAGGATCCGTGACATGGTCCCTTTTATATGCTAGAAAGGGTGGGTGATAATTCCTATTGACTCAGTCTACCACCATACAAGCACATTTACTCAGTTGTGAATGTATAGAATCTAAAACTTTATGAGCCTTCCATGCTAAATCAAGAACAAGAACATGTTTGACCTTCTATGGAGGATTTGGGACTAGATGCTTAGGCATAGTTGAAAAAAGATACCATTTTTTAGAAGAGTTCTAGAACTACAAGACAGGGGCAACATTCCCTTTGGTAGATTGGGTTGAAAGGACAACTTCTATGAAAATCTAAATGGTACACCTGAGAGAAGGTGGAGGAAAATTTCCTCATCTTATTCAGTAGAGGCTATTTGGGACCAAAAGCCTCCCAAAATAGGCAAGTGTGATTTAGATTGTATCACTATATTATTTTTGATCCATATCGATGCTCTTAGAGTTGAAAAAGTGGAGGAATCAACTCATAGGACCATTTTTATTGGCGGGACTTAGTTTGGGAATCTAGGGCCCAAAACCTTCCAAGAGTATTTTGAGGTATCAAACAATATTTATTTGGGGTACAAATTCTCCAATTTATTGTGACACCTTTTCTCCATATTGTACACACAAATACCTTTCCAACGACGTAAGAATCACCTCAATCAGAGTATGTATGCAAAAGTTATGCTGCTAAGAATTTGACCTTCCTGTTTTCACAACCATAATTCAAGAGGATGTCACATCATTGCCATTATTCGTGGAAAAGGGGATAGCCACATGATTATGATGAAGAAGATTCTATAAGAGTCCATACTCGAGTTACGAGTTGAGGTAGTCAAACCTAACCACTGGTAGGCTATCAAGTTGTGTTGTAATTGGGCCACTAGGAGGAAAAGCCGTTTCATTATTTCAAGTGCATTTGCTGCACATATGAGCAAAAATAGTCGAGAGGGATAGGAGATAGAGTACACATAGAGGAATTGTGAACTATAGTATCCCATGGTCCACAAGCCATACTTATTTTTACCCACAACCATTTTCTATTTAGAGAAAGAGAGAAGAGTGACCTCACATTCCAACTGGGTTTTCTCCCAAAGAGGCTTCCTATGTCATATCTTGTGTCAATCATGGTTTGTGAATTTTACTTCATTTTTCTCTATTTTCTGCACAATTTTAATTTTCATGCATACACAATTAACCATAATAGATATATCTAAAAATCTAAAGAGAAATAAAACCCTAATAATGTAGATTTCAAACCTTTTTAAATATAGTTTTATCAGATCTGTTGTGATGAACTATCTAGTGGAATATCCACAACATTTTATGGATCAAAACCCATAATCATTGTGAACTTGTAATCCTTTAATGTTATAAACATGTGTTTAGAAATAGGACACAAATTCCATATTTGATTTGTGATGGTTTAGGAAACTAATGAGAGAGCCCTCCACCTCAATTTGGTAGATCGAGAAGAACTCGACTATTTTATTGTGTTTGTGCACACGAAGCATTGGAAAGAGGGATGATCCCTTAGGTAATTATAGGAAAAAATAAAGGAGTCTCCCTATGTGTTGTGTCAATCCCCAGTGTCCATATTTTGTTGTGTATTTATCCCAAACTCGATGCCTGAAAAGTGGCATCCCTGTTTCTCGGACAGTGAAGGAGATTGGCCTTCATCCTCTATCCCTTGAATTTACCCTTCAGTGCAATACCCTGAGGGCAACATCCTTCGTACATCAAATCTGGCTTAGGGGTGGCTAACTATAAGAACTTTGTAGTGTATTTGTGCCTATATTTGGGTGGAGTGTATCAGTCCCTTCTTCAATTTCCAATAGATTTAAGCGGATCGGACAAGTGTATTTCCTTCTTTACGACTGAAAATTTAATGTTGTTCAACACGACATGTTTAAGTATTATGTTGAATTTACTATGTATGTATGCTTTGGTAAGTTGAGATTCGTTGTATGATTCTAATGAATATGCATGATCCGTGTGCTAAGAAATTAACACGGTTTTTCTATTTGTCAAAATGCATTCCTTTACAAATATGAAATGTTGGGTGAAATGGCAACTATTCATCTATGTTAAATGATAATTTTATTTTTTGTGTGCTCATGAATTAAGAGGCCAACCTTAGATATGTTAATTGTGCCATGTTTATATGCATGCTTGTAATAATTTATGAATCTTTGTGCTTTTCCAAAGGAACATCACTAAGAGGTATGTGGTCCTGTTTATTGCTAAAACCTTTGGTTAAGTCCGTGTGCTTGCCGAAGATTGGAAGGTCTTGTGAATGATGGAACCTAGAAGCAAGAGTATAATCCTTAATGAGACGGGGGGGATTCAAGAGGACAAAATATTTCCAGAACATATGATGTTCAATATGTTGAATTTTGCAACAAGAAACAGTGAAGGAGGCATCCTGAAACATCATCCTTGATCCTAGTTGGAAAATAATCACCTAAACTAGGTGGGGCCCACACAGGCTATTTTTAGGTGTATGTCTATTTTTATACATGGTGAGCATATTCTATATGTAGAAGGATGCTATTTGTAAGGGTTGGTCAAATGTGAAAAATAGATGAAATTATATTTTTAAAATATTGGGCGAAGTCTATTTATAGAGCACTGATCTAAAAATAGATGCATGTCGGATATTATTAGCTCTTAATAATATTTGGACTCTAAACAATGTCTTATTCTCTTGGAGCACTTCAGCTAAGTGCACAGATGTGGCACAGCAGCTGACAGAAGGAATTACGCTATTCCTAAGGGTTTATTGGAGCTAATGCATGGAGGACTCAGTTAGAACTCAAGTGGCAGAGTTATGACACAGTTGGAAGAAGTAGTTCATGAAGTTATATCCAGTTTAACTCAGTTAGACTCAGTTGAGCTAGTTGTATCTATTCTAACTGAATGATACACTAGTGAGAGTGGATTGAATTAACTAGTTAATTAATTCACAAATAATAACTCATTAATCAACTGAACAATACATCAGTTAACTACAGTGCATGGCAGTTTCAGTGGAGACCAGTGGAGAGGTAGTTGAAAGAGCAGGTGTGACTATCAGTTGTGACTATAGTGTTGCATTGTTTGCACCACAAATTCATTGGAGATGCCAATGAGGATTGCGTAGTCAATATAGGATGGATTCAAGTTCATTCAGTTCCATTTTTCAGCGGGGATTGCACAGTAGAGGCAGGCTAAAGGCTGGCAAAGATCGGTGCATGGATTTGCAAGATCAGGCCTGATTAGTGTGTAGCGATTGGATTGTACTGAGAGCTTGTGATAAGCTTTGTACGAGGATTGTTACATGATCTCTATGACATATATTACATAATATATAGTTGGGGTTTTTAGCTTTAGGCTTTCCCGTTAAAAAAACTGTGTTAATGTGTGTGAATTTTTATGGTTTCATGTGTGCTTTGCAATTGATTTAATTTCCACATGTGATGATCAATGGTGGAATAGATTCGGTATTGTGCATGAAGTTAAAATAGTGTGTGATCAGGAGAATCTTGGACATATGCATGCGTAGTGCATATAATTTCTACATGGTATCAGAGCAGTTGATCATTGGAGCAGATTGCAATTATTGAAACATTTGAGTTTTGTGTTGGTGGAATTCGAATTTGTTGTAGTGTTTTCTTGGTGTCGAAGTTGAGCATTCATTGAAATGTCTTTCAACAGATTGCGATTAGAATATGCCCTTGAGGGCAGCTCGAATTATATTGCATGGAAGGACAGGATGGAGGCGGTGCTTGAAGATAATGGCTTGAAGGAATTCATCGAGAGAGATGTTCTTAAGCCCACTTCGGCGGATGCTGCAGTACTTGATGCATGGCAAAATAAAGTAGCAAGGGCGAGGAGGATTTTGTTGGAAGGTGTGAGAGACCATATTGTCTCAAGCCTTCATGGAAAAGCCACTCCATATGCTATGTGGAAGGCTTTGACAGATTTGTTCCAAAGTAGAAGCGACCAGAGGAAGTTGGCGCTTAAAGACAAGCTCATAAAAATAAAAATGCAGAAGAATATTTATAGATTTTGTAGAAATTAGCTGAATAAATCACTTATTCACTGAAGATTAACCTGGTCATATATCAATTTCGAATTGCATACATAACACATAACCTTCTTCTACAATTAATTGTCACATGCGGAAATAACAAAAGCAATCTCACATCAATTCAATCACACATTAACTCGGTATGTATGGGGAAAGCCTATAGCTGAAAACCCCGCAGCTATTGTGTATATTATAATGGAGAAATCAAGTAACCAAACAAGTACAATACTCCTCACAAGTACTCAGTACTCTCTCATGAAGTTACTCACAATCTGACTCAGTTTTGAACAAGTCTGAGGTTCAAAACTCCCCGCCAATTGCCTTTCGTCTATTGCGCAATCATGGCCTGTATATGAAGAGGTTCAAGGTTCGAATCCCCTTCCCTTGATTGCGTAATTTTCATGGACAATTCCTCCAAGTGTAATGCAAATCTCATGCAAAACAAATCTATCAACTGATAGCTTTACTCACCCTTTCATCTACCTCTTCCACTGGTCTCCACTGAACTGATCATGCACTGTAGTGAACTGAAGTGTTCTTGAGTTGACTAATGAGTTAATATTTAGTAAATTAAATATTATTTAATTTACTCCACTCATATCTAGTTGATTAGTTAGTTAACTAATCCCAACTAGTTCAACTAAAACAAGCAGAACACAACTCCACTACTTGTCCCGTTAACTCCTCCAAAACTCCTGCCACTGAAGTCTAACTGAAGCCAACCATGCAAGATGCCATCAAACCCTAGGAACCACGTGATTCCTTGTGTCAGTTGCATGAGTCACCTCCATGACTCAAGCTGAAGTGCGCCAAGAGAGTAAACTGCTGTTTATAGTCAAAATATTATTAAGGGTAAATAATATTTGACTTCCATATTTTTAGGAGATCAGTCTAAAAATAGCCTGGGTCCTAAAAATTAGGATCTCATCTATTTTTACCGACATGTCGCATACTCCAAGAATCTCCAAGTAGAATTCCCAAATTATGCTCCGTATGTCTAAAAATAGACATAGTCTAAAAATAGACTTTGCGCCAGAATTTGCCTCCGGGCCCACTTAGTGAAGGCGACTTCATTTCACTAAGCTCCATCATCTTGCTGCATTCTCAACACTCCCTCTCAGCAAGATATGGATTATCTGCAACCCCTATCCTGCCTCTGTGGAATTCGAACTTGCTTCTGGTGAGCGCCTTCGTCAGGATGTCGGCATCCTGATCCTCCGTGGGAACATATGAAAGCATCATGATTCTCCGCTGAACACAATCTCTGATATGATGGTACCTGATGTCGATATGTTTGGACCTATCATGAAATACTGGATTAGCCGAGAGCTTGATGCAGCTATGGTTATCACAGTAGATCACTGTAGGCTCCAAATGCAACCTGAACAAACCTGCGAGGATCTTCCTCATCCAAATAGCCTCACATGCAGCCAAGCTTGCTGCCATGTACTCGGCCTCTGCTGAACTGAGTGCCACGGATCTCTTCTTCCTGCTGTACCAGGAAACTGCTGTCGACCCAATGCTGAAAACTCCTCCAGAAGTGCTCTTCCGGTCCGTTGGACTCCCTGCCCAATCTGCATCAGTGAAGCCAGAAAGCTTCACTCCATCCTCCTGTCTGTACCATAGACCATATCCCGATGTGCCTCCGATATAGCGCAATACATGCTTGCCCGCCTTCCAAAAGAGCTTGGTAGGCTTAACCATAGCTTGCGAAAGCTGGTTAACTGCATAGCATATATCGGGTCGAGTATTGACCAGATACATCAACGACCCCACCAACTGTCGATAGACGGTGGCATCCACTACCTCCTCCGAAGTAGCATCTCCCTTCCTCCAACCTCCAGGAAGAGGGGTATCAACAGGCTTGCAGCCTTGCATGTTGAACCTCTCCAGAATCTCCCGGGCATACTTGCCCTGAGAAACAAACAGTCCTCCACTGCGCTGCCAAATCTCCAATCCCAGGAAATAATGAAGGATGCCCGGGTCCTTCATCTCAAACTCCCGTGCAAGATCCTCCTTGCATGAAAGTATCAACTGCTCGTCGCCAGTCAAAATCAGATCATCTACATACAGTACGATGATCAACAGCTTCCCCTCCACCACAATCTGGTACAGGTTTGGATCCGCCTCACTCTTGGAGAATCCAAGCCCGGTGAAGTAGCTGTCTATCCGAGTGTACCAAGCACGAGGTGCTTGCTTCAGCCCATACGGTGCTCTCTTGAGTCGGCACACATGCGACTCACTGCTGAAGATCTCAAAACCTTCAGGCTGCTCTATGTACACCTCTTCCTCAATAACTCCATTGAGGAACGCAGTCTTCACATCCATCTGATGAATGTGCCACCCCATCTGCGCTGAGAGAGCAAGGATCGTCAGTATGGAAGAGTACCTTGCGACAGGTGCAAAAGTCTCCTCATAGTCAATCCCCTCGATCTGTGAGAAGCCACGGGCGACAAATCTCGCCTTGTACTTCTCCACACACCCGTCAGCCGCCTGCTTCACTTTGTAGATCCATCGCGAACCTACAACTGATTTCCCAACCGGTCTTGGGACAATCTCCCATGCACTGTTCCTGATGATCGAATCATATTCTTCGATCATGGCATCAACCCATGCGGGTTCCTCCATGGCTTCCTCAAAAGAGGATGGCTCCGTCACAACACATTGACTCACAAGAGCCATGTATCCAGTGTACCGATCCGGTGACTGTCTCTGTCTGCGCTGTGCTGTAGGTGGTCCTCCAACCTTCTCTGCATCCCGAGCCAGTCGCTCATCTTCTGTAGTGCGCATGCGCCCTCTGATGGTTGGCGCTGCCTGGGTGGTTTCTTCCACCTCCCGAACCTCCTCTTGTGGCTGATCCACATCCGGAAGCTCCTCCTTAGGAACTAACAGCTCCTCATCTGCATGCAAGTGTAGCTCCCTCTCAAGCGAACACTGCATGGCTTTCTCCTCCTGAAATTTTATATCCCGTCGCTCAACAGTCTTGCGACTGTCTGGCACATACACCCGATAGTTGTGAGGTGTATCAGTGTACCCCACAAATATTCCAACTTCAGCAGTTGGATCCAGCTTCCTTCTTGCATCCTTCGTCACATGCATGTAGACGGGAGATCCGAAAATCCGCAAATGGGAAATATCAGGCCTCTTGCCAGAATAAGCCTCCTCTGGTGTACTCATGCCAAGAACCTTGTGAGGACAACGGTTCCGCACATACACTGCTGTATTGCATGCCTCAGCCCACAAGTGAAGGGGTAGGCCCTGATCATGCAACATCGCCCGTGCAGCACCCACGATCGTTCTGTTCTTCCGCTCGGCCACCCCGTTCTGCTGTGGGTTATGGGGTGCGATGAGCTCTCTCCGAATCCCTTCTGCGCTGCAGAACTCCTTGAATTCAGCCGAGATGAATTCACCACCGTTATCACTCCTTAGAGCAATCACCTTCTTCCCCGACTCCTTCTCGATCAGTGCTTTAAACTCACAGAACTTCGCGAATGTATCGCTCTTCTTCGGCATGAAGAAGATCCAGCACTTTCGAGAGAAATCATCAACAAAGATCACATAATACTTGTGCTTTGCTGTCGAAGCAACTGAGAAAGGACCACACACGTCTGTGTGAACTCTCTCAAGGATCGTCGTGGCGCGACTATCCTTCTCGTGAAAGGTAGCTTTCACATACTTCCCTAAAGTACACCCCTTGCACTGATCTGACTGCGCAAGGGTGCCCTTAGGAAGTCCAGTAGAAATCTGCTGCAGAATCTTCAAAGCTCCATGGTGAAGATGGCCCAATCTTCTGTGCCATAGTTCGCCCTCATCATCCCGGCTCACCACATCTCCAGCCTTGCATGCCATAGCTGCGCAGTCATCTACCTGCAACTGATAAAGGTTCTGAGTTCGACCCCCTATCTTCCGGGTCTCTCCAGTAGTCTTACTGCGCAGGAAAGCTTTTCCTTCGCTGAAGACCACATCATAACCCTTATCCTCCAACATCGCTACTGAAATCAGGTTCTTCTTCAATCCAGGTACATGCATGACATCCTTTAAGACAAAGGGTTTACCGGACTCCCTCTGAAAGGATACGGTACCGATACCAGTCGCACTGTATCTACCGTCATCGCCCATCTCGATGTGCATACCCAAATCCTTGTCCTCCAGATCTGAGAACAACTCCCGATCTCCCGTCATATGAAATGACGCACCGCTGTCCAAGAACCACACAGATCCCATCACACTTGAAACCAAGCATGCAATCAGTGAAAAGTCAAGCTCGAACTGTGAAGCCAAAGCTTCTCCATCTGCAGATCTTCCCGCTTGCTTGTTCTTCTTCTTCTTTGAACAATTGGTAGCATAATGTCCGTGATCATGGCAGTGAAAACATTTCACTTTCGCCATATCCTGCTTCTTGCCCTTAGCTCCAGAATGAGAGGTTTTCTTACCCTTCCCTTTCTTAGCTTTGGACACCAAAGCGCAGTTTTCTTCATCGGCTCCCTTTGATGAAGATCCATCTCGAGTAGTCCTCCTTATCTCCTCCTGCATGAGATCCGCCCAAAGGCGCTCCCATCCCGGCAGCTTCTCCCGACCATTGACACTATCTTGATATGAGTGCCAAGCCTTCGGAAGACCAAGGAGAGCCAAGTCGACCATATCCTCTTCATCGACAGTAACTCCCACACTTCCCAGTTCATCTCTGCATTGAGTGAACTTCGTGAGGTATTTAGCGATACTGTCGCCCTTCTCCATCTTGATGTTCCTGAGCTTGTCTTTGAGCGCCGGCTTCCTTTGGTCACTCTTACTCTGGAATAGATCCGTCAAAGCTTTCCACATTAAATATGGAGTAGCCTTTCCATGCAGGCTGGATACAATATGATCCTTGACGCCCTCCAACGGGATCCTTCGACATTTCGCGATCTTCTTTTGCCATGCATCGACCAAAGCTGCATCAGTGGGCTTTGGGACATCCGCATCCACGAACTCCTTCAGACCATTATCTTCTAACACTGCTTCCATTCGATCTTTCCATGCAATATAGTTCGAACTGCCTTCAAGAGCATATTCGAGTCGCAAACCGTTGAAAGAAGACATCTTTCAACACCACCAAGAAGAACAACCTTCTGCAAAATTCGAATTCCAAACTCCAAGCTCTATCGCTTCCGATCTATACTTGAAAACAAATTATTTCCAAATCAGAGATTGACTGCAAAGGGCATTCACCAGATCTTTCACCTTACAAAGAAGGATGAATATTCGGGAGGCTACCTGGCCCGCATGCAGACTCTGTCCGAGGAAATAAGTTTGCAATCACCGTAATAGATCTCGACAATTAATCTCGCTCCGATACCATGTAGAAATTAGCTGAATAAATCACTTATTCACTGAATATTAACCCGATCATATATCAATTTCGAATTGCATATATAACACATAACCTTCTTCTACAATTAATTGTCACATGCGGAAATAACAGAAGCAATCTCACATCAATTCAATCACACATTAACTCAGTATGTATGGGGAAAGCCTATAGCTGAAAACCCCGCAGCTATTGTGTATATTATAATGGAGAAATCAAGTAACCAAACAAGTACAATACTCCTCACAAGTACTGAGTACTCTCTCATGAAGTTACTCACAATCTGACTCAGTTTTGAACAAGTCTGAGGTTCAAAACTCCCCGCCAATTGCCTTGCCTCTATTGCGCAATCATGGCCTGTATATGAAGAGGTTCAAGGTTCAAATCCCCTTCCCTTGATTGCGTAATTGTCATGGACAATTCCTCCAAGTGTAATGCAAAACTCATGCAAAACAAATCTACCAACTGATAGCTTTACTCACCCTTTCATCTACCTGTTCCACTGGTCTCCACTGAACTGATCATGCACTGTAGTGAACTGAAGTGTTCTTGAGTTGACTAATGAGTTGATATTTAGTAAATTAAATATTATTTAATTTACTCCACTCATATCTAGTTGATTAGTTAGTTAACTAATCCCAACTAGTTCAACTAAAACAAACAGAACACAACTCCACTATCTGTCTCGTTAACTCCTCCAAAACTTCTGCCACTGAAGTCTAACTGAAGCCAACCATGCAAGATGCCATCAAACCCTAGGAACCACGTGATTCCTTGTGTCGGTTGCATGAGCCACCTCCATGACTCAAACTGAAGTGCGCCAAGAGAGTAAACTGCTGTTTATAGTCAAAATATTATTAAGGGTAAATAATATTTGACTTCCATATTTTTAGGAGATCAGTCTAAAAATAGCCTGGGTCCTAAAAAATAGGGTCTCATCTATTTTTACCGACATGTCGCATACTTCAAGAATCTCCAAGTAGAATTCCTAAATTATGCTCCGTATGTCTAAAAATAGACATAGTCTAAAAATAGACTTTGCGCCAGAATTTGCCTGCGGGCCCACTTAGTGAAGGCGACTTCATTTCACTAAGCTCCATCATCTTGCTGCATTCTCAACAGATTTGATGTAGATGGGATTTCTACGAAGCTTCCTACTGTTGGGAAGTGTGGGAAATCCATGCAATTAAATCTTGAGAGGGAGCAGGATTTGTATGTAGGTAAGAGTGAACCTCAGGGATTTGGATCAGCCACAAGATGAGGATCATGGAGTCGGAGAAACCACTCATGCAGAGAAATTTCATGCCAGATGGGCAGAGGGAGTGCATGCGGCTATACCGCCAAGTGAGAGGTGGGGCGACATGCATGGGTAATCCCAAGAGGATATTTATGGGTAGGATTCATTGAGATGATGTGGATCTCATGAATTAAACCTGGCTACGAGGCGCCCATAGAGCAGCAGTAGCATGATCAGTTGGATTGATGCAATGAGATCAAAGTGACAGTGTTAGATATTGGAGCGCGGTTCAAAGTTGACAGCGAGTGCAGAGTGCATGGGTGCAGAGTTCAACAACGCATTGGTTCCTGAAGACATGTGCATTTGGTACTAGCAGAAGTCGAAGACTTTGATGATAGATGCATTAGACTGATTGAGTTGTTTGGAGCCTTTCAGTTTCGGAAGTGTTGCAGCAAGAGTTGCAGAGCAGATGCATGGAGTTGTAGGGCGCTTGCAAAGGTTGCAGGGCGAATGCATGGAGTTGCATGTCGCATGCAAAGACAATACTTTCTTGTTGAGAGGGAGTGTTGAAGTTTGCAACAAGAAATAGTGAAGGAGGCATCTTGAAACATCATCCTTGATCCTAGTTGGAAAATAATCACCTAAACTAGGTGGAGCCCACACAAACTATTTTTAGGTGTATGTTTATTTTTAGACATGGTGAGCATATTCTACATGTAGCAGGATGCTATTTGTAGATGGTTGGTCAAATGTGAAAAATATATGAAATTCTATTTTTAGAATATTGGGCGAAGTCTATTTATAGAGCGCTGATCTAAAAATAGATGCATGTCGGATATTATTAGCTCTTAATAATATTTGGACTCTAAACAGTATCTTATTCTCTTAGAGCACTTCAGTTAAGTGCACAGATGTGGCACATCAGCTGACAGAAGGAATTACGCTATTCCTAAGGGTTTACTGGAGCTAATGCATGGAGGAATCAGTTAGAACTCAAGTGGCAGAGTTATGACACAGTTGGAAGAAGTAGTTCATGGAGTTGTATTCAGTTTAACTCAGTTAGACTCAGTTGAGCTAGTTGTATCTATTATAACTTAATGATACACTAGTGAGAGTGGAGTGAATTAATTAGTTAATTAATTCAAAAATAATAACTCATTAATCAACTGAACAATACATCAGTTAACTACAGTGCATGGCAGTTTCAGTGGAGACTAGTGGAGAGGTAGGTGAAAGAGCAAGTGTGACTATAGTGTTGCATTGTTTGCACCACACATTCATTGGAGATTCCAATGAGGATTGCATAGTCAATATAGGATGGATTTGAGTTCATTTGGAGCCATTCTTCAGCAGGGATGGCACAGTAGAGGCAGGCTAAAGGCTGGCAAAGATCGGTGCATGGATTTTCAAGATCGGGCCTAATTAGTGTGTAGCGATTGGATTGTACTGAGAGCTTGTGATAAGCTTTGTATGAGGATTGTTACATGATCTCTATGACATATATTACATAATACATAGTTGGGGTTTTTAGCTTCAGGCTTTCCCGTTAAAACAACTGTGTTAATGTGTGTGAATTTTTATGGTTTCATGTGTGCTTTGCAATTGATTTAATTTCTGCATGTGATGATCAATGGTGGAATAGATTCTGTATTGTGCATGTAGTTAAAATAGTGTGTGATCAGGAGAATCTTGGACATATGCATGCGTAGTGCATATAATTTCTACACAATATGGAAGATTTCACCAAAGAAATATTGAGTTGGTGGATGTCTAAAAATGAAGAGCTTGAGTGACTAAGGAGAAAATTTGGGGATTGAGCCCCTTAGCATGAAACTCCTCGAAATTTTGAGGATGGAGTTCCCTTGTTGTTTGGAAAAGTATTGCAAATTTGGGGTTTGGATAGCCTAGCCTTAGCCCTGGTCACATGGCCCGACAAGAGCCAGGACCAAGATTTAGTAGAAAGGGGTCACTGGAATATTGATGTATTGGGCCCTAAAAGTTTTAGTAAAGCACCCTTGTGAGAAACATCCAATGTGGCATGGCCTTGGGCGATGAGCCATTAATTGAAGATAATAGTTATGTTAACCAGGAAGATCAAGTAATGGCACAAGGACTTTAGAACCTTACAACATCAAATAAATTGGAGTATCCAACACCCATAATATTTGAGGGATAATGTCCCCATGGATGATATGGTGATGCCACATGTCACCTAAAATTGGCCCTTGTAACATTTCAACACTATGAATATGAGTGATAGGTGGCATACATCAGCAGTTCCATGCGGAAATGGACACATCACTATGTGCTATCTGTTAGGTGGTGATTGGATGTTTGTGATTAACATGGTATGTTGAACTATCATATCACCACATCGGGAGTTCAGGAGGATTGTATCTGGGAAATCGTTGACATCTCGATATGCATATCAGATATGCCGTGTGTCAAACACATTAGCTTTCACCATGTGGTGGGATATGATTGGATGTCAACATTATGAGGTGGAAAGCCAAGCTGGCCACTAACTTATCATATTATTGATGTTTTCCATTGGTTTTCAATTATAAATAAATTTGTTGTATTTTTGATATTCTGCATTGGAGTAGCATTATATTGGGTATACTAGCATATTGGAGGGTTCACGCCCATATTGACATATCAATGAATTCAAAGGATTTGTGGCCACATCGAAACATCAACAGTTGGATGCCCATATCAACCATATTGACATATCAAGCATATTAGGACATTGATGTACTGGGATATAGAAATATAGGAGGAGATAGACAATGTGGGCCTATGGAAATTGCTAATATGGCAAGGCCCTAATATGATTTATGGGCCAAGACATGGGAAAGGGAAAGGGGAAAACATGGGTATGGACCACCATGTGTTAGCTAGGTGGATGCATATGCATGATGATGTGGACCTAGGGGAAAAAGCTTTAAATGGGCATAAATTTTTGCTTAACGATCATAATGAGATGGAATTTATATTGTTGGAAAGCTCTCGATGAGATGAAGATGTCGGTAGTGTCAAATTTGTGGTTTGACGAGACAAAGGAAAGAGGATTTTTGATAGGCTCACCTTCATGATGTACCTTGAAGGTCAAGTCTAATTATGCCCCACAACCATAATATGAAATTAGAGGGTTGGGTGTGTTGCAACTTTATTCATTAGTGATTGTAGTAATATTTCAATTCATATTCCTCATCACTTCCTCTAAACACTTAGATCAAGTCACTTGACTTCATAATGGAAGTTTCTCTTTGTTGCTTCCCATTTTTTAAGAACCTTAAATCAATTAAGTTTTGTTGTTTCAATTGGAATTTGTAGAGTTTGTATGTGGTTCATGTGATGCATCAACTTTCATATTGTCTTAAACAATACCATCATCTTCTTTAGTAGCACTAACATGTTCATCGTCATCACCTAATGAATGGAAGTGTCATTGAGAAAGGCCCAACACCCACATCTTTTGCTTCTTCCTTACTATGCATATTAAATCTTATTTGCAAGTCATGTTATTTGTAAGTGAATCATAATTTAGTGACCATGTTTGATTTGCCTAAATCCAAACTTGATATTATCGAGAGTAAGAGGCCTTTGAAAAGCTTTGATAATTCGAACCATGTTGCCTCTATCTATAGGGTCTCCCCCATCCATGATGTTGTCTTAGACTTGAAGTAATTCTCAAAAGGCTTAAACACAATCACACATATGGGTTAAAACAACTGTGTTAATGTGTGTGAATTTTTATGGTTTCATGTGTGCTTTGCAATTGATTTAATTTTTGCATGTGATGATCAATGGTGGAATAGATTCTGTATTGTGCATGTAGTTAAAATAGTGTGTGATCAGGAGAATCTTGGACATATGCATGCGTAGTGCATATAATTTCTACACAATATGGAAGATTTCACCAAAGAAATATTGAGTTGGTGGATGTCTAAAAATGAAGAGCTTGAGTGACTAAGGAGAAGATTTGGGGATTGAGCCCCTTAGCATGAAACTCCTTGAAATTTTGAGGATGGAGTTCCCTTGTTGTTTGGAAAAGTATTGCAAATTTGGGGTTTGGATAGCCTAGCCTTAGCCCTGGTCACATGGCCCGACAAGAGCCAGGACCAAGAGTTAGTAGAAAGGGGTCATTGGAATATTGACGTATTGGGCCCTAAAAGCTTTAGTAAAGCACCCTTATGAGAAACATCCAATACGGCACGGCCTTGGGTGACGAGCCATTAATTGAAGATAATAGTTCTGTTAACCAGGAATATCAAGTAATGGCACAAGGACTTCAAAACCTTACAACACCAAATAAATTGGAGTATCCAACACCCATAATATTTGAGGGATAATGTCACCATGGATGATATGGTGATGCCACATTTCACCTAAAATTGGCCCTAGTAACATTCCAACACTATGAATATGAGTGATAGTTGGCATACATCAGCAGTTCCATGCGAAAATGGACACATCACTACATGCTATCTGTCAGGTGGTGATTGGATGTTTTGCGATTGACATGGCATGTTGAACTGTCATATCACCACATCGAGAGTTCAAGAGGGTTGTATCTGGGAAATCATTGATATCTTGATATGCATGTCAGATATGTTGTGTGTAAAACACATTAGCTTTCACCACGTGGTGGGATATGATTGGATGTCATCACTATGAGGTGGAAAGCCAATTTGGCCATTGACTTATCATATTATTGATGTTTTCCATAGGTTTTCAATTATAAATATATTTGTTGTATTTTCGATATTTTGCATTGGAGTAGCATTATATTGGGTATACTAGCATATTGGAGGGTTCACGCCCATATTGACATATTGATGAATTCAAAGGATTTGTGGCCACATTGAAACATCAACAATTGGATGCCCATATCAACCATATCGACATATCAAGCATATTAGGACACTGATGTACTGGGATATAGAAATATAGGAGGAGATAGACAATGTGGGCCTATGGAAATTGCTAATATGGCAAGGCCCTAATATGATTTGTGGGCCAAGACATGGGAAAGGGAAAGGGGAAAACATGGGTAAGGACCACCATGTGTTAGCTAGGTGGATGCATATGGATGATGATGTGGCCCTAGGGGAAAAAGCTTTAAATGGGCATAACTTTGTGCTTAATGATCATAATGAGATGAAGTTTATATTTTTGGAAAGCTCTCGATGAGAAGAAGATGTTGGTAGTGTCAAATTTGTGGTTTGACGAGACAAAGGAAAGAGGATTTTTGATAGGCTCATCTTCATGATGTACCTTGAAGGTCAAGTCTAATTATGCACCACAACCATAATATGAAATTAGGGGGTTGGGTGTGTTGCAACTTTATTCATTAGTGATTGTAGTAATATTTCAATTCTTATTCCTCATCACTTCCTCTAAACACTTAGACCAAGTCACTTGACTTCATAATGGCAATTTCTCTTTGTTGCTTCCCGTTATTTAAGAACCTTAAATCAATTAAGTTTTGTTGTTTCAATTGGAATTTGTAGAGTTTGTATGTGGTTCATGTGATGCATCAACTTCCATATTGTATTGAACAACACCATCATCTTCTTGAGTAGCACTAACATGTTCATCATCATCACCTAATGAATGGAAGTGTCATTGAGAGAGGCCCAACACCCACATCTTTTGCATCTTCCTTACTATACATATTAAAGCTTATTTGCAAGTCATGTTATTTGTAAGTGAATCATAATTCAGTGGCCATGTTTGATTTTCCTAAATCCAAACTTGATATTATTGAGAGTAAGAGGCCTTTGAAAAGATTTGATAATTTAGACCCTGTCGCCTCTATCTTTAGGGTCTTCCCCATCCATGATGTTGTCTTCGACTTCAAGTAATTCTCAAAAGGCTTAAACACAGTCACACATATGGGTTACAATATATCAATAGTGTGTATAGGGAATGCCAACAAGTCCATGACTATGCTATTTGCCTCCTCCATGGTTTGTAAAACTACATGATTGCCATTACCATTAAAAACCAATCATTGTTTGTTATAAGGTGAGAAAGATAAGAATAAAAGCAACAAATTGACAAAACTAATTCATAAACAATTCTTTACCCATCCATATGGGATGTGAAATGATACATAGTCTTGACACACAAATTTTGACATGATTCTTCAATAATTACTTCTGCTTCAACGAGAACCCAAAGATTGATAAACTAATTGTATTTAAATAACATAACAAATTTATGATGCACTCTTTTCTCTTAGAGAGCAATTTTGGCACATTCCTGCATTCTCTCATGGTAATTACACACATGCCACAATTCCGTCAAATTTGTATACCAATCATCCCATTTTATATATTTTGTGGGCTACATGAATATTGATTATAGGACTTTGATAGATTGTGATAGAACTTAGTTATAGTTGTGGGCTGTAAATTCAAAGCTCTATCTGCATCTAGGTCCTCCATTGTTTGAAATACAAGCTATGGGTGTTTTTCATGAACACCGCTTGATATGATTTCTTTGGAAATCCATCTTACAATGGATTCGACCTTGATTGACATGCTTGAACAACACTAACTAATAATGCAATGATGTTAGTACATTTCAAAATTTTATTGTAGATGCTCTTATCCAATATCAGTGAATTCAACATCGTCAATTGCTTTCATCATATCCTATTTTGCTTAGCTTTTGAAAACCCTACTCATCTTGCTTGAACTTGGACCTTGGGCTGTAATTGATAGAGGGGCAACAACTTCACCCTCCACCTCACTATGCTTTTCAGCATTTGCATTTACATTATGTTAGCATTAGCCTAGTTTAATTGCTCTTCTAAAGCAAAATGTAGTAGTTGGGCACTTGTTCTCACCAAGATTCTTGTGCTCCTCATTCTATCAAAACAATTCCCTCTTGCCATGATTGTAGAACCATTGAAACATAGAAATACTATGGAGCAAGGAGAAAATATAAACACATGTGACAACAAATGAAAACTTTGAAAATAAGATAGTTTATGACATAACATCAATGCCTAAATTGACAATGATTATCGAGCAATTTTGTATTGTATAACACAAGAATGATGCTTGCATATATCATAGATTAGAATTATAACATTGTGTTGCAAAATTTCCCTAATAAATAATAATTAACATGATCATATAATTTAATTATTGAGTTTTTGTATAAAATTGATTTAATTAATGATCTAACAACTAAAAAAATTATTTTCATGCTTAATCCTTGTGCGGTTGAAATGTTTAATAATTTCAAATGGTTTGATTTGATGAATCAAATAAATTATTATCATTGATTACATTATAGATTGAAACTAAGTTATCAATCACACTCAAAGGTAGATTATCCATAAAATATTTGATTTAATTTGTAGGTGGAAACCAACACAAGGCTCTACCAACACTTCTTGTTAGGTATATTGAAATGCGAACGTTATACAATAACCAATGAGATACGCAATTTGTACTTCAAAGATTGGACTCTTACGACATTTCAAGATATTTAAGAATTTGAAGTGTGTTTCTTTTGCTCCAGGTTCACGATCCGCGTCGTGGGGTAGAGAGGCCGTCGATTAGAGTGAGGAGCAGACGGTGGAGATGGGATGAAATTGGTGGCGCCAATCCTTCAAATTTGAATAACAAATTGTTGTCACTGGGCGGTTCCGTGGGTTGAATAAAAGGGCGAACGGTGGCTATGTAAAGGCGACGATTTGCATTCGGGTGAGTATCGCGTTTCCGATTTTCACAATCTGCAGAGAAGAAAAGAGATGGCCCGAACGAAGCAGACTGCCCGTAAATCAACTGGTGGTAAGGCTCCTCGAAAGCAGCTGGCAACGAAGGCAGCGAGGAAGTCTGCACCAGCGACGGGTGGAGTGAAGAAGCCTCACAGATTCAGGCCCGGCACTGTTGCTCTTCGGGAAATCCGAAAGTACCAGAAGAGCACCGAGCTTCTCATAAGGAAGCTGCCATTCCAGAGGCTTGTAAGAGAGATCGCCCAGGATTTCAAGACGGATCTGAGGTTCCAGTCGTCAGCAGTGTCAGCATTGCAAGAAGCGGCGGAGGCATATCTTGTTGGGTTGTTCGAGGACACCAATCTGTGTGCCATCCACGCGAAGAGGGTGACCATCATGCCCAAAGACATACAGCTTGCTCGTCGCATCCGTGGAGAGAGGGCATAATCATATGAATTAACTACTTCCAATGGTGTGTTTTCACACCACCATCTTCTGTTCCTTATAGTTTGTTCTCCCTCCCTCTTTTCCATTTTTGAAAAGTTGTTTACAATCTTCGATTTCTCCGTTTCTTCTGAAAATGCGGAGAAGAAAACCGAGTTCTTGTTCTATTTTTTGAAAATTGCTGTAGCTCTACAACTGAAGATAATATCAGCGCCAAGTTTGGATATTGGGACCTGTTGGTTATGAGCCCACCGCATTTCTGTTGCCCCACTTTGATAGTGCTATATTTAATTTGATTTTATTTCAGTCAGATTGCATAAATCAAATGGAGATCAGCCACAATGATCTTAGGACAATTTTACTCTGTTTTCTTTCTCGTTCTGATTAATACAAAATGTACTTTTCGTTGCTGCAGAATAACTTCATTTTTTGTTTACATTCAGCGGGAATAGTTTGAGATGAGATGTGCTTCTAATAACAGGTTATGTAAATAAATCATGATATATTTGTTGGCGGAGGCAAAAACATAATTGATATTGATGCTTAGTTGGAATGGTTTTAAAAAAAGTTATATCGAGGATGAGGGTATTGTGCTTTACAGAGTGTGGAATGTCCAGCAGTTGAAAGAATGGCGGATGATTGATGATTGTTTTTAAATCGTGTATGAAGATAATGTTCTTTGGATTAATTACAGAATTAGAAGTTGGTTGATATTTTGAAGTGGTTCACTATGAGGGTAAGGAATAGAAGTTAATCCATCTTAATGAATAAATAACAGGTAGAGAATCCAAATATTTCAACAATTGCTCTGATCCTTGAAAACCCAGTTGCTTCGATCTTTGAAAACTAATTGGAGGGGAAGAACAACAACCAAGTCATAAGTTGAACAAAGCGATCTCACGTCTTTGAGAGTTTAGGCGTAGACAAAGAAGCCCCAAACTCTACAAGTAATGAGTTGGCAATTATTACTATTGCTCCATCACTTGTGGACTCGAAAAAAGTCCAAAAGAAAAACAACAAAAAAGAAAAGTCCAATGTATGTGGCAATTTGTAATTCTAATTTTTATTTTTTGGTAGCTTTGCTACTGTGTGTCATGCACACAGGTTTCCTGACTTTTCTTAAATGTGTTATGCATCTACTCTATGTAACTTTTCATTTTCATTAATAGCAAGTTATTGCTTTTTTCCTTGGTAAAAAAAAATCAAATCTGTATTAAGAATTGGAAGAATTACTACATTGAATTAAAAATAGTTATTAATGGAATGAGAATACTGTCAATTTTTTTTTTCTTTGTATGTTTCATGTTAAAATCTTTATTTTAAATATAATCTATGTTAAAATTTTCTTTGTTATTGATAATTTTTAAAAATTTATATATTAACTTCATATTAGAAATAAAATAAATTACACATCTCCAAAAGAGAAACTATACAATTTTAGTTTTTAATAATTTAAATAATTTTATTTAATATGAATATTGAAATAGTTTATTTTTTTGTTATTAATATATTTTTGTTTTAAATATCACATGTAAATTAAACATACAATGAATCACAATAATTTAATATCCATAATACTATTTCTTGTTATGTCTATATTTAATAGTGAAAAAATTATGCTATTTCTATATTAAATGTTATTTATTTATTTATTTTTTCAATAATTTTTTGTTATTTTATATATCTATATAAAGTTCTATAAAATTAAGATACAAATTGAAGTATTTAAATTATGATTAACATTATTATTATTTTTAATTTGTTAATTTCAATTATTATTATTATTTTTTTTTAATATGTAATGTTATGTGAATTCAACATGGAATCCTTTTACATTTTCAAAGTTTATTTTATAACCATTCATTAATTATTTAGGGATTGGAAGGAGGCAACCTCAATCATTGCACCAATATCAATTTTTCCCAAGTATTTGGGAATTAACCTTGGTTTTGGTTGTGGTTTACAATTGTTTATTTATTATATCAAAATATGACATAGAGAAGTGTAATTTAATAATATAAAGACATCTATTATTTTAATTTTATCATATATTATAACATTTGTATTTTATTTTATAATTAATAATGTTTATTGTTTATTAAATTGCAATTAAAAGTGCTATTGTAATACATGATAGAAAATTGAGAAATTGAGGAAGTCACAAGTGTAGGACTCTTGGCATTGGAATTGGGAGAGATTGGAGGCTTTGGATCACATTGGAGGTGACTCTTCAAGTGGGCTATCCTTGTATCCAAACTCTTGAAGCATGAATGTTTGAATTGTTGGGTGCTTTTAATGTCATTTGGCATAGACAAAATGTCATATTGCTTGTCTTGTCTCTTGTTCAAAATTGAATTATCATTGAAGGGTAACGTAGTTTAGGTATTGTTTTTGTCTTCCCTTGGTATTGTCAAGGTTAGGAACCAAGTAGGTTTCTTTTTAAAGGATACCAAAGTTTGAGAAAGCTTGATAGTCATTGGTTGTGAGAGTTTCAAGGTGGTAATTCTCATCTTGAATAATTGGGGGGGGGGGGTGGGGGGGTGGTTGAATGGTAAATGGTTGTAGCCTCTTGAGCTTGACTTTAGACTTGAGTTTTGCCTTGAGGTTCATGGCCTCCTCCCCCTTGACAATCGTGCATACATTGTTGAGGCATGGCGCATAGAAGGCAACACCAATTACAAAGCTTGCAATTTATTATTATCATTATCATTATTATAATACATGTTTTAATTTATAAGTTACACTTGATTGTATATATATTTAACAACAAAATAGAAAATTTATTTGAAGAGTTACATAGTACATTGATTAGTGGTGAGAAAATTTTCATGTAATTGTAGGCACAATTAGATCCTCTTTTTTAAAATTAGCTATTTCATAGGCCATGGCACCACAAGGGTGAATTTAGACAATTCTTAGAAAATTATGGGTAAATGGCAAATTCCTCAAGGGATAACCTCATAGGAAGTTCTTTGCTATCTATTAGGAATTCCATGAAGTCTATGTGCCACTTTATTGGCTTTTCACAACACATGAGCAAGCCCTTTTTAATTGCTTCATAGTGCCATAGGGAAACTCACTTTAATGTTTTCCATGGGTCTAGTGTGGCCCTAGTTTCTAGTCCCAAGTTCTAACACTCTTAGGAAGTTTCCCATAGGATTTTAGGGTTTGAACCAATAAATTTTTGATTGGTTTATCTCACACCATGGCTTAACTTATGACCTAACTCTTAGTTTGCATGCAAAAGTCTTCTCTTTCCTGATTTATGTGTGTACCTTTACTTGACATATGATTTTCAACTCTCCCCATGTAGGTTTAGGTTTGTTGATATTTTACATGGAAATACACACCACATTCTTTGCATTTAGTGTTGATAGGAATCTCTTAATTACCATCTATGCTCAATAATTATTTGGAGGGAACACTTCAAGCAACCAAACTTTTCATTTAAAGATTTAGATTGGAGGGAAAAATAAGTGGAATATTTCAAATTCAAATGTTAATCAAATGGTTTTGACAAGGGTGATTTGGGGTTCTTTTCAAGGTGAACCCCTAAAAGCATCTTCATAATTCTTTGCTTATTGTATCATTGCCCTTGTAGGTACTCCTGTCTCAATAATTGTTTTGCATCTTCAATTTCTAGAATAAAATACATATGCATTGTTTTCGATTTATCTAATTTGTGCTGAAATAAAACATCGATAAACATAATTACAATTTGTTAGGGGTTAACAATGGGGATGTTACACCCCCTTCCTCTTGGAATATCACCATCCTTGGTGTCATGTTAACCACAACAATGTTTTACAATGTAAAAGCAAATGGGTATGTATCTCTCATGGCACCCTCCATCTCCCATGTAGTTTCATTGGTTTCAAAGCGCTTCCATTACACCTTTTACTTGGGCAATGACTTGATTTTGTAGCAAAGTTTTTGTTCTATCTAGTGTATGTAGGGGTTCTAGTTGTAATTATCCCTTTGGTTTCACTTGAATCACAATCAAATCAATTACATGATTAGAATCATGTACATATCTTTTAAGCATTGCAACATGAAAAACATTATGCATGATAAGCTTGTGTGTTATAGTTCCCATATTTTCTAAGATTTCAAAAGGCCTCTAGTATCTAGGTTGAAGTTTGATACAAGTTCCTAGTTTTAGGGAACTCTTATGGAGCTTGACTGAGATACACATGATCTTTCACTTTAAATTTTGTGTTCAATTTTTGTCAACATATTTTTTTGTTTGTCTTGGGTTTCTTTTAGATTCCATTTGATTCTTATGGCTTCCTATTCTATTTCTTTTAAAATTTTGATCCAAGCAAAACTTTGTTCATTGGATTTTTCCAATTTATTAAGGCGTTGCATTTTTATTGATTTTGGTTCATATTTGAATCTACATCCCTCTAGATGAAGATTAAATTTTGAAACCTTGAAAGTGATAGATGATTTTCACTTATTGATTGTGGAGACCTAACAAGTCCTTAATAATTTGGAATCACTTTCAATGTTGTAGTGCTTCTTCACACACGGTCAATGGGGATGGTTTCTTGTTTTAAAATGATACAAAAAATGAAATAAATTTGTTGTAATCATCCACTCATTGGATAATCTCTTGTCAAATTCACCTAGCACTTCACGAAATAAAAAATGGAGGTCATATGCTTGAGATATTGCCAATTTGGTGCAAGAACATATGAAGTTAACTCATCCACATCTTCATTCTATCTTCTTCATCTATCCATTTTATCATTTTTTCTTTATTTTTATTGATGTTTTCATTTATCATTATTATTTTCATTATCTATTTTCCCACTGAGTTTTAAAATTTTAATTAAATGATTATTTCTATGTGGAATTACTATTTTTTCTTGTCCTCTCACTTAGTCCTCTTTCATATCCTAATTGTCCCCCGATTATTGCTTGGCACATGGCAACACTTTTCAAATGGGACATGGTAGTGTTTTTGGGTGACACTTGGAAGGTATTGGTTGGACACATATGATTGGGTACTGACTTGGCATGATGATTGGAAGTTGAGGTGGTGGCCAAAAGTTTTCACTACACACAAAATACACAAGTATCCATGGCTCTTTCTACTTCATATACAAATAATATGGGGGTCTATTTCCTTATAAATTGTTATAAACTCCCTTCCACAATGCATTGTGGGTTAAATATGGTAGATTTATAAATCAAAAGCCAAGATTTATGTGGAATGGATTAATGACTGATTAGTCACTATTTTTTGGAAGCCATAACTTGGGTTTCTGATGTCCGGATTGGGTAAATAAGAGCTTGTTGGAAAACTACAGATGTGAAAAATGACTTGGAGATGATTTCCATGGCTGAAATGACAACGATCATGCCAAAAGATTAAGTTATAATACTGTAACCATTTCTAACCTAACAACAAATTACTTTTAAAAATGATATATTTAAAGGAATTTTTGAATGTCTAAAGTAGGAATTTCTTTGGGAGCCAAATATTAGAGTTTATATTTAACAAAGGGACTTAATTCCATCAACATAAAGGTGCAAAAATCTCAATTGTACAAGAAGATGAAGAAATAACTATAAAAAAATATAGAAGAACATTTAGAAAGAGAGGGAACCCCCTTCTAACCTAGTAAGTAAAATAAACTCCTAGTTCAATATTTTGATATATTCTTCTCAGTTTGCAATCATCCAACCTTTCATTTAGAAGTAATTTTGAATGAAAAGAGATTTGTTTTATGGTATATTTCCTCTTTTTTCTTCCAAGCCATTTCATTTACATGGTCCATGGGAGTCCAATTGCATTTTGGACAAATGTATCTTAATTTTCTGAACATTATGAAATTCTTTTTAAATATTTGTATTTTGGGTTTCAATGAGAGCTCTTAGGAGTTCATAATTAGTGCAATATTTTGACTTGAATTTTAAGCTTACGATTGCAAGTGTGTAAATCCGTCCATCACTATGAGTTTAAATGGAAATATCATGTTAAATTATTTGTAAATATGGTTTGTTTCTTTCATATTGCTTAATAACATGGTGTGTTTTACTCACTGTTATGCTAGAAGCCAATCTTCTCACAACCTTCACTTACTCTTTACAAGTATTATGATGTGAATATCATTGTTGATACCATTTCCATGAGAAGAGTCATTTTAGTTTTTACATGCAAACCTTTGTTGATTTTCTAGGATACCTATTAGAATTTAGTTTTTCTTCACCTCATAACTACTTCAATGATCAATTAAACATTAGTTTTCACATAACATTGAATTTAATATCATTTAGAAAATTATACATAAGAAAAAAATCAACTAATAAACCTGAAAGAGCAGTAAAGTAACCATGAAACAATAAGATAAGAGACATACAAATTAGGCACACAACCATGGAAAAACCCATAAGGGGAAAGCCTAGAAAAATTCTTCCTTATGAGAGAGAGAGAACTTTTAGATTTACTAATACATCATAAATAAAAAATAACAGGATAATAACCAAACCAATAACCAAAATCATGATCAAGTTCCATGTCAAAATCCAAGTCCCTTAAATTTTATCCCTCCTAGAATTTCGATCTCCTGAAATTTCAACCTCCTCCTAAAATTTCGGCCCTCCTGTAATTTCACTGGATTAAAGATGCATGAGATCAAGTTGATTTTGTCCAAATGAGGAGAAGTGTTCTCCTTTATACGACCTTCAAGTAGGGGTATAATGGGTGCCTCTTAGGGGCCTATCCGACCTAATAAATTTCGAGGAAATTTTTTAAAAATTCAATTTTCCATTTATTTTTCAAGATGAAAATACCAACCACAACTAACATTTCAATAACCTTGTAGAAATTTTTTTAAACTGTCATATTTATTCCATTTTCTTTCCATGAATGACATGATGTGCTTTGCAAGTAAATATGCTATATGAGAGCTTTATTGGAAGATTTGTTGGGGCTTTCTCTTTAGCACTTACCCACTCCATTCTTTTGAGGAAAAAAGAAGAATATTTTGATCAAAGAAGAGAGGAATCCGCCTCTATAAAAATGAGAGTATTTTTTGTTTCCCACAAGATTTTATCTCAATGTTAGTCATTTTCACTTAGGAAAAGTGATGAACAACGTTCTACCATAGAGTGCTTTGAAGCTTATTATCTTTAAAAATGCTTGATAAATGTTATTTTAAGAAAATTCCACCAACTTGAAAATTTCTGCAATTTTAATTTCTTTGTGGGTTGCCTTTTGTTACACAACATTTTGTCACCGTACATGCAATCCCCATCCCATAAATTGGAGGACCATTTCTGTGACTTATATGAAGTGTCATGCCTTGCAAAAGTGTCATTGCATACCTTGCCATGAGGAGAGCATTTACTCTGTTGACTTTTCCTGGAACAGACCATCAAAAACACATGATTTTGGGTTGGCGCTGGTAGGCAGTTATGGCCTCGCGCCGATAAAGGAAATTAACACTAGGCCCTGCGCCCATTGGCGGCCTGTCTCAATCTGCTACCCGCGCCAAGTTGTTTTTGGAAAGTTTTTTAAATATAGAAGCAAAGTTTCCAAGCTAACTACTTCGTGAGCGAGTCAACGTGGGTTGTTCGACTGAATAACATCGAGCACCTTCCTTTGGATTATTGTTTCCTCCTTTTGGGGCAAACTCCCAAAGGATAAGGCCTCCCTTCCACCATTTGAGGGATCCCAACCTTCTCCTCTCCTTCTATAAATACACCTCTCTCACATAGATGCAACTAACTGAATAGGAATTGTTGAACATTTTGCTGAAATAGTCTGATATAGTTGGTGTGAGGTAGAGCAGAGAGAGAGAGACCCTTGTCAAGAGAGAGCTCATGCTTTTTGCCTTGCCACGTCCAAATTCCTTGACGAATGCTCGAGACGCATTTTGACTGGAATCGCTGAAGGAGGATGCGACGTCAAGGCTCCGGTTGTAATCTCTTTCTTTCTCTTAATATATACATGACTGATGTTTTGGTTCTCGTCTTGTGTTGATGTGATTTATATTATGCAATACGTTTAATTCTCCTTGAATAATTAGCTAGTTATGAATGCAATTATTGTCTTGTATGCTGCTTTCATCCTTTGATCTTTGTGTAGGCACCCGAGCACCATTGCTGAAGGATCACAATGTGTCGGGACGAGGATCAGGAGACCTCTGCTACAACTACGACATCCACGTTGGATCACAGGTAGGACAATCTATCCCAACTCATTTCATTCATTAACTAGGAACCGACACATTAGCATGTCCTCTTGCTGTTAGAACCACCCTAGGGCTAGAGGGATTGCCTTTGTCCGTAGAGGGGATTTACCTACACAACCTTTATAGGATTAAAATGAGAAAACTTTCTTAGTTTTTTAATCACCACTATAATCACATCGCATTATTTTTTTTTCTTCGATAGTCCCATAATGAAATATATTGATATAATTGCCCAATTCCATTTAGGAATTTTTAGGGGTTATATTAAACCTGCAGGGTGTTGGTGTTCAACATTGACATGTTGACACTATATATCTTGCAATATATTATGTGATTTCCTTTTTCATCTTAAGCTAGTAGTATTTATTATTTATTGTCATGATCATATTTTGATAACTTGGATGTATTGAATATGGTTTCTTATGTAGCTCATCCATAATAAGTTTCTTTGATTATATGAAATTGGGGATATACAACCTATCCTTGTAGGTTAGCAATATTTATTTAGTCATCTAGTAGCCATCACACTTCCAATTTTATGTTTCACGCAATAAGCTATCACTCATTTGAACATTTCATGCAAGTATTCCCTTATTATAGTGTTTAAGTTTGACTCACATGTGTTGATTACTACTAAGTGTATTGCTTGCATTCTCATGTTGAATGCATCTGACGACTCTATTCTACTTAGCTTTAATATGTTTTTATGTCAAATCATATTAATTGATAAGGGTCAACCATCTAGATTGCACAGTGTTTAAGTGAGGTTTTTTGGCAAAATGTTTTTGGCCATTGTGATTTGGCATTAACACAAATTGGAGATTGATTAGGTACTGACACCACAATGTCAATGCATGAACTATAACTACATGTTCTAGATCACAAGTAACATAATTGCTTTCATGCTCATTTATATTTTTTGACTTGTAGCTTTTCACATGGCCATCTTGCAGAAGAACTCCATTTAGTACTTTGCAAGTGTTCATTTACGCCAAGAAATATTTCTTGGTCTATAATCTTTAGAATTGGCATGCTGATATGAAGGTGCTTCAGTTGATGAAAACTTTCTTCTCATTTTTTTGACCATATGAATCTCACTCCTTTTCTTTGTAAAGATGTTATTAGATTACTAATTATCAAATAATCCATAAATAAATCTCCAATAGTACCTTTATATCCCCATGAATAATCTGATCTCTATTACATTTTTTGGAGTGGGGCAATCCATGATAACCTTTATCTTTTTCATATCCACCACAATCTCTTGCTTTGAAATTACATGATCCATATAGTGGATATGTATTTGATATAAGTTACATTTTTTGAATTTGGCATACAATTGTTGTTCTCTTAGCATTGACCACACTATTTTGAGATTTTATTGATGTTATTTCTCAATCCTGGAATATATGAGAATGTCATCAATAAATACTAAAACAAATTTATCCCTATATTTTCTTAGGATACTTTTCATCAAAAACATGAATGTGATTAGTGCATTGGCGAGTTCAAATGAAACCACCACAAGTGCATAATGTCCATACCTTGTTCTAAAAATCATCTTGTGGATGTATTCATCTTAATATCAACTCAATGATAGTTATATCTTAAGTCAATATTTGAGAATATAATGCCCCCTTTTAATTGTTTGAACAAATCATTATTCTAGGGTAAAATAAACTTGTTATTCATCATGACCTTGTTTAGTGGCTTGTAATCAATGCATATTTTAGTGTTACATCCTTCTTCACAAAAAATGTTGGTTCTCCTCAAGGATACACATTTGGCCTCATATATGCCTTCCCTGACACTTCCTACTATTCTATTTTTTATTATATTAATGCAAGAAATCTCATTTTATAAGGAGTGCTAGACATCAACATATCTCTTAGTGTTTATCTATGTCCCAATTGGGAGGTAGTCCTATATATCTTCAGTAAACACATCCATAATTTATCGAAGTATCTAATAGTCCTCGTTCCTTGAGTTCTATTTATCCATAGTCTCTAACATGTGAAATGCATACATTTGGAAGACACTCTTGAAATAATTCTTTAGTGTTAATGTTGACATTTTCCTTTAACAAATAGGCTTCAATATTACTTTCATTGTTTTGAGGTTTCCTCCACCATCTACACACTCAAAAGTTTTATGTTAGCAATTTGGCTTGACTTTGTGTGTTGCCAACTAACCCATGCCAATAAACACATTGCAAGATACCAAGGGAAGGATATTCAAAGTTTCCCTTGGAATTATCTCATTCATTTCCAACTGGCATGTTTCCATTAGCTCATTCTCTTTTCTCTTAATCCCTGTAGCTACCTACACTATCCATGATTTTTTCTACTTACACTTTTGGAGGGAACAAGGATCAACAACTTGAAGCATAAAATAGATAATATTAGATCCAACGTCGATTAAAATTGAAATATATTTTTGATCAATGTTACATTCTACTTCCACCACCAATGCCTAGTGGTCTCCTTGTCAATTTTCAATAGCTACATGAATCTGAGGGATAGTTATTGTTATACCATTGGAAGCGGTAGCTTCTTGGATGTTGTCAATCCTCTTTTTGCTTTCTTTCCAACGGGGACAATATTAGAGTAAGTGTTCTTTTTTCTCATCCTCAACACTTTAACAGTCCATTCTGCAAACACTTCACTTTTTTTTTCCTTTGCTTCTATTGCCTTGGTGCAACTTTGGATTGGAAAATCCTATTGACTGCCCGTTTTGGGCTGAATGACTTGGATAATTAGAATTATTTTCCTGTTATTTGAACTACTAGGGATTAAATCCCTTCTTCCTTTGGTCACCCTTGTACTTTATCTTTTTCTTCTAGGATTTGTTGAACTTTGACCTATGAATAGGCTATTAAAAATGATATTTTTCCTTTCAAATAGGATTTTCAAGCATTTTAGGATTCTTAAATCATGTACTGGTATGATTGAGGAAGCCCACTCAGAAAGCACTATATTTTCACCTTCTATTTGATGTGTAAAATATATCTCAATAACTTCAAGAGGCTATTAGTATACTCATCCATATTAATTTGTCCCAATTTTAATTCATGAAATTATTAAGCCAACAAAGTATCATTTTTTATAGGCATATCTATCAAAATTATTTGTCAAATTTTTTCTAGGTGATATTCCTCTAATTATTCTTCTTTACATTCTTTATATACTCCCACCATATGGATTATTTTCCATTCATGTTGAAAATGATTACTCTCACTTCATGTTTCCAAAGTAGTCATGTAATTGAAAATACTTCTGTATTCCAAGAAGCCACGCTTCAACTTCTTCGCTTGTATTTACTTCAATATCAAAGGTGGATTGCTTAGATTATCCAAAAAAATTTCGCAAGGGATTTTTGGATTTTTTCTTCTTCTTGTGCTTATGAAAAGTAGGTTTTGTGACATTGTTGGATGATTCATCCAGAATAATCATCTCTATATTAGATGATTTTATTTACATATCCTCACTATATGTTTGATTTTTCATACCATGGAATATTTTGCTAGATGAAATATTTCTTGCATTGATCATGGCTAGCCCTCAATGTAAATGTTTCTAAATTTCAGACAAACTATATAGTAGTATAAAATTTATAACATTCTACTTTTCTTGAACTTGCATTATCCTTTTGTTGTCTTCTCAACAACTTTGAAGCCAAACCTTTAGGATTATCATGGTTTCTTCCATATCGGGGGAATTTCAACATTTTATTTTATCATTTGATTCAACTTCTTGGATATGAGACACCTCTTCTGTGATGAACATTTCATTGGTAATAATTACCCCGATTCTTCAATATTTTCTTCATGTTCTGTTAAACAATTTAACATTTTAGTCTTATTTCAACATCACATATTAATAATATTATTAATCATTTAAATTGAGCCCAAATAGATCCTTAGCCATAACTTAAATTTATTCCTTGGCCCATAACAGTCCAATTTTTAAACCACGCTATGATACCAAGTGTAACAAACCCAACCTCCTAGATATCATTCAAGAGGTGGTGTATTCATGTTTTCACTCCTACATCACAATTCTAAAGTCACTTCTGAGTTCATTGAGAGATCTACAATAATTTTACTCTTGCTCAATTTCAACCTTTGAGGACAAAGTTATGGCCACGTTACCCACCAAAATGGGCAACCATATATGAGCTTTTTTTTCCTATCCTTGACATCCAACCAATCAACTATATAACCTGTAGCCCTTGAAAACCACTACTAGTTGATGATATGCCATTATATCTTCCACCACTTGCACCAAACCTATACTTCTCACCCATTTGACATGAGCACATGGATGAAGGTGAGCTTCCTCTCAAAATGTACCTTAAGAATTTTTCAATTGGGTGCTTATGCTTGTATTTTTTTGGGAATTTGATTTGAATTTTTGGGTGATTTGGAAGAAGGATGGCCTTTGACTATGATATTGTTCTCTCACATAAAATGGGGGGTTAATCTTTGATCCTAGTCTAGTGGGACCTCCCTTGATGGCCCAATGGGTATAGGAGGGGCACTACTTGGGAAGGCCTGATTGAGATAATGTAGTTAAATATATTTTTTTTCCTCGAGAAAAAAGCGTAATTTTATTACTGCAGTTGAGTACAAAATTACAATGAGAATCACATGTACTATGTGTTCTATGAAGACAAACCCAGAGAGTTTGTATACAAAAAGCATTTACAATGAAGAAATAAACATTCCAGATCTGTATCCAAATCAGTCTTTGATCATATTCGGAAGGAGAAACTGCTGTTCAAGATTTAAAAACAGTTGTTGCTAACTCCTTTTAAAACAGTCCAGCAAGAATATATGCAAAAAACCTGCTGAAGTAGCACTATCAGTAAGAAGGAAATAAGAATTCAAGTACTCCGAGCCAATCAAATCCCACTGTCAGGGATCAAATGGTTGCTCCAATGCTTGAAAAAGCCTCACTAAATAAATCTGTAATGGCAATGTGTTTGTCGAAATAAGAAGGGACATATGACTGTGTATGTCATATTGAAGAAGCACCGCCCAGGTAAGAGCAGTGTAAGTCGCAATAGAAGGGGACCAGCCTACTGATGTGTTTCTGTAGGCAAGAAGACCAGTCAAATAATGCAGCCATCATGAAACCGTTTTCCACGCAGAGAAATAAACTCAGCAAGCCATGAACCCGAACTACCACAGCCTATAATCCAAAGAAGTATGTTTCTGCGTACCAGTCCATAGCCATAAAAATCTACCACAAGCACCATGTGTGTTCATTCGGATGGCAAATGTTTATCAAGTCAACAGTGGTACCCTGAAGCCTCTCAATCAATGAAGGTATTCAGAAATATTCCCAAGCTAATAACCACAGCAAAGTACAACCCCAGCAAATAAGGTGTGCCCACAGCAAAGCATAAACACGAGGCTGTAGCCCCAGATGAAGTTGGCAGATGTGTACAAGTCCACAACAAAGACACTACCACTAGACTGCATCCCCAGGCTGATGCAAGTTAATAGATGTCAAAGCATAAGAGGTTGTCCTGCCCACAGCAAAGACACATCCACGAGACTGTTGCCCCAGAGATAATAGCAGTGATCACACCCAGCTGCATCTAACCTGTTGAGAAAAGAAAGAGGAATTCACACCATGTGTGAACTGTTAGTTGGCTAAAGTATATCATGCCAACAAAGGTACCCTGGAACCTCTCAATCAAATAATGAAGGATGAAAGTATTCAGAAATATTCCCATCCTCATGTTCTCTGATAGCCCAGATTCCCTCATCCAGCTGAATCCCCCTCTTTGAAGCTCGGTCAGCCCCTTCATTGTTTTCTCGGTATATGTGTTGACAGGAGAACGATTCAAAAGAGATGAGGATCTCCCTAATAGAGCGCATCAAATGTTGTAAGTGGAAAACTCTGCATGTCTGGAAAACATTTACCCAATTAATCGCATTCAATGAGTCTCCAAAGAAATTTATCTTTCTGCAACCTCTTTCCACAGCGAACAACAGGAGTATCTTGAGACTCAGCAGTTCTGCAAAATTGTTTGTCCCTTCCCCAAGCCCAGCTGAGATCTCAAACCAATGTGAATCAGAAAGAAATAGCAGAGCCCCTCCACCACAAATATTTCGCTGCATAGCCCCATCGAAAAAGCCCCAAGGAATCCTCCTATCAATGTCCATCTGTAGAATTTCCCTCTGGTTGGCAGCACGAATATGAATAGGAAAGGCAGAGTGCAGACCTACAGTCATGGCGCCAATGATCTCTGGTGTGCTGACCGACCCATCAAAAAGCAGTCGATTACGAGCCAACCAACAACCCCAGATTACAAGGAGAGGTAAAGCTTTTTGTTTCTGCTTAGCATAAGCCACCCACCATAGATCCCATGCATGAGCCACAGATTGGCCCTCCCATCTACAGTGAATACCCACTAACCTGGAAACTTCGAGCCAAACACCTTTGATGAAGGGACAACTGAGGAAGAGGTGGTTTACTGATTCCTCACCAGCTTTGCACAGACAGCACCATCCAGGGCCCTGAAAACATCTGTGTTGCAGCACCTCCCAGGTAGGGACTTTATTTTCGAGGACACACCACATAAAAAGGCGAGTCTTAGGAGGGCAGTTTAGTTTCCAGAGTTTCTTCCACCACCACCTCTCTTCACCCAAGTCAGCTCCAGCACTTAGTTTTGTGTATCCCGCCCGAGGAGAATAGGTCCCCGAAGAATCAAAATCCCAAGCTATCATATCATCCCTATCCTGAAGGAATATATGGGCCTGTTTTAAAGCTTGGATATAAACGGCCAAAGCCCTCTCAACAATAGCATCCAGCCCCAAGGAAGAGGCCAAGATCCATGGCTGATTTCCCAACCTTCTCCGATCAGGATCAGCAAGATGGGAAAGAAAGGTAATCCCCCTCTGCCTTATAGCCTCAACCGTATGCCGCGGCAAGATGTGTTGTTGTTCACTTCCCATCCAAGGATCCTCCCCAACCCGGAGCTTCCTGCCACTACCCACATCCCAAGCCAGGCTTGAATCCAGTATGTGAAAGGATTTGACAAGGGCCTTCCAAATTATCGACCCACCTGCAAACGATTTCCTTGGATTCCTAATCCAGTCAACAGTAGAATAAGGAGCAATATATTTCTGAGTGATCACCCGAGTCCAAAGGCTGTCCACAGTGATGAGTCTCCACCCCCCTTTAGCAGCAAGAGCCTGAGCAAAAAGGTAGATATTTTTTAGTCCCCAACCTCCCATCCCTTTTGGGACAGCAATTTTTTCCCATCGCACCCAAGGGGTCACCAAAGAATCCCGTTTCCCACTCCAAAGGAATCTAAAGCAGATCCTCCTCGCTGCCTCCAAGATACCCTTCGGAATCCAAGAGAGGGACAGCCAATATACAGGAACAGCCTCCAGAACAGACTTAACCAAAATCAGCCTCCCAGCTCTGGACAGCCATTTATGACACCAAACTCTCAAGCGCTTTTCCAGTTTTTCCAACAACCAGCTCCAATCCTGTTTCCTATAGTCATTGGGTTTTAAATGAAACCCCAAATAGTTCAGCCCTGCATCCAAACCAGCAGAAATATAGGGAAAGATCCTCCCAAATTCATGCCTCTCCTCATCCCTCAGAAAATGAGTGGATAAGGTAGACTTTCCAGCATTCACTTCCATACCTGTAGCCTTGCTAAACAGATCCAAAATCTCTCCTATAGTGGTTGCATCACGCACTGAGCCAGAGCAGAAAATTAAAACATCATCTACAAAGAGTAGGTGAGTGATGAATAAATTAGGAGCAACCTGTATACCCTTTAAAGAGCCCTGCCTCTTGGCCTTTTGAAGTGCCCTGCTTAAACCCTCAGCAACCAATAAAAACAAAAGGGGGGAAAGGGGGCACCCCTGGCGCAGACCCCTTTCAGCATGAAAAAAGGGAGAGGCAGCCCCGTTAAGCAAAACAGAGAAAGAGACAGTTGTAATGCAACTCATGATCCATCTAATGAAACCTATGTCAAAACCAAGATGAGTCAGAAGCATACGTATATATAACCAGCTTACCCGGTCAAATGCTTTGGAGAGGTCGATCTTCAGCACAGTCCCTTTCAGATTCTTGGTCTTCATACTATGGAGGGCCTCTTGAGCCGTCCCGATTGCTTCATGTATTTGTCGACCATCCAAGAAGCCAAATTGTTCACCGGAGATATGTGAAGACAGTATGCATTTGAGCCTTCTCGCAACCACCTTGGCTACCACTTTGTAAATACAGTTGCACAAAGAGATTGGTCGAAAATCAGCCAGAGTAAGTGGGTTATCCACTTTCGGGATTAAAGCAATAAAAGTGGAGTTGAAACAAGCGGGAATCCTCCCTGAGATTCTGGTATCCTCCACTACTTTCAGTAAATCTGCCCCTAACACATCATACAGTGCCAAGAAAAATTCTACGGACCATCCATCTGGCCCAGGACTTTTGTCTTTTTGGAAGCTATGCAGAACCTCCTTTAGCTCCTTCTCAGAAACCTCAGCCATTAATGATCTGTTATCAGCCTCCTGTACAAATCTTGGAAAGATCTGTGCAACTCTAATCACTTCCGCAATAGATGCCTGAGCTGGAGCCTTATATAGAGCCTTGAAATGATCAATCCCCAGCTTTGCTTTAGCCTCAAAAGTAGTATGTTCCATTCCCTGTCCATCTCTTAAGCTCCAAATAGTGTTCACCGCCTTCCGTCCACGAGCATAGGCATGAAACAAATTTGTATTATCATCCCCACTTGCCAACCAGGTGGCCCTGCTTTTCAACCTCCATGTTTCCTCCTTATCCATAAGTAGGGAGTGTCTTCTTTTTTCTAGTAAAACAAGAGTGTCTTTATCTGTTTGAGTTTGAAACCCTCCACCAAACCCTTCATAGATCTTACAAAGATCCTCTTCTACCTGCTTCAAGTCCAGGTCCTCCCTCTGTCTCTTTGCAGCCGACCAGATCTTAACAGCAGCCTTGATGCGTTTAAAGTTTTCTGCAAATTGAAAAGCCGCAGTAAGAGGACTATCCGCCCTAAAGGGGATCCACCTAGCAAGAACAAGTGCTTTAAAAGATTCATCCCTAAGCCAGATTTTGTTGAATTTTAAGGGGCTGGGGGGCTGCCTAGGCCCAATCTTAAACTCAAGAAAAATGGGAAAATGATCAGATGCACCCCCACTTCCAATCCACTGCCTAATCTGAAAAGGCTTGTCCACAAGCTGTTCAGCCACCAGGAAACGGTCAAGTCGCTTAGCAATTCTACCTTCAGAACACCTATTGTTCCTCCAAGTGGGTTTCATCTTTAAGGGTTCGATATCAAGCAAATGATTCTCCTCCAATTTTTGAGTGAAGTACTCAATCAACGAATCTATTTGTGCATGAGGACCCCATACCTCACACTGTCCTGTTGTAAAATTCAGATCCCCTCCCAGAATCACTGAGTCCCCCTTGAGTAAAGTATTTCCAAATAGTGTATCCCAGAAAGGAACCCTATCTTGATAAGGGCCATAAATATTAAATATGTTAAAAGCTTCACCAAGCTCCAACGACAGAAAATTTAATCCAAGGACCGACTCCATACCCCAGAAGTTCAGTGGTTTGATTGTTCTTTCATTCCAGCCTACAGCCAAACCCCCCGACCTCCCTCTAGCATCCAATGTCTCAAAGATCCATCCTGGCAGCCAACCCTCCAATCTGGCTTTGACCACATTCCCATCACCTAAGGTTTCTTGCAGCAAAATGATATCCGGACAGTCCAGAGTTATAATCCTCCGGAAAGCAGGTTTCTTAAGGGGGCCTGCCAATCCCCTACAATTAAAAGACAGAATCTTCATCACACACCAGGCCTCAGGGAATGACTTGCTCTAAGTGCCCTGTCTATTGACATCTGCCGCCCATCAAATACATCCAACACCGCTCGATCCTGAGCTTTCGCTAACAAGGAGATCCTTCCCCTGCCCCGTATTGCTGGGGTTTTCCCCCTCCCAAACCCACCAGCTCCTTTTTTTTCACTGGATCTCAAGTTATAGCTAGAGACCGGGGGGGCAACAAGATCCGATGGAGTCAACAGCCCATCACCCGGGTCAAAAACAATAACCTTCTCTTGAAGCGCTAACTGTGAGGAAAGAGTGGATACTGTACAAGACAGCTTGTCACATTCAATCTTCTGGGCCGAAACTGTAGACGAAATCATATTAAGAGAAATATTTATAATGGGTGAGAATGGGAAGGATCCCATAAGAGATGTTTTACACAGAGTTAAAACAGTCTTCATCAAACCATCATTTCTAAACTGGAAGGCCGCACCATGATGCCGACTGTGGGTCAACACAGTTGTAAGCGCTCCACAGACAGGAATCTGTGGGAGCAACTCTTGCCCAGTAGGAGGACTAGACTCCTCGACCAACACCTGTAAGCCCAGTTTATCCTGAGGGCTGGAAACATTGACAGCAAGGTTCGATACACAGGTAATAGAAGAAGAGGGCCCAGCCTGCGTATTGGGGGGTCTAGAACCAGCCCTCATCGAGCTAGTCTCCGCCTCAGATGGTCTGGACCTCCTGCTGTTCACAGTTCGCGAAAAGGAAGCACATTCGGAAGCTGGATGGCCATATACATGACAGCGGCGGCATCTGAATGGAACGTTTTCGTAATCTAAAAGCTGCTTAATAACATAGAGACCCCAACGGAGGTTCATGGATTCAGCAAGACCTTCTCGAATGTTAATAATTACAAGTATTCGAGCCACCCTCCTGTGATTTGTCGTGAGAAAGGAGAGATCTGCCTGTAAGAAAACCCCAAGTGTATTTCCAATACCCCGGAGGTGCTCCTCAGTCCAGTAATGGAGAGGCAGGCCAGGAATACGCACCCACAGGGGGACCGAGTCCACCCTCTCCCTACTAGCATCGAATAGGGGGTGCCAAGGCTTTAAGAGCAATGGAGAATGGTCCAAAGCCCAGCACCGATGCATCACCCACTGTGTATGTTCTGGCTGCAGAAAGTTGAATGCATACCATCCCTTTGAGAGGGACACCACCTCAGGAACATATCCAAGAGCCTCTTTCCATTGTGCATCGGCCCAAGCAATGACAGTTTTCAGAACAAAAACTCTCCCCACAGCCCTGCCTACCAGAGTCCTGTTAGCCATTTGAGATACTTGCTCCCAGCCTATGTCTTCACCCAAAACATAGTTATACTGTGTTTTTTTGACCTTGATCCAGTTTCGTTTTCTGCTACCCTTTTTCGTCGCTCCAGCCTCCCTTGCATCGGTTGAGACAGACTCTTTCTTGTTACCAACAGCATGGAAACCACACTGTTCTTCCCAACTAATATGTTCTGAGGCTGCGAACGAGTTCTCCCTAACACTGTTCTCATCCCCCCATCTGTTCGTGAGCACCGAAGGGTCTTTAACAATTTCCCCGCGCTCTAAACTGTGCCCTCGTTGATCAATACCCACGTTCGAAGATTTTGTCTGTCTCAGCGCCTGCAGGTCAAGTCCATTTACCGTCAAAAAGCCTCCCTCCCTCCCTTCAGATACACCACTGTTGCCAACGGACGAACAAAACTCCGCCGCTCCTTTTGAGAAAATACCGGGCTGCACACTGTTTCTTGACAGATCCTCGAAAGTCTCGGCGCTCAGAACCTGCGCAGATTTCCTCCCATCGCCATTCAAACCTGTGAAATTCCCGCCCAGCACCATCGGGAACTCCGCTCTCCTAGTTACATATATTACTATGTCATACTTAACAATTTCCATCATACATTACAAGCCATTATCTCACATCCATTCATTGGGTTCAACTGAACATTGGTTCTTGGGATTTGTCAGGCATATATCCACATACCTTGGTAGGGATTGGAAACCTTGCCCTGGGAGGTTGATGTAACTAAAAGAAATGGATAGATCACATCATGGCCACAAGAAAAGAAAAATAAAAATAAAGAATATCAAAACACATAATATGGCCAGGGACATACGTATTATCACATGGGAGAAATCCTAGTTTGAGATTCGCCTCACTCATTATGGCCATCACCTAGTTCTTGAGCACATGTTGCTCCATTACATCAAATAGGGAACCATTGCATGTACCAAACCTAATGAGTGATTAACTGAATCATAATTAAAGGGTGATACAACTACTATATAATTCAAAGCAAGCTCTAACGCTTTAGCTATAAGCAGTAATAAAAAGAAAAATCAAGGAAAAGTAAAAGACACACAAGAGGGGTGGAAAAACATAATTCAATTTGGTAATTCGTACATCCACGAATGCTCTCTCTTCACATATATACACAGGAGGTGGATACCCTCATTAACTGGTCCCTTTGACCATGAAACTTGGCCATGAAGTCTTATTCCCCATGTGCCCATCATTATTATTCAATAACACCTATCAATTACAGGGATGACTGAGGAAATGTTACTTCATGTCAGGGGATAAAAACACCTAATATGGTTGTCCTTTATCCACTCCTACCTAGGGAGGAAACACCATTACGATCTCAAGGCCATGATTTTTGAAGGGGATCCTTATATGAAGCATTGAATAGCCCATGACGCTCAAACTTGGTTCACTTAGATGCAATAATTATTTTTGTCCCTAATGACTGGTTGCTTTCACTTGAATCTGTATTGTAATTGTCAGGTGGTTTGACAATCCATCTCTTGGGTACCTTACCCATAGGTACCTAGGCCATCAGAGAGGCATATTGACACTATCAAGTGAAGGGTTGAGACTCTTGGGCCTCCTAGCAACAAAAAAAATTTCACTCGTTCCAAGGCACCCTTTGCACCCAAGACATTCTACTACTTTGAAATGGATTTGATAATTCTTAAGGATGACACATCTAGACCCATCATGCCCCTAGGTCGAACTTCAAACTAATTGATGGATGATAGTTGATTCAAGGAAAATATGAGGATGATATCACTTTTATATACTAGGGGGGGCTATCCTGCTGAAAAAGTTGATGAAGATCATTGCGATCCAAAATAAAGAATCACCCATGGTAATTATGTAAACCATATCGAAGAAAATCTTGATAATTCTATTGATGAAATAAATCCATGTTGTGATGGAGACTAATACCGTGAGAAAAAGGAAGACCTTTTTGGATCATCAAGATGAAAAAATTGAAAGTGATCTTGAAGATGGTCCTAAAAGGGAGAATGGTGATGATGAAGATGATGACACTTTTTCAAATTGAGGAAATCCCCAACCTTTTCATGGATGTTGAGCTTGATGATATACTTTTTAAAAGCCTTAAAATAATTATCCCATCATATCCATGGAGGTTAAAATTTGTGATTTCCAACATATAGAAGAAGGGAAGTGGGATATGAGTAGCTATCAATTAATTGTCAAGGATAAAATATATGATACTAATGATGATGTTAACAATGAATTTGTCTTGCCTTGCACTCCATATATTAGGAAGGCATGATTATTGATATATTTGAACCATCCTTATATATTCTCGTTGTCATCCCTTAATAAGATTCAGGGTGCATAAATTTTTAACATGATGAAACAACATCGGTTAACCCTCTTGAATTTAATTGTTGTGATGAGTGGGCTAGGTTTTGAGATATTACCCTCCAAACACCCATCTCCTCCTGCTCACAACATGTCCCTAAGGACATTGAGGAAAATTGGAGGCCTGAGAAATATCATGAGAAAAAAATATTGAGCTTGATCATTTATTCTCTATTTTCAGGCTGCATGAAAGGGTCCAATGGTAAAAGTTGGATTCCTTTTTTCACTCTTCATCTATATATCCTCTTCATGATCCATGGTCTAGTTATTTTTCCACCTCCCACCCTTGGGATCTAACATGTGAGCATTATAATTATTCCTGCTTTTATCCCATGATTAACCATTGAGGGAAAGAGGCGTGACATTGATCTAATGATATGTTGGTTACATTGGTTATATGACTGTACTTAGGACATGTATTTCATGCTAACATAAAATAGTAGTTATTTGCATTGCATATTGTGTGAGCATTCTAATGTCATTCATATACTGTTTCACGTTAGAGTACATTTCACTTAGCATATATTTTATTTCCTATAAGGATTTATATTTCATATAAAACACATGTGATACCCTACACCCAGTGCACATGCTCTCAGAAAATTTGATTGCAATGTGTAGCTTACAGGTATACAAGCCTAGGGATTGTTGGAGTTCTCATGAACTCTCCATTAGCGCATATAGATAATGTGCTCTACGGTGAGATAATGTCCCCGAGTTAGAGCTAGATGTTACCCACCCAAATGGCTTTAACCCTATAAAGTAGAGGATCATTCATTCTCATCATCATCACTTAGACTATTTCATCCCTCCTTAGGATATTTTTGACCTCTTGTATCCTTGAAGAGATATGATCTATTGAGTACATTACATATTAGAGTTCCTTTCTCATCTTTAGTTATGTGATCATAGATCAATATTAGATTATACATGCATTTCATCTTATAATTATTGAAGAATTATTGATTTAATTTATAATTTATGGAATGTATTGGTGATGGTAATGGCTGTGGTGATAGTGGGCCACACCTCATTTTTATCACTTAGTCTAGTGCTTTCCTTACAGAGAACCTATATACAAGAATTTCGATATTTTGAGGCAACATTTTGGGCACGTTGTCAGGGAGGAATTGAGTCAACCTCCTCATTATCCAAAGTTTTAGCTTCATTTTCTTGGTTGACATTATCCCGGAGGGAAGGATAAAGCTACTCATCTAGAAGCTCCATTGAAAGAATGAATCCCTAGTTCTTCATTGAGCTTTAATGTTTCAAGGCTTGTAGGTTGAAGAAATAATTTCTCAAGGAATTTTCATTTTACCGGTGGAACTTCGTATTTGGTTGCGATAAAAAAATCAAAGCAATGGATACTTGGGATCTACATGAGATATACCATACTTTGGATGTGAAGGATATTTATGGATATACTTTATGGGATACAAATTCTATTATGAATGTCCCAAAATTTGATGGTGATCCTTCTTCAACTTTGAATCATGTTGTCAAATTTATAAAGTATACTTTATAGATAAACATGGTTCATGATGATGCTCTCATGAGATTATTCATTAATTCCTTAGGGCTGATAAAAATATTGGCTTAAATGTTATTATAGACCTAAGAGAATCCCCTCTATTGGGGTATTCATTGAATAATTTCTTAAGCATTGAGGGCCAATGTGTCACTTTGAAGTTATCCTTGAAGACTTGAATGTTTCTATACAAGAGGAGGGCCTAAATTATGCTGAAAAAGTTGATGAAGATCATTGTGATCCCAAAGAAAGCATCATCCATGATGATTATGTAAACCACATTGAAGAAAATCCTCATAATTATATTGATGAAATAAATCCAGGTTGTGATGGAGAATAATACTGTGAGCAAAAGGAATATCTTTCTGGATCATCAAGATGAAAAAAATGAAAGTGATCTTGAAGATGGTCCTAAAAGGGAGCATGGTGATGATGAAGATGACACTTTGTCAACTTGAGGCAATCCCCGCCCTTTTCATGGATGTTTAGCTTGATGATATACTTCTGAAAAGCCTTAAAAGGGTGATCTCATCATATCCATGGAGGTTAAAATTTTTGATTTCCAACATATAGAAGAAGGGAAGTGGGATATGAGTAGCTATCGATTAATTGAAAATGATAAAAAATATGATACTAATGATGATTTTTTTCCAAGGAAAAAAATCGTAATTTTTCATTATGTATAAGAAAAATTACATGTTGTATCATCAACATAATCATCTATGCATAGATCATGTAAATACAAAATACTCGATAGAGTCATATATCAGCCATAGAAAATAAACATAAGTGTCTTGTAAAAACAGGAAATGCAAGAAAAATAAACACCTAGATATTTACAAAAGATAGTTATATAGTAGCAAGCCCACAAAAAACAAAAAATGTGTAGTCTGCCTAGACTGCCCCTGGTTTCTCCACATCCTCAGTGAAGGGTCTATGGTAGTATTGATACTCCAACTGTCCAACTTGCTAAAAAATGTGCCATTTTCCCCATGCTAGATGTTAGCTGAATGGTTCGTTTGCCTGCAAATGTGAGTAACAGTTATAAAATAAAAATAAACTTTAAGAGCCATTACTTCATCCAACAATGATATAAGAGTATGAGCATGACAGTGAGCCGCATTGTTAAACAAATTGATAATGATTTTTGAATCCCCAAAGATCTGAATCCTGTTGCAACTTTTCTCTCGGGAAAAAATGAGAAGTAGTATGAGGCTGTTTAGTTCAACATAGTTGTTAGTTCCAGGTCTAAGTCCTATCTTGAGATGATAGCAATGAGAATCAGAAATGTGAAGAGTAGCACCCCCACACATCTTGTCGCGTTGGAGGAACCATCAAAATAGGCCCATGGGATGGATTTGTCAATATATTCAGGTTGTATAATTATTTTTTGAGTTGATGGAGCATCATTCGGGATGAGATGATAGATGGAGACTATGTTTCTACTGATGTTGATCTAGTTCGTGACCTTACCCAAAAAAATCACATGGTTGCAAGCGAGCCAAGTCCCCCGTACAATAAGGAGGGGGATATTGTGGTCTTTTGGCATGATTGCAGCCCACCACCAATTATTCCAAGCCTTAGATACTTAGGTTCCATGCCATTGCACGGTGGTGCCCAAGGACTGTGTCGTAATATGCCAGATGTGTTTTCTTGTGGGGCAATTTAGAAACAGATGATCCACATCCTCAGCATGGAGATTACATAAGCTGCATCTGGATGGCCCATGAATTTCCTGTTTGGTGAGGTTGTCCTCCATGGGAGTGCAATTAGAGAGGATGCACCACATGAAGAGTCTATCTTTAGGAGGAGCCTTTAATTTCCATAGATGTTTTCACCACCAATGTTTCATATGTGGTTCCTGTAACTTGCTCAATGAGGAATACCCTTCCTTTGGTGTATATCGACCCCTGGGAAAGATGACCCATAATATTTCATCCTCCCTATCAGTCAGGCTGATGTTTGTAGTCCGAAGAGCTCTCAGGTATCGATTCTAGATCAGTTGCCAATTTTTGGGGATATCAATTTCTTGTGCAGTTCTCCATGCCTGAGATGCCCATGTGGAGATGAGTGGGTTTGAAATTTGTAAGATGGAATGAAAACCATTATGATCCAGATGTTGCCTGATTCCCAATGGAAATTGATAAGCTTTTCCACTGCCCAAACATGCATCCAATCCAATCTTAACATGTTCACCTAATCCAATTCTCCAAGCCAGTCCTTTTTTAATGATGTGGATGGATCTAGTTATGGCTTTCCATACGATGGATGATCCAAGAGAGTGTTGAATGTGACCTCTGATCCAATCCATAGTAGTCCTAGGAGCATTGTACTTGTAATATGTTACCTCTTACCATATAATCTTAGTAGTGATCAGGTGCCATCCCATTTTAGCAGCTAGACCCGAGGCGAAGAGGTTGAGGTATTTGAGTCCCCACCCCCCCCAACCTTTAGGCTTTGAAATCCTCTTCCAAGAAATCCAAGCATATGTTCTACCATCTTGCTTACCTCGCCAAAGGAATCTTTTGGAGATTTGTTGGATCCTAGCAGTCACACCTTTGGGGATCTAGGCTAGTGCCATCCAGTACATAGGTATGGCTTCAAGGAAAGATTTATTGAGCACCAAACTGCCCGCTTTGGAGAGCCATATTTGCTGCCAGATGTTGAATCTTCGCTCCACTTTTGCAATTAACCAGTTCCAATCATTTATACGATAGTCATTTGGTTTTAGATGAAACCAAAGATATTTGATACCATCCACCAAATCCTTGCACTCAAAATGAAAGAGGCCAAGGGCATGTATGCATTCAAGGGTGGAGCAAAAAACCATCATAATGGTGGATTTACTGGGATTGGGGTCCATACTAGTAGCTTTGCAAAAAATATTGAGTAGATTCAGGAAGCTGTTATTATCATGACAAGTTCCATCAAGAAATATGAGGAAATCATCCACAAACAACAAGTGGGTTAGTTGGATGAGATCTGGTATTTTGACTCCATTAATGGATCCATCTGCTTTTTCGTTTTCCAGGAGAGTGGATATTCCTTCCATAATCAATAAAAAAATTAAAGGGTAGAGTGGTCAGCCTTGCCGAAGTCCCCTACCTGCATGGAAGAAACAAAATTTTGTACCATTGATAAGAATGCTGAAATATGCATTTGTAATACATCCCATAATCCAGTTAGTGAAGGAGTGTGGAAAGCTAATATGAATTAGGATGAGTTGCAGGTAAATCCAATTTGCACAGTCAAAGGCTTTTGCCAGGTCAATTTTGATAATGGTACTCTTAAGACTCTTGAGTTTAATGGAGTGCAAGGTTTCCTGAGCGGTACCAATCGCTTCATGAATTTGTCTCTGGCTGAGAAAGACAAATTGGTATTTTGCAATGTGTTTGGATAGAATAGGCTTGATACGATTTGCTATAATCTTCAAAATGATCTTATAAATGCAGTTGAAAAGGGATATTAGGTAGTAGTCATTGAAAGATAGGGGTTTTTTCATTCTTGGGGATGAGTGCGATGAATGTTGCATTAAACCCATCATAGACTTGACCAGAGGTCTTGCTAGCTTCAATAACCTGGAGAAGATCCTTACCGATGAGATCGAAGAAGGTAAGATATAATTCTATGGGCCATTCATCAGGTCCCAGGCTTTTATCATTCTTAAACCATTTCAAAACCTCTTCCACTTCGCCCAAAGTGACCGACACATTAAGGTCATCCAAGTTATCCTCATCCACAAATCTATGCATCGTTCCGACGATTTGCAGGATCTCTGAAATATTTGCAGTCCTGGGATCCCTGTATTGATTGGAGAAGTGTCTAATTTACATATCCGCAAGCTAGGAGTGATTTTTTAACACCCCTCCATTCTAATATTTTAGTTCCCGAATGGCGTTTATAATCCTTCTGCATTTGGCACATTGTTGAAAAAAATATGGTGTTATCATCCTCGACTTGTAACCAAAATGCCCTACTTTTGAGCCTCCACTGTTCCTCCTGTTTCTTAAGAGCCTTTGCTTTCACCAAATCCAGATATATGAGTTTTTCCTTAGTCTCTGAGGATATAAAACCAAGTCTATCTGAACCCGTCATATTCCCAAGTTCCGTCTCAATGTTCTTTAACGAATCATCCTCCACTTTCTTCTTTCTTTTGGCCCAACTGATGGTGAGGGCCTTTAGTTTAGAAAATTTGTTGTAGAGGACTCGAGCATGCTCCAAATATGGCCTTTTATCATAGCGAGTCCACTCACTCTTGACCAAAAAGTGGAATTCAGGCTCCTCCAGCCAATTTGAGTTGAATTTGAAGGGGGAGTGGGGCTTTTGGTCTCCCATATGAAATTCAAGATAAATGGGGGTGTGATCGTAGAAGTCGCCCACCCCGACCCATTGCCTATATTTTTCAAATTTATCAGCCATAGGAACCTTGATCAGGAATCGGTCAAGTCTTATAGCGAATGCAACCTCCCCAGTTCTCGTGTTCCTCCAAGTGGGGAGCTTCTTTGGCATATCTAGATCTAAAAGATCAGCTTCATCAATCATCCTTTCAAAATATGCATATTTTGGGTCAGGGGTGGCACAAGGTCCCCAAGATTTAGATAGGCCAATGAAGAATTTGAGGTCTCCGCCCAAAATAACAATGTCTCGCTGCATAATAGAGCAGTGCATCCAATCATCCCAGAATTCCTCTATGTTTTGACAGGGACCATATACATTGATCAAACTAATAAGAATACTAGAATCACGAATAGTAATGTCATCTCCTAGCATTCCTACCCTGCCCCACTAGTTTTTGACCTGTATGGTTCTATTATTAAGCCCCAAGGCACAACCACCCGAACGCCCCCTAGAATAAAGGGTATGAAAGGTACAATCATGGAGCAAGGTGGACAATAAGTTTGCAATATACAATCCATCACCCAGTCTTTCCTGAAGAAAAAGAGCATCCACACGAACAAGGGCCAATAGTCTCTTTAGGGCCAGTTTTTTGTCAGGACTGGCCAAAGCTCGACAGTTGAGAGATAAGCAAATCATGGATCACCATTTCCTCGGGTGTTCTTTTCTCTAAGAACCCGATCAATGGAGGTTTGTGTCCCAACCATAACCTCCATACTAGACCTTCTGATTGCCTTGGTGATGGAGGAGGGTCTTCCCATTGTCGCTTTGGGGATCGAATCATCGGTGTCAACTCTGAGACCGAAGTTTTGGGGGGGGGGGGATTTGCAACAAGGCAACTAAGATGATCCAAATTACAATTCACTAAATCAATTTTAGGAGAAACTATAGATATAGCTGGGGAAACAGTGCTATAAAATTCAGAAATAAGAGTAAGAGAAGTAACAAGAGGAGTACTCAGGATCGAAGTGTTTCCCTCCTCCAGAGGTTGGCCAATGCGGTGTTGAGCCTTTGGGTGAGTTGGTTGAGCTGTGGTGCAACCCGAGGTAGTGCCTGGTGCAAGTTCGATAGGAGCCGAAGCTTGTGCCATAGTTGCCTCTCCCAAATTGACTGTTTGTGTCCCCGCATGCACCAGGATATTTGTAGGAAAAATGGCAGCGATGATGAGAGGGAACTCCTTGTACAAGTGACCCACCTCATGACAACATCTGCATCTAAACAAGACCCCTTGTAGTCCAGAATTTGAATCCGCACCATGTCTTTGTAGTGTAGGTTGAAAGCCTCCACGAGACCTTCCCGCGTATCCAGAAGGACAAGAATTCGAGCCACCGATATATTCCTAGTCTCAAGAAATGACCTACCGTGGTCCAGATAAATCCCCAAGTCCTCTCCAATGAAACGGAGAGCCTCTTCAGGCCAAAATTGTAATGGTAACCTGGGCAGTTTGACCCAGATTGGTCCTGCACTAGACTTCTCCTTGTCTAGGTCAAATAAGGGCGTCCATCTCTTCAATAAAACATGGGTAATATCAATTTGCCAATATTTGGTAAGGACCCATTCAACCATGTTTAGGTGTGGAAATATAAGAGAAAACCAACCTCTGTTCATTGTTATAACCCCCAGAAGTTGTTCTAGGATGTTTCCCCAAATTTCCGCAGTCCATATTTTAAGCCTAGCTAAGGAGTAATTCCTTCCTAGAACCTGCCCAACCAGCACAGTCTGTGATGTGTGCTCCATTTTCTCCATGGCGACTGTTAGCACTGAAAATTTTCAAATATTTTCAAAGTCTGGCCAACGTTCTCCAAGGAATCAATCTGCCTTTTCAGTTCAGTTGTAAGATGAAAGTGTCGCTGTCAAAGTGTAGTGGTGAGAAAATTTCATTTCTACCTTCAGTCATTTCATTTTCCCTCTTTTACCTTTCATTTTTCCAAAAAACCCAAATTCCAATGTTTCATTTCTTTCAAAACCTCTTTTTAACTATTAAAATCCATTTTTTATAGTTAAAAAGCAGCTCCGCCCACCCACTCACATCCATATCATATTTCCTTTTAAATTTACCATATATTTCTTTTATCGCAACTCTACTCGCACCACAGCAAGCCTTTCTAATATCATATATCATATGATATAAATTACCACACTTAATAAAATTGTGGACCTCTTACCCTTTCATCGCAATCGGCTTATCGCAATTTTAACTTTCATTCACGTTACAATTTCCGTCTCCTACAAAACTCCCGATTCCCCGATTATGATTTACGATATGAAGTTCAACCTGCGATGATATTTGACTTTGCGATTTGCAACATTTCACTTCACAAACCTTTATCCCCATTTCTCATAATAAAAATCTCCTGAATTCCCAATTACGATTTGCGAGAGACCCCACCTCCTTGCCACGTAATCACCCCCATCACAAATCGAATTCCCTCCCGCTTGTGTCTTATGTTTAAAAGTTTCAACCCCGATTTGCGATTCCAATATATTTATAAAGTGTTTTTATCCTCTCGCTCATCATTTATTTAATAATCTCTCCTGCTAATAAAATGAAACCTTGTTATCCCTTTCAATTTGCCTCCATAACCTGTTTAACCTCCATATTTCTCGCTCCTCTTTTATCTCTCATGCTGGCCCAAAATTCAACGTGTCTCCTTCTCATATCTTTCACGTGCCTGGTCCTTTCATTTGGAACCTATCTATATGGTTTTTTCCACTCCAACACTATTTCCATGTTTATTTCGAAATCCTATTGCGACAAACAAGAAACCAAAGGAAAGGAACAACGATAGAGTTTCTTCGAAATAAATTTCTACCATTACTCTCAGCACCAACACGTTTCCGCAAGGCATCATGCAACATTCAAGGAACAATCACAGGTTTACAGAAAATCCAGCAGCAAATATTTTAAAAATTAGACACCTATCAACAAATAATAGTATCTTCTTAAAAGTTCAAAGACAGTTTCTCAATATGATTAAAATTATCAGAGTTCTGTTAGGATTGTAAATGGCTAAAAATAGCAGATAGTCTACTTTTTCTCCTTATATGTTTTCTATTAAGTTATTATGAAAGGAATTCGAAGGTCTAAGCCTTGCTGGCAGATCTATTGTAAAACTATAAATAGACAAAAGATAGAGGAAGAAAAGGGGTTCGTTGGTTGTTTAAATTATTGTATACTGTGTTGAATATTTCAAAGTTGATAATATATCCAGATGTACTCTTGAGGACTCAAAATATGTGTGGTGTGTGTATTTTTTTCCCTTCTATTTTTACATACTTTATATGTCTTTCCAGATTTATCATAAAAGTTCTATATTATGTTTTTATAAGTCTTTTGAACCTCCAAGACATATGGATATGTTTTTGTAAGTCTTGTTCCAATATTTCCTGATTAAGTATGAATTGAAGATTGTTCATAAGCATTCCTTGTAATAGGATACTTTAAATGTAAAGTGAGACTCTTGTAAGTCTTTTAAAAGCATTCTTTCACTATACATTTCAGATCTCGAATTTGTGTCACCCTTTCCTCTTAGCAGTGGGCTTCTGTTTTACATATCCACTGTTTATCTTCCATTCTTCTAACCATCAGGATACAAACTCATTTTTTCTACCACATCATACACCAGTGCCCTCATATGTGTGAGAGATTCTTATTTGCTCAAAATCCTTTTCATTGTATTTGAGTTTCAACCACTTTTCAAAAAAACTCAATTAAATTATAAGAAAATACCTTGAGCTTAAGATGTGTCTGGTCAGGTGCTTGTCACAATACAAGTGCTGATTCTAGCGCTAACATCGACAAATACCCCAAAGACCAAGTCCCTTCTTCTTTCTTTGCTTTTGGTGCACTTATGCTTCTTTTTCCCAGCTCGGATAAAGGTTCTGTCCTTCTTGTTGCCTTCCTCTTCTGGTGTATCATCTGAGTCGGATGTTTGATTCTCCTCTAAGGGTGGGAAAATGTGCGTTATGCCTTCGAAGCACCCATAAGCCGCAAAAAATGGAGGGGCCTCTTGTCCAGTCTGTTGTGCTGAAGGTTTTTCTCCTTGGTTAATACCAAGTTGTTCGAACCTCAAGGATCCTTCTTGCTGTCCGATTCCAAATCTCAATCCCTCCACTACTGGGCCTAGTTCATCCGGTGTGTCCTGTGCTTGCTGCTCCCATAGTGTAAGGACCGATAATGAGGGAATATAATAATATGGGATGCCAATGCCGTCAAAATATGCTCTGAACTAACTACTATAGTTTCCAGAAGCATTTCCTCCAGAGTGTATTGTGACATGGAGGATTCCCCTATTTCCATTGCCACATGTTCCTTGCCCGCTAGGTCGACCTCATCAGACGACCTGCTCGTCCGTTGAGGAAGTAAACCGACCCATATTTGAGATGGGTCCAAATGGTTCGAAGAATAATCCGCCTCATCATCAGTCATTTTCTCCTTGCAGTAGAAACCCTCGTTCTTGTTGATTAAAAAAACCTTTCTGTGCCTACCTTCCCTGTTCCGAGGTAAACTCAATACATTAAGCTGAGCCCGTATGCTGGGGCCAGGGATAATGTAACCAGAGGTATGATTGTGCCCCTATGTCGAAATTTCGGGGCAGTAAGGAGGGAGACGAGCAGTTCATCTACGAGAAATATGTGACTGTAGCAGAGAGGTGCCCTCTCTCATGTGGATGACTATGCCTTGTGTTAGCAAGGAGCAGGGGTAGTAGATATATAAAAACCACATGAAGCCAAAAGTCGTGCGACTCGAGGGTAATATAAAACCACAAAAAAAGTTAATAGTAAAAAAATGATAGCAGAGAACAAACGCGCGGTTTAGCCCGTTGTTCCATGTCGAAGCCAGTGCCAGAATCTGGTGAGATTAGCTAGGGAACCTGATAGTTAGGGTTTGACTTCCATCGCCTGGGCTTGTCCACCATCGCTAGTGTTTCAAGCTCCTAATACTATTGATAATGTTAATAATTACTTTGTATTTCCTTGCACTCCATTTATTAGGAAGGCATGATTTTTGATGTATTTGAACCATCCTTATATATTCACGTTGTAATCTCTTAATCAAATTCAGGGTACATAAATTTTTAAAATGATGAACCAACATTGGTTGACCCTCTTGAATTTAATTGTTGTGACGAGTGGCCTAGGTTTTGAGACATTATCCTCCAACCACCCATCTCCTCCTTCTCGCAGCATGTCCCTAAGGACATTGAGGAAAATTGGAGGCTTGAGAAAGCTCATGAGAAAAAATTCTTGAGCTTGATAATTTATTTCTCTACTTTTAGGCTGCATGAAAGGGTTCAATGGTGAAAGTTGGATTCCTTTTTTCACTCTTCATATATATATCCTCTTCATGATCCATGGTTTAGTTATTTTCCCACCTCCCAACCTTGGGATCTAACATGTGAGCATTTTAATTATTCCTGGGTTTATCACATGATTAAATGTGGGGGAAAGAGGTGTGACATTGATCTAATGATATGTTGGTTACATTGGTTATATGATTGTACTTAGTACATGTATTTTATTCTAACATAACATAACAATTAGTTTCATTGGATATTGTGTGAGAATTCTAACATCATGCATATCATGTTTCATGCTTGAGTACATTGCACTTAGCATAGATTTTATTTCCCGTAAGGATTTATATTTCATATAAAACATGGGTGATACTCTACACCCAGTGCACATGCACCCATAAAAGTTGATGTCAATGTGTAGGTTACATGTCTATGAGCCCAGGGATTTTTGGAGTTCGCATGAACTCTTCATTATCGCATATGGATCATGTGCTCTATGGTGATCTCATGTCCTCGAGTTAGAGCTAGATGTTACCCACTAAAATGGGTTTAACCCCATAGGAGAATTTTTTTTTCCTATCCTTGATCCCCAACCAGTCAACCACATAACCAACAAACCCTAATAACCACCACTAGTTGATGATATTGTAGTAAATCTCCGCTACTTTCATCAACCATATACTTCTCACCCATTCAATATGAGCACATGTACGAAGTTGGGCTTCCTCTCAAAAGGTACTTCAATAATTTTTTTAGTTGAGTGCTTATGCTTATTTATTTTTGGGAATTTGATATGGATTATTGGGCGATCTAGAAGAAGGATGGGATTTGAACATTATCTTGTTCTCTCATCCTTAAATGGGGGGTTAATATTTGATCCTAGTCTAGTGGGACCTCCCTTAATGTCCCAATGGGTATAAGAGGGTGTTACACATTATTTTTTCACACTTATAGAAAATGATGTTGTACCCCCATCCTTAACGATATGAAGCATAATTTTTATCAATCCCTGAAGAATATGGAAGAGAATCTCACTCAAGAGATAATAATCTTATGAAAATACTTTTGAAAAAACCTACTTCTAAAGGATGTCGTAGGTGGAATAATGATTATATGTGATGCTGATAGGTTGTCGCACTACATATACCTATTTACTTGCAACACTGTTGCACTTTCCAATTCAAAAGGTGTGACAATGTTTTAACAAAGGTAAAAAATAAAAAGAATACGAGAAGCTTTTATTCTAGAAGCCTAGTGGATAACATCTTCTCCAATTGGTTTGGATCTGAATTGAACTCCCTACATTGTTGGACCATAACCTCCATCCTTTAACCTCCTCTTATCCCTTCCCAAGTCTACAAATACAACCATCTCTCATTGAGATGTCTAGTTAGCAAAATTCAAGAAGGGTTGGTGAAACTTTTCTCAAATTCCCATATTTTGACTACAAAGCTTTTCAAGACATATATAGTTATTATTATTATTTGAGAACAATAAATGATGATGAAAGTGTTACCCACAAGAAATAAACTCTATTATATTGATTTTTAAATGCACTATGCTACTTTCTATACAATAAGACAATATTAGAAGAAGAGATGGTGCTCATTGTTAGAATCACCGAATCGAGAGAAGTGGTGGTGTCTAAAGACACCGTTACTTGGAATCCCAATGGACACTAGGAAAAAATTACATGGAGTATTTCCGCCTATAAATATTTTATATTTTACATGAATACCATGGATTCTCATAAAACTAAAGCTCAAAAATCATCAGTATCTTGACCGAGTCAAGTTTACCTGAACTACCTAGGTAACAATCCCCCTCATTAAACTTGAATAGAGAAGATTAAAATGGTCTCAATCACTCTGTCGAAGTCCAAATAAAAAGGTTACCATATACATGGGTAACTAGCCACTATTTCCGCTAGTTATCTAGGACGAATTTTCACGTACATGGTTCATTAACCATCTCACATTCACACATTGCCCCCCTCAAGCAAGTACACTTTCCACCCTGCAAGGATACAAGTACACTTTCCACCCTGGTACCTATCCAAGTGGTCCATTCCATAACTTGATAAGTCCATGTGCCATTGCATGAGATGTATGTCTGATCAAAGTCTTAAGGTCTTACAAAAATTGACTTGAAGAAAGCGTATGAGTACACATGCCACCCTTGTACCTATCTAGGTGGTTAATTTCACAACTTCAATCTTCATGCGCTACTGCACAACATGCATGCTTTAACAACATGTCTTACAACTTCATGGGGAAATACACATGCTTATGGATGGATTTCACAACTTGGAATAAACACCCTTAGGGTGTTTGTACACCATTGCGGCTCTCATGACAAGGTGCCAATGCGGTTTTCAAATTAACAACCAATATCATTTAATTTTTGGATAATATGACTTTCTTTTGCACTATAATTTATTTATCCAATCTTTTTCTTTTTTCCAAAAGTCGTATTTTGCCTCGCAGGGTTGTGAACCTTAGTAACTAGCAGAATTTGGTCATAACAGGGAATTTCCTCACTTCTTGCTCTGTGTAGTCGGGTTGTCATACATTGACATTTATGTAAGGTGATTAAAATGATACATATTTATTTTTTTCTCCCCTTTCCCTACAATAGAAAAAGCATGGAAAATTTTCCAAGACTCAAAAAACTAAATGACCACTGTGATTGGGGTTTTAACAAATAGTCAATAGTTGAGCTACTCACTCCACAAGCTTCTCTCCACCACTCGACGTCTTCTGGCTACTTGGGCTACTCCTTATTGTAGCTATGATAAAAACACACATTAAATCTAACCATATCTCTAATTTATCTACGCACATATTCTACCAGACCATACATGCTCAAATCCAACTCTAAAATTCACCATCCTCTTGCACCAATTGTTAGGATCATAAAACTAAGAAAAGTGGTGGTTTTAAAGACACCATTTCTTGGGATCCCAATAGTCAGTAGGACAAATTTACCTGGAGTATTTTTTCCTTTAAATAGGCTATATTCCACATGAATACCATGGGTCAATACCATGGGTTCTTATAAACCTGGCACTCAAAAACCACTGGTAACTTGACCGAGTCAAGTTTACCTAAACTACCCTAACAATCATCATGACTTTGAACAACAAAAACATCTTAAAATTGAAGCAAGTGTTTTTGGTAAAAACAATGGAGTGACGATAATAAATTCCAATAATATCTAATTTTTCATATATATATATATATATTTTGGTTGGTTTGACCCATAGGGGATTTGAATTTTGAATCTCATTGTTTACATAGTACATAATAGCAAGGTGATCGTCATTTGAGGGTTTATATATATATATATATATATATATAAAATTAATTAATTTTAATTAACAAACTAAATTAATTCAATTAACAAAATTGAATTAATTTCTTTTAGTTTCAATACGCACTTTTAAAAGTAATTATTATACCAACATCATTTGACATAAATAATATCCATCTTAATGCTTATATATATATATATATAATTTCAATTAAAAAACTAAAATAATTAAATTAACAAACTAAATTAATTAAATTAGCAAAATTGCATTAATTTCTTTTAGTTTCAATACTCACTTTAAAAAGTAATTATTCTACCAACATCATTATCTTAATTCCAAATCTATCAAGGGTTGAGAGAGATCAAATTTCTAGGTGCAAATCTCATTTTTTGATTGAAAAACTTGAAGAAGGGTTTGCACCTTGAGAAATATGGTCCGATCAAACCTCCAGGTGCAAACCTCATTTTTTGATTGAAAAACTTGAGGAAGGGCTTGCACCTCGAGAAATATGGTCCCTCTCGACACTTGATAGACCCGGATTTAAGATTTGAGAGAGATCAAATCTCTAGGTGCAAACCTCATTTTTTTGATTGAAAAACTTGAGGAAGGGTTTGCACCTCGACAAATATGGTCTGATAAAATCTCCAGGTGCAAACCTCATTTTTTGATTGAAAAATTTGACGAAGGGTTTTCACCTCGAGAAATATGGTCCCTCTCGACACTTGATAGACTCGAAGTTAAGATGTATCTAGGTTAGTTTATAATATTTATACATTGTGACTTTTATATATTATATATTATTATATGTTTTTATTTATGTATCTCATAATTATAAAATTAAAGAAAAAGTTGTCTAATACTAACTCTCTCTGATAGTTCTTTCCAATTTATCATTTTGTTTGTTTGTTTGTTTGTCAAGTTATCTGTGATCCTCTAGGCTTGACCTGTGGCTTGAGGAGCCGTGGCCGAGGGTGTCACGCCCCCATACCTCGTTTCCACATTGGCAGGCCATGCGACACCGACTGAACACCTACTCTTTTCTTTTCGACATTTTCCGGACTACGGCTCTCTAATTTTCAAGTGTTAATCTTCACTTTATTTAATTATGTTTTTGCGGAATAAAAACATATATCAGCTCATAAAATATGCAAATGACCATAATCGAGTAAAACAACAATGTTATAATAAGTATATAAAAATCTACACGCGTTTTTTATACAGGCTGTGAACCTGTTTTTACATAAAAATCCGTACACGACTCGACCCTTGACAACTCTGCCGTGCACGCAGGTCGGGGAGTCACACGACTCGACCCGCTGCACGCATCCATTGTACTGCCACAACCGTCGCAACACGACTCAACCCTAAGTGTTGAACGCACTACGAGCTGCACGGGTCACGGGTTACTCACCCGAGTCGACCTTGACCTCCGCCAAGAACTTCTGCCCGCTGTTACGTTGCCCGCACCATGACTCGCAACCTTGGCGCAGACCCGACTTGACCCGGCTCACCCACGCCTCTGTTGTTCTGTGAACTGCTCGACTCGCAGGCTCATCCACAACTCGATACCTCTGCCGAACTACAGACCCGTTCAAGTGCAGAATGTGTTGTTCGTTGGATGATTCAATGTCCAAAACGCTCCACCTGTCGTTTTATCTATACACGACTCGACCACCATATCATGTGGCGTGTTGGGGGCTCTCGGTGGACTCGAGCCAACCCAACACTCATCCTTTGCTATGTGAACAGCCGCTATAACGTCGGCTGAACGTGTTCGGCTATAAAGCGACGTTAACTATGCTTTGTTGCTTTCATCGCTTTATCACCACCGCTATGATGCGATGATATTTCCACCAGACTTTCGAAACGTCGCTCAGTCACCGCCCTTTCTCCCGTTCGTACACCAAACGTTATAAAGTTGCGCCTCTGCGGTTATGGTGTGACGATATGCCTAAAACATTGCAAGGTGCTCGAGTTCACCCGAGGCACTCATAGGCCCGCCCATTCATCCGTTTGCCTATGTGTGCCGGTGTAGGGCGTCCAACTCACCCGAGTTGTGGAACATCGACCCGTGGGCCTGATAGAGGGGCATCTAAGCCGTCAAAATCACCCGGGGATTACACCTGGGTTGAGCCACCCCAACTCTTAGATGACTAGATTTTTTAGCATGCCTCTTCCTCCTAGAATAGAGCATAACCACTCCCGGTGAGGTTTGATCATGGGTTGCCTTGCTTACAAGGCCCATCTTCAACTGGTTTTGCTAATAAAACTTGACCAATCTATCATTTTTTAATTATAAAGAATATTTTATTTTTATTCACATAATTTATTTTAATAAAATATATTATAAATTTATATGATATTTTGATTTATAAATTAATACAATAAAATAATATATTAAACGTAAAAAGTTTATTAATAACCTAAACAAAACAATAATAATTGATAATTAAAAAAATAATTTATGTTATGTTCAAAATTTATAAATTTAAATATCAAATTATAAATGTATTGCGGATACCATAAAACAACATTACAAGAGAAAACGATGCTCCTCAAGATTCCACTAAATAATAAGAAAAATACCTTAAAATTAAAATAAATGTTTTGAATCATGAAAAAAATATAATACGCTAACAAAAAAATTTATAATAAATTTAAATTAAAAAATTATATTAAAAAATAAAATTAATTTTAACTTCAATCTTTCGTGTGAGAGGTGATTAAGTTTTTGTGCGAAAATTAAATATAATTTTTTTATATAAATATTAACATATTATTTATAACGCATTTTGTTTTGTTGATACGAATAAAGAGAAAATAAAATCCAGGCCTGTAGAGTGGTTGCGTCGAGGCCAAAGTGTTCACTCTATGTTTATCCAATTATGAAATAAAATATCGTTAATAATATGCATCTCATCAGAGTGACGCAGCGGAAGTGTGGTGGGCCCATAACCCACAGGTTCTAGATCGAAACTTGGCTCTGATAGGTCAGAAGTGGCTTCTGCTTCTGTTTACACAATTTAGACTCGTAACTCTGCTTTTGGCTTCGGTAACCTTGCAAGAAGCTGAAGATTTAAAACACCTGTGAACCGAAAGCAACGATTTAAAACACCTGTGAACCAGGTCGAAAGGAACAATCTTAGCAGCCTTAGAAGCTGAAGATTTACAGTCCACAGTCCAAAATCGACTTGCAATTCTCCGTCCATGGTGCTGTCCACAATCCTACGTCACTGGATGTAGGGTTTCCACAACCTGGTCTTTTATCGATGGTGATTACATTGCATATATGACGACTCTTTCGTGCTCAGCTGAACATCCAATAATTTTCTTTCCATTCCATAAATCCAATAAGTTTGCGACCTACTGTAAATCCAATAATTTCCATTCTAGAATATTTAATTTGCAGCGTGTTCTTCTGTGAGTTCATGGACTTTGTGTGCTTGCAAATTTCAACATCAAAGATACTTACCTAGAATTGAGATGATTGGTCTGCCTCATTTTTTAGTGGTCTTGACTCACATGTTAGAAGACACGATTGATGGTAGATTAGAAGTGAAAAGACACGATTGATGCAAGATTACATTTGTCTATCTCCCGTCAATTCGAATTATGTCTCCCTCACCTAATATTCATACAGGTTCACATGCAGCCACGGAAGGGTAGCAAGTGGGTTTGGAGGAGAAAATAACACGAAGGATAGTGAGTGGGTTTGGGGAGAAAAGAAAAAGCAACTCCATGGAATCATAAATCCCTCGTAAAAGAGGAGAGGCTATGCTAATGAATATAAGGATGATAGAAATATGGAAGTAATGAAGATAAGGATGAGAGAAATATGGAAGTAAATGTAGAGAAAATTAAAGCAAAGGAAAAGGTCTTAAAAAATAAATAGGATAGAAGGTAGTTAATTTAGCGATGGAAGGTAGTTATTAATATTTTTTTAAGAACATAGTTGGAAGTAAAGGGTATGTGGTACATAGAAGTATATACAAATGGGAATTTCCCATTTAACTCCTAGAAAAATATATGAATTATAGCATTCTTAATCTACTACCTTATTAATTTTGGAAAAACAATTTACTAAGAAAATACTTTAAAAATTTTCCTATAATAGAATTTGGACTTCAAGGAGTTATAAGAATCGAAGCATTCTAGAAAAGGGTGTGAACTATATTGTCACTAAACAATGCCTTATAGTTTTGAACAAGATTTTTAGGAAGCTAGAAAAGGGTGTGAGCCATATTGCCACTAAACAATGCCCTATAGTTTTGAGCAAGATTTTCAGGAAGCCATCAAGAAATTCCCTATAGTTTTGAACAAGATTTTCAGGAAGCCATCAAGAAATTCCCTATAGTTTTGAACAAGATTTTTAGGAAGCTAGAAAAGGGTGTGAGCCATATTGCCACTAAACAATGCCCTATAGTTTTGAACAAGATTTTCAGGAAGCCATCAAGAAATGCCCTATAGTTTTGAACAAGATTTTTAGGAAGCTAGAAAAGGGTGTGAGCCATATTGCCACTAAACAATGCCCTATAGTTTTGAACAAGATTTCCAGGAAGCCATCAAGAAATGAGGGCTCATCCCAAAGAGAATTAAAAACTATGAGGAGGAAAAAATAAACCTTAGAGTAGAATAAAGAAATTGTCACATTAAGTTAAGGCCTACAAAGAAAAGATCATAGAAAGCAAAGTTGGAATTGAGGGAGATTTGGCTTTAACATTGGGCCAACCATTGGCAGCAAGTCAAAAATATTGTATATCGCTAGTAAAAAAGGAAGAGGAAAGTAAATAACAGACTCTAAATTGGGCCCTTATAGCAAGAATGGCCTCAAATAAAGTGACCCTCGATCCTTTTGTTCACTAGAATTTGAAGGAAAATCAGGAGATATGGTTAAAGATTCTAAAGGTTCTTTAGAAATCATAAATTTATCTTTTCTATCTACATGTACAAATATAGAACTAAAATCTAAGGAGGTGAGAACACTCTTCGCCATAAGTAATCTCTATGGACCTTTATGGAGAGAGGAAACCATTTTGGGATAGTTTCAAACTTTAGTAATTGGCAAGGAACGGCAATGCATTTTTAGGGAGTCAACTCTTCACCATAATTAATCTCTATGGACCTTTATGGAGAGATGAAACCATTTTGGGATAGTTTTGAACTTTAGTAATTGGCAAGGCATGACAATGCATTTTTAGGGAGTCATTTAAATTTGAAAATGAAATCAAGAGAGGTATGTGGGGATAATTATATACAATATCTCCTAGCTGATTATTTCTCTAATATGATTGAGGATACAGGATTGTGTATGTGGAATTTAATCAACTTGTTCCTACTTGGATAAATTCCATAAGTGGAAGCTGGGAAGAGGTTTTAAAAGGGCTTAACAACTTTTTGTTAATAGAGAAAATTTTGGAAGAGATAAGGAAGTTGGAATCTTGGGTAGGGGTTGGTGGATCCTCAAACCAACAATTTGAAGAAGATGACCATAGACCACTAAGTCCCTTTAAAAATCATAAAGGGATATAAGAAGAATGTTTTAGAGATGTGCTCATTTAGAATTAGAGGAAATTTGATCCTAACAATAGAACAACTATGTATTGATTTGTAGAGAATTGGAAGAAAGTCAAAATTTAGTACAAAAATGGGAAAAGAAAAAGTAAGGGATGCTAAAAAAGGAAATAAATGAACCAATGAACATGTCATGGATTCTATTTGAAAGTTACTATGGAGGAATTTTTAGGAAGGAAGAGGGTAAGGAATTGAATTCTATAAAGAGTAGGAGGGAGACTTTTGGAGCAAGTAGAAGTAAAATGGAGGTTGAACAATATATCCATTCAGTTGGAAGAAAAGTGATAAAACTACAAATTTTTCCATAGTTCTGATACACATAAAAATAATATAAACACCATATGGAATATTTGAAAGCAAGAGGGTGCTAATGCTAGTAAGTAGAATCTAGATAATTAAATGCTTCAAAAAAGTGTTCCAAGCACCTCTTAGACCCGACATAATACAAATTCTAGAAGTGGATTCAATCTTTCTAAGGCTAGTAAATGATGACAAAATGAGGAACTAGATGTAGAAGCTACAAAAGAGGATCTAAAAGCATTTTTACAATAGTTTAAAAAGGAAAGGCCAAATAATTGGACAACTAAATTTTCTTTGAGATTCTACGATATCATAGAGGAAAAATTGATAAGAGTAACAGAAGAATCAAACATTTTTGGAAAGGTATTCACAACCTTAAATGAAACTTTTAAAGCTCTAATCCCAAAGGAGAAAGATTCATATATGTTTGAAGACTATATGCCTATATAACTATGAAAGTTAGTGTACAAATTGTAATGAAGATCCTACCCAAAAGACTTAAGGTCATATTTTAGGTTTTATATCATCAAATTACTCTGGTTTTCTCCATAATAGGGATATTTATGATGTTGTGTGATTAACACAAGAGGTTATTCATTCAATAAAAGTAAATATAATTCTAGCTCTAGTTATGAAAATCGATTTAGTTAAATCAGATGATAAAGTATGTCGGCTATGTTTTAGAATGTTATTAATTAAGATATGAATGAAAGTTTGAGTTTCCAATTGGATATGGATTGTGTCTCTTCAACATATTTTGTAGCATTGGTATTTGGATCTCCTAGTTTTTTATGCCATCACGAGACTCAAGTAAGGATTCCCAATGTCCCCATTCTCATTTTCACTAGTGGTTGAGAGTTTGAGTCAGTTAATCATAGCATCCAAAAGGGAGGGATATATCAAAGGTGTCATGTTGGGAAGGTCACTCTCACTAATGAATACATAAATTTTCCCTTTTAATAGTTGTTTACACTAGAATTAGTCCCTCCCTGTAACAACTCTGGTGAAAACTCCATGTAATAAAAGTTAAAAATAATAACCACGGTTGATGGGACACTTATTCCAAGCTGAATGTTGGGAAAAGCATCCTAGTGAGTGTTCATTTGGTTTATTATGGCTAAGGAAATTGGCAAAGGCAAGGCAAAGGCTTTGGAAAGGAAAAAAATGATATTTTTGGCACTTTTATTTATGAAAACAATGGAAATTAGGAGAAATGGGAGATGAAAGGTCACAAGTTGCATGTGACGAGGAAAATGAAGAAAATAGAGGCCTCTTCTATAAAAAAGCTTTTGAGGATCAGTTGGTACCCTTTGGCAGTGCGTTTTTTTGGAGATCTCTCATTATTCTCTCTCTCTCTCTCTCTCTCTCTCTCTCTCTCTCTCTCTCTTGGACACTTAGAGTTTTTGGAGCACTTTGGAATTGGAGCAAGAAAGTCAATAAATCAAGAAGGAGGAAGCAAGAAAGGAGGAGCAGGAATCAAGCAGCTACAACAAGATTCTTTGCAGGTATTGATTTGCATGTATGATTTCCTAGATATATGTGGCATGCATGGTGTTGCATGTGGTTTTTTTCTACCTCGGAATGGGTTTTTTCCAGGTGTGATAGTGTATTCAGCCTAGCCTTGCCATTTTCAGATAGCCATGGTGTTGTGGAATTCTAATGTTAGGTTTAGCTGGATTTCCGAATGGATTCAAAGCTGAGTGAGGTGGATCTCTGAATGATTATGGAAGTGTTTCATGTGTTGCCTCAGTTTAGGGCCTAGTAAACTGGGTTTGGATTGTGGTAAAGCCTGAGAGGTGGTTTGATATCCATTCAGGCCTAGGAATCCCAGGGTTGGGATATACGGTAAAGCCCAAAGAGTATGTCTCAGTTTAGGGCCTAGTGACCCATGATTCAGACTGTGGGTTGCGGTAAATCCTAAGAGATTAGGAGACAGGAAAATTCCTCACGGTTTAGGCGGAGATAATCTAGTGATATCCATGCTTGTGTTGTCCTAGTGATCAGGTGTGGATCACAGTCAAGCCTAATTTCTATTTTATTAGGGTGAGGTGGTTTAGCCTCAGGATGCGCTGGTTTGTTCTTTTGGTTTAAGTCCCACATTCATGGTTGGAATATGGCACGGGGGTGATTGGCTGAAGAGAGATTTGGCTCAACCAATCTATGGTCGGGTGGAACATGGTATTCCCATTTCTAGCTGGTTTTTACATTCAATAATGAAGAGCTCATTCCTTTGATATTTGGTATGCAAATGTACTAGTTTCTATGTGGATTATATTGTTGTCGTATCCATGGTATTTATATTGTTATTATGTTGGTTATAAGCATATATTTTATCAGTGATGATGTATGCCTCTATCCATATTTTTACTTGTAAATGAATGCACAATGTATCTATGGTCAAACAGATTGTATTGCAGCTTATGGTGTAGGGGAGAAATTATTCTTAGCGATTCTTAGATAAGTATGAGACCCCTATGCTTAAATCTGTTGTTTACACTTGTAGATTCAATGTTTGTGACATGTTTGACATAATTCCTGTCATGGATAGGAGGGGTCCAGATGAGTTCTTGTTGATGTGATTGCTTCTATATCATTTTCCTATTGTTATTTATCATCCCTTAAGTTTCCATGAAGTTCTAGGCAGTGACCTGGGCTCTGGGACTGAAAATGTGGCTCAAATCTCAGAGCCCCATTCACAGAACTGAGCATTTGGGGCCCTAGCCACTGGTTTGCAGTGTTATGCTTGTGGCTATAGCCTCCTAGCCATTGATATGAAGTGTTGTGCCTGCGGATATGGCTCAAAGAGGTCAAAAAGTCAGTGTGACCTAGGGGTAAGAGACCTAAATGGTTGGGTTACCTCTTGGGGTGTTGTGCTTGTTGTACAAGATCCGTAGGTTGTGTTTTCCGTCAGTTCCACTTCCTTAAGGTCACATAGGAGGTTGAATCTCATTATAGTATCCTCTCGTTGTATGTTTACCCCAGTTGGATAGTTACTTGGGTAGATGTGGGAAGGGGGTGTTATAGAGTGGTATGAGATCCAGGTTCAACCCTTGGACTGGATGGGCGGTGTGTTGGTCATGCTTTTGTTGATTGCTTATGTGTTTCTCATACCTATGGTGTATGTGTTTGTGCATCTGTGTTATGTTGGCCATAGTGGAAGTGGTGTCACCATGGGAGGACTAATGATGTTTTTGTCAACATGTTGTCATGTGTATATGACTAATTATGTGTTGTTCATGCTTGTGTATTGTGCGTGCACACTTGCTTACATATTGTTACCTATTGTATATGCATTTATTGTTTATACTAGGTCACATGTTGGTCATGATTGTGTGTTGTTCGTGTATGCTTGCTTGTGTGATGTCATATGCTGAACAAGCATTGATCATTCATGCTTGGTTACATGTCACTTATGCTTATGTATGGTCTATGCTTGTGATGGTGTGTGGTCAAGTTGCATTGGTATCGTTATGCATTAGGTCATGTTGTGTATTTGGTATGGGCATGCATTGATGATTGGAATCCAACTAGAATGATGTTTATGTGCTAGTATGCCATGTGTTATGATTATATATACACATGTATTATGCTGATTGGTTGATCTTGCAGGATGTACCCTCCCCAAATTATATTAAGGTACGTTGGTTCATTGTTATTTGGTTAGCTGACATATTATTCTTTGCCGAGGAAATATCAGAATGAATAGCAAGATGGTATACTACAAGGGCTCTCCATATGAGTCATAAGAGAAACATGGTGGGAACTCTTCTGATTTGGTAGACAAATTGAGAAGCCTAAAGGAAGAAATAAAGAGTTGTAAGGCAAACAATGAAAAACTCATACAAACACAAGAGAAATAAGCAGAGGTGGATGCAATAATTCTTCAGAGCTTATCAGAATTACAGAAACAAGGGCCATTACGGATCAATTATGGACAGGAGGAAAAAACCAATGGGGCATATGGAAGTAGGTATCCTGGAAGAAACGTGTCAGATAAAGTTGATACAGTGAGAGATAGCAGGTTGTTGGACACTCCTAATAGGATGGGTGATGAGTACATGTACCATTCTAGTTCTAGTTCAGATAGACATCATGATCGCCATCAGTATCATCCTTACATGAGGAGTGACAGGGGATACTTTCCTGATGAATTCAAGAAAGCAAAGCCACCTAATTTTGATGGATACTTGAAGAAACCAGAAGAGGTAGAAGCTTGAATACTTGGGATGAAGAAGTTATTTGAGTTACATGAGTACTCAGATAACATGAAGGCCAAGATTGTTATCTTCATCCTTAGAGGTAAAGCATACATTTGGTGGGAAGCTGTGAAGTGGGTTACACACATTAGGACAGATGACTTGAGTTGGCACGAGTTCAAAATTTTTTTCAGGAAGAAATACTTGTTAGAGAGGTACTACGACAACAAGGCCGAATAATTTTATGAGCTAAAGATGGGATCAATGAGAAATGAGGAGTACACAACAAAGTTCTTGGAGCTATTGAGGTGTGTACCATATATTGATGATGAGAAGGCTAAAGTTAAGTGATTTTTTAGTGGTTTTCCATTAGCATTCAAAGATCATATTGAGTATGATGAGCCTCAGTAACGTGAGAAAGTCATTGGGAAGATGGAGCATTGATATGAGTAAGTGCAATAATGAGTCTCAACAAGGATGGAAAGGGGAGGACAAAGGTAAAGGTAAATGGCAACCGAAAAGGGGAAGGCCTTATAATTCATAAGAGAAATAAAATGTGGCACCACAAAAGAAGTTTAAAGGAGGTGGAAAGTGACATAGGCCACAACAAAAACATAGATCACAACAACAACATGGAGGTAATGGTACGAGACAGTTGGAGTGTTGGACATGCAGTGAGGAGCATATTAAGAGAGATTGTCCAAAATATTAGGGAGGTAGGCCTAAAATATATAATGCATAGGAGGCGCATAATCTTGGGGATGTTTGGTAGATCATTCCTCGTATTTATGCAGACGTGCACAGTCGACAAGCAGATCACTAGGCTTCTATCATTGAGATGGACAATAAGATTTGTGATAAGGTTATTTCTATTTACCCTGGATCTAATTATAGCTATGTTAGTCCTAAATTGGTGTATAAGAGTGGTTTGATTAAGGAAATGCATGCATAATCTTGGTTAGTGAAATTGGCCATAGGTAGGAAGAAAAGAGTTCACCATTGGGTAAGAGTGTGTCCATTTGAGTTAAATGTCATTCCTACAACAACACACTTGAAAATATTGACACTGGGTTCCTACAATATGATATTGGATATGGATTGGTTATATGTTCATAGGACCAAGGTAGATTTTTATGAAAAATCTATTGAGTGCTTGGATGAAAATGGGGAACAAATAATCTTACAAGGAAAGAATAAAGCCACATCAATTAGGATGTTGACAACTATGCAGGACAAGCACAATCGCATGAAAGGTTGTGTGTTATTTTCAGTTCATATCTCTAGTGACAAAGGTAAGGAAATTGAGGATGTAGATGTTTTGAGCATGTATCCAATTTTGCAACATTTTCAGGATGTGTTTCTAGTAAATATTTCAGAGTTTCCACCACCTAGGGAAGTATAATTTTCTATTGAGTTGGTTCTAGGGGCAGCTCCAACATCAAAGGAACCTTACAGGATGAGCACACATGAGTTGGTATAATTAAAGTTGCAGTTGAAAGAGATGCTTGAAAAAGGGTACATTAGGCCAAGTGTATTGCTATGGGGCACACAACTGTTGCTCGTGAAGAAGAAGGATGACACTCTAAAATTGTGCATTGACTACAGGCAACTAAACAAAGTGATTATCAAGAAAATGTACCCATTACCGAGGATTGATGATTTTTTTTATCAGCTCAAGGGAGCATCAATGTTATCTAATATTGACTTGAGATTGGGATATCATCGTGTACGCATCAAAGAGCGGGACATCTACAAGACCACATTCAGGACTAGGTGCGAGTATTATGAGTTTGTTGTAGTTCCATTCAGCTTGACTAATGCCCCAACTACATTTATGTAATTGATGAACAATGTGTTTCGTACTTATTTGGATAAGTTTTTTATTGTGTTCCTTGATGACATATTAGTGTATTATAAAAATGAGTAAGAGCATGCCAAGCATTTGGAAGTAGTGTTGAGGTTGTTGAGAGAGCATCAATTGTATGCTAAGCTCAACAAATGCAGTTTCTTCTAGACTGAGGTACACTACCTAGGACATGTTGTCTCCAAGGAGGGAAATGCAGTAGATATATAAAAGATAAGGGCCATCATGGAGTGGGTAGCTCCTAAGAATGTAGATGAGATGAGATCATTCATGGGATTGGCAGGTTATTACCGGAGGTTCATCAGGAACTTCTCACATATTGGTTATCATATTACATCATTGCAGAGGAAAGGTAAGAAGTTTGATTAGACAAAGGAGTGTGAGGCTAGTTTTAAGTAGCTTAAGCAATTTTTGACACATACTCCAGTGTTAAATATTGCAAGTATGGACAAGGAGTTAGTAGTGTGTACATATTCTTACAAGAGAGGACTTGGTTGGGTCTTTTTGCAGGATGGACAGGTGGTATTCTATGAGTCACGAAAACTAAACGAGCATGAGAAAAACTACCCAACACATGATCTCGAGCTAGCAGTGATCATTCATGCACTGAAGATGTGGAGGCACTATCTTCTTGGCAGGAGGTTTGTTTTTATGAGTGATCACATTGGGTTGAGAAACTTGTTTGACTAGTCGAATCTAAACACTAGGAAGGCTATATGGTTGGCCACGATCAGTGAGTTTGAATTCAAGATAAGGTACATCAAGGGAAAGGAGAACAGGGTCGCATATGCTCTTAGCAGGCGGGTACATGTAAATCACATAGTAGCCATGAGCTCCTATGGGATAGACTTACAAGATAGGATCTTGCAGGTAGGTTAGCTGGATCACAGGTATATGGATATTATGCACAGGTTGCAAAAAGGTACAGGTAGTGGCACAAATATAGGTACAGGTGTTGGTACATGTGCAGGTGGTAGTACATGTACAAGTACAGATGGAAGTACAGGTGAAGGTAAAGGTACAAGTGTATAGGATTTGAACTACCATCTCACAACAGATGGATTTATTATATTTAGATACAAGATATATGTATCGGACAACACTGAGCTCAGGAAGGTGATGTTGAGGTAGTTTCATGCAAAACCTTATTCGGGTCACCCAAACTACCAAAAAAAATTGACTACAGTAAAGAGGTTCTACTATTGGTTGAATCTAAAGAGGGATGTGGCAGAATTTGTAGCCAAATGTTTGGACTGTCATATGGTTAAGGCAAGTGTAAACATCCAGGTGGATTGCTATAGCTGATTGCTACTCCAAAGTGGAAATGGGAGGTCATTTCCATGGAATTAATCACAATTTTTTTTCCTAAGACAATTAGACAACATGATTCCATCATGGTTGATGTGGACATGTTGACAAAGGTTTCACATTTCATACCAGTGAAGACTACATACTTAGCTAGCGATGTAGCACATGTGTTCATCAAGGACATAGTCATATTGCATGGTGTTCCAAAGAAGATTGTGTTAGATAGGGATGAAAAGTTCACTTCCAAGTTTTGGAAGGCGTTGTTTGCAGGTTTGGGCATCAAATAGAGCTTCAACACAACTTATCATCCACAGATAGATGGGTAGACATAGAGGGTCAACATAATATTGGAGGATATGTTGAGGATGTATGTGATGTATGAAAAACACAAGTGGGAAGAGTATCTTCCACTAGTATAGTTTGCCTACAACAATGGGTATCATGAGTCATTGAAGATGAGTCCGTTTGAGGCTATGTATGGGCGGAGTTGCAATACTCCTATCAGTTGGAGAAATCCAGTTAACAGGGTATTGATTGGACCAAAGATGTTGGCAGAAATGGAACAAGAAATGCATTTGATCAGGAAGAACTTGAAAGCATCGCAAGATAGGCAAAAGAGTTATGTAGATATGAACAAGTTTTTCAAGGAGTTTCATGTTGGGGATCAGGTGTACTTGCGCATCAAGCCCAAGAAGAGCTACTTGCAGATTGGATCATGTGAAAAGTTGATACCACGATTTTCTGGACCCTTGAGGATCATTGAGAGGATCGACCCAATGGCCTATCGACTTGCACTTCCTTCTACCATGAGATTCCATGATATTTTTCATATGTCATTGCTTAAGAAGTATGTTAAAGATGTTGATCATGTGATTGAATGGTCTATATTGTAGGTGGAACCCGGTGGATAATTCCAGCCGGAGGCTTAGTGTATATTGCAGAAAAATGTGCTCATGCTCTAGAACCAAGAAACAAAGCAAGTTAAAGTGCAAAGGAAGCACTTTCAGTTTTATGAAGCTACATGGGAGATGGAAGATTAGATGCCGACCATGTATCCTTCCTTGTTTTCCAGTTGAGGCAAAGTAGTTTTAGTGTGATTTTAGTTTTGTTTGGCATATGTTTTGGTATATGTTTTGATGTAATTTTTGGGTGTATTTACATATGCATATGGATGTAAATACCTCTACGAGCTATGTTATAAAGCTACAATAAGCGGTATGGGTGTCATGTAATTATATTTGTCATGTTGTTATGATTTCATGTTGCTTTGCTTTTCATCAGGGTGATCATATACAATACTACATCGAGCTATGCTATAAAGATCCATGGGCAGTATGGTTGCTATTCAGTGGTTCTATTGAGGTATATGTGTTGTTTAAAATCGAGGACGGTGTCTCCCAAGGGGGAGGGTTCTATAACAACCCTGGTGAAAATTCCATGTAATAAAAGTTAAAAATAATAACCACAGTTGATGGGACACTTATTCCAAGTTGAATGTTGGGAAAAACATCCTAGTGGGTGTTAATTTGGTTTATTATGGCTAAGGAAATTGGAAAAGACAAAGGAAAAATTGAAAATTTGGCACATTTATTTATGAAAATAATGAGAATTAGGATAAAAGGGAGATGAAATGTCACAAGTTGCATGTGAGGAGGAAAATGAAGGAAAATTATGGAAAATGAAGAAAATAGAGGCATCTTCTATAAAAAGGCTTATGAGGATCAATTGGTACCTTCTGTCATTGCATTTTTTTGGATCTCTCTCTCTTTGTTTCTCTCTCTTGGACACTTATATTTTTTGGAGAACTTTGGCATTGGAGCAAGAAAGGCAAGAAAGAAAGAAGAAAGAGGAAGCAAGCAAGGAGCAGGAATCAAGCAGTTATAGCAAGATTCTTTGCATGTATTGATTTGCATGTATGATTTCCTTTCTAGATGTTGGTTATTTTCTATCTTGGCATGGGTTTTTTCTAGGCGTGACAATGTATTCAGACTAGCCTTACCATTTCCGGATAGACATGGTGTTGTAGAATGCTCATATTTGGTTTAGCTAGATTTCCAGAAGGATTCAAAGCTGCGTGAGGTGGATCTCTTAATGATTATGGAACTGGTTCATGCATTTCCTTAATTCAGGTCCTAATAAACCAGGTTTGGATAGCGTTAAAGCTTAAGAGGTGGTTTTCTCTCCATTCAGGCCTATGAATCCCATGTTTGGGATATACAGTAAATCCTAGAGAGTATGTCTCGATTTAGGGCCTAGTGATCCCTGATTCAGATTGTGGGTTGCAGTAAATCCTAAGAGACTAAGAGACATGAAAATTCCTCACGGTTTAGGTAAAGAGAATCCAGTGATATAAATGCATGTGTTGGCCTAGTGATCGGGTGTGGATCGTGGTAAAGCTCGATTTCTACTTGATGAGGGTGAGGTGGTTTAGCGTCGTGATGCCCTAGCTGGTTCTTTTGGTTTGAGTGCCACATTCATGCTTGGAATATGGCACAGGGGTTATTGGCTGAAGAGAGATTTGGTTCAGCCAATCTATGGTTGGGTGGAACATGGTAGTCCCATCTCCGATTGGTTTTTACATTCAATAATGAAGAGATCTTTCCTTTTATATTTGGTATGCAATTGTATTGGTTTCTATGTGGATTATATTTTTGTTGTATCCATTGTATTTTCGTTGTTATTACGCTGGTTATAAGCATGTATTTTATCAGTGATGATGTATGGATCTATCCATGTTTTTACTTGTAAATGAATGCACAATGTATCTATGCTCAAATATATTGTATTGCAACTTATGATGTAGGGGAGAAATATTTTTTAGTGATTCTGAGATAAGTATGAGACCCCTATGCTTAAATTTGCTTTTTACACTTGTAGATTTAATGTTTGTGACATGTTTGAAAAAATGATTGTCGTGGCTAGGAGGGGTCCATATGAGTTCTTGTTGATGTGATTGCTTCCGTATAATTTTCATATTGTTATTTATCGTCCCTTAAGTTTTCATGAAGTTTTGGGCAGTGACATGGGCCTGAAAAGGTGGCTCAAATCCTGGAGCCACAAGCGCATAACTAAGCATTTGGGGCCCTAGCCGCTGGCATGCAGTGTTATGCCTGCGACTATAGGCTCCTGGCCGCTCGTATGCAGTGTTGTGCCTGCGACTATGGATCAAAGAGGCCAAAAGGTCAGTGTGACCCAGGGGTAAGAGGCTTGAATGGTTGGGTTACCTCCTGGGGTGTTGTGGTTGTTGTACAAGGTCTATAGGTTTTGTTTTCTGTCAGTTCCACTTCCTCAAGGTCACATATGAGGTTGAATCTCATTATAGTAGCCCCTCGTTGCATGTTTACCCCGATTGGATGATTACTTGGGTAGATGTGGGAAGGCGGTGTTACACCCCTAAAATTATTGCTAAAAACATTCTAGGCACAATTTTCCAAAAATTGTCCCTATAAGTCCTAAGGATAGACATTTGAGGGTCAATTTTTATAAACCGAAACCAAAGGTCATGCTTTAGTGGCAATTTTTTCGAAATTTCCCTTGAATATCCCAAGGATTGAATTTTAGGGGTGGTTATAAAAAAATGCTTCTAGATATCCTAAAAAATAAATATTTTAAGCGAAATGTGTAGATAATTTCCCCCAAAGTATTGATCCTTGAGTACATAAACTATAAATGTGAGTATCTCTTCGAAAATAACCACATTCAAAAACATCACATCAATCAAAGTTTATGTACAAAGATATGACTATTTGAAGTAACAAAAGTGTAGTAAAACTACAATTGTGAGTATAAGAATAATAAAATTTAGTTCAATATACAAAAAAAATCACTTGCTTACCATGTAATTCAATATTTCAAGTATTATACAACCTTAGTGGACCTAATGGTTATGAACACATGTTTTCTCCTTGAACATCACATGTTAAATTCTAGAGGGGTGTTGCAATTGTACATGTGACGAAGTTGTTGTTTGCATATATTTTTATGGAAATGGAAAGGTATCAAAAAATCCCATTATTTCTTACAAACTAGAGAATGGGAAGGATTTCATTTCCAAGGAAAAACTCAATGTCCAAATTTTTTCCATAAAAATATAAATATTCAAGTATAATATGTTCCCCATAAACTTCTTTTTGTGGTTCGAGTTGAGATCATGAAATTTGATCAACTCTAAGCTCAAAGATGAGGCTTTAGTGGTTTAGGGACCTCTTAAACACACATCAATGTGATAGTGCCCAAGTAGGTCACCATTTCAAGGATTATGCAACAACGATGGTTCTTAGGATCCATTCCATGGTATAGGGATGAAATCCAAGATCATAGGCCATAACAACTACCTCTATTTCTCATAGCCATGTATAGGGCCTTCAACCACTAAATAGGCTCTATATATGGAATATTTGTGCCATGGGCAGGAAATGGTGGTTATTTCAAGTTTTGACATGTTGAGGATGTGTCTTGGTCTCCAAGCCATGGCTCTGTTCCAAACACCATGTTCTTGGGCCATCACAAATATTCCTAGGTATCTGCAGGGATTTGTGCCACCACATATATCCCACAAAGGAAATCTTTGGCATGATCGAAGGCTCCCATTGACCACACCATGGTAAAGGGTTAAATGAAAATACTTGGGCTATAATGCTTAACTCTATTTCTCATGAGCCATGCACATTGGTGAGCCCTGGTATTGCACCAAGAGTGTTGCAACTCCCAAGGGCTCCTCAACTTAAATTATCAACACGAGGTTCGTACAAAATTAGAGGTGAGATTTTTATATGCACAGTAGGTTAGGTTCTTCTCATTCCACCCTCAGTCATGACATCATATCATGGTGTTCAAAGGCAATTCCTCCAACTTAACTATAGTGAATTTTTTTTTATGAAAGCGCAATTGAAGACTGATTCTAACTATGAAAGTGAAAATTTCATTCACTCAACTTGTAGATGCTAATTAATATTACATGAAAGAGAAAGGGATACTTTACTTGCAGAATTCGAGCTACTCTATTTTTCACATTTCATATAATCAATGACCTACTTTCATGGATCATTGATCTACTTCACATTTTATTGAAAATCAGAAATCTAACTTGTAACATGCTTGTAAAAAAAATAATTCTACTATGTTTTGCTATGAGAAAAGGAGGAGGTTGGAGTGGTCTAAGAGCTTCTCTCAATCATCAAATCACATATTTTGGCTCATTATTCATCCTAACTAGGCTAAGGTTGAAGTGGCAATCAAAACATGTGGAGATGGTGTCTTGAAGGCATAAGGAGATGGATGAAGGAAAGAGGCAGTGAATGAAGGTTGGGGAATCCTCCTAGCCAAGCCCAGAACCTCTCAGAGGTATGTCTTTGAAACAAAACCATGCTAAAATTTCATGTAATAAAAGTTAATAAAGGACAAATAATACCATAGTTAAGGGACACTTATTCCAAGCTGAATGCTGGCCAAGATATCCTAGTGGGTATCATTGGATGTGTTTATGGATGAGGGAAATTAGCAAAGGCAATGACTATGGCTTTGGGAAGGAAAAATGTATATTTGGCACATTTATTTATTAAAATAAAGGAAATTAGGAGAAAATAAAGGTGAAAGGTCACAAGTTGCATGTGAGGAGGAAAATGAAGGAAAATAATGGGAAATGAAGAAAATAGAGGACCAATTGATAAAAAAGTTTCTGAGGATCAGTTGGTACATTTTTTCAGTGTATCTTTTTTTTTTAGTTCAGTTTTGGAGTTCACTCTCCATTCTTTGTCTCTCACACTCTTGGACACTTAGATTTTTCTTGGAGCATTTTAGCATTGGACCAAGAAAAAGGAAAATCAATCAAAGGAATGACAAGGAAAGGAAAGGAAAGCAAACTTCAAGTAAGGAAGAGCAAGATCAAGAAATTTCATTGGGGATACTTGCAGGTAACAAAGTGCATGTATGATTTCCTAGCTGGTTTTGACATGCATGGTATATTCATGTTTGTATTTGGTTCTCTTGTTTTTGGTGGCATGGTTTTGTCGGGTTTTGACAATGGTTTTCAGCCTTGCCTTGCCTTTTTCTAGATAGCCATGGCGTGATGGGATTTTTCTCGATTTTGAGATTTGCAATTGTCGGATGGTTTCAGAATCTGGGGCAGAGGTGGTCTCAGGTTCATTCCAAAAGGCCTAGAAATCCCTTGACCAGTTTTGGCAGGATACACAGTAAAGCCTGAGGGTGGTGTCTTGGTAAGGGCCTAATGATCCAGTTTGGATTGCAGTAAAGCCTAGAGACAAGGAGACGAAAAATTCCTCAAGGATGGTGATGAGATCCAGAGACATTCCAAGCTCGGTTCAATTTTGTGATCTCAGTGTTGGTTTAGGTGAGACCATGGTATGGTGAGGGTGTAGAAATTTAACACAATTATGTATTACCTGGATTCTCCTGATCTAACAATTATATGCCACTGTTAAATACATAATCCTTCTACTAAAATCTTTGCGGAAATTTAATCGCCAATTGCAAACACATGAAGAAAGATCAATACACATAACACAAATGTTTTTACCGAGAAAGCATAAATCTAAAAACCCCACTATCATATATTATGTATAGATCATGGATCATGAAAAAATCTCATACAAAACTCTAATCCAAGAGCTCTCAGTACAATATACAATTGTCTCACAATGTCATACAAAAATTGGCAAATACATGCACCAATTTACTGCCTCCTGATAGCCTGCCTCGACTGCGCAATCCCTGATGGTCAACAACCTCTGACTGATTCATTCTAGCCTGCCTTTACTGTGCAATACTCATAGGTATCTCCAATGCGTGTGTGGTTGCATGAGTACACCCACTAATGTCACAACAGCTGGTCAAATTGTCCCTTTCACCTATCTCTCAACTGGGTCTCCACTAGATCTGACATGCATGTAGTTAACAGTAGTAAATCTTCAGTTGCATGTGGGATCACTCCATGTGAATTAATTTAATATTTAATTCACTGATCTCTCAATATTGTGTCTTTAGTTACAACTAGTTACAACTAGCACAACTGAGTTTAACTCACTTAACTGAGTTAAACTACTTTACAACTCACATAACTACACATCCAACTCTGTTACAACTTTGTATCACTCAGTTACAACGAAGTCCACTTGCATTTCCCACCAACCAACCTTAGAACTCGTAATTCCTTCAGTCAATTGGTTTTCCACATCAGTTAACTGAAATCAAGTGCTTCAAGAGAATAGATTATTATTTATTGTCTAATTATTATTAATAGATAATAATAATCGACATGCATTCTATTTTTAGACATGAAATCCACGAACTGACTCTGCACATGCATTCCAAAAATAGAACTCCATCCATAAATATAATTTTCTCAACCATATATATATATAGACTCCCACTATAAATAGACTTTTCTCAACATTATAAAAATAGACATACACCTAAAAATAGCCTGTGTGGGCCCCACCTAGTGTAGGTGCTTAATTTTCACTAGGATCAAGGATGTTGTTTTCGGATGCCAATTTCATTGTTTCTTGTTGCAACCTTCAACGGAGGGTGGAGGTGGTTTAATCTCTAGATTACCTTGGTTGTTTTTGGATTGGTTTAGCCATGGGATCCCACGTTCATGATTGGAATATGGCACCGGGGTGACTGGTTAAAAGAAATATTTGTTCAACCATGTCTATGGTTGGGTGGTACGTGGAAGTCCTGAAATTGGTCAGTTCTTGCCCATGTTTAATGAAAGCCAAGTTCTCTTGATTTTGTACTTGTATTTATGTGGCTTTAATGGTTGTTATCTTATGGTTGTTTTTGTGGTTATATGTTGGTTATAAGCATGTTTATGTGACTGGTTCTAGTACTGGTTCATTTCATGTTTTTACTTATAACTAAAAGAACAATTTATGAAAGAACTAATTAATTATAAGACAACTAATGGGAGAGGGTTGTGATCCTTCTTGATAAGTTTCATATTAATTTTCAGTCACTTATGTTCAGTCTTGTATTCATGACCTTTAGATTCCATTGTTTCCAATTGTTTGTCAGAATTTTAGTCCCGGTTGGGGATGGTCAGGCCTAGTCCCGGTGTCAGTTTTTAGCTTACAAGCATTGTCCTTGTGTAATTTATGATTTACGAAAGCTACAGGGTTTCTGGGTAGAGTTCTAGCCCCAAACCTGGAATTTAGCCTTATAATCCACAGTTGGAGGCACAACACTGGGTGAAAAAGTCCCTAGTCACACTCATGCAGGCCTTTGGGAGTGACTGGAGGGTTCTAGTCACACTGACGCCTTGGAAAGGGTGCGACTAGGGGTAGAATCCAATTAAAAGTAAATTTGGCTTAGGGGAGGGACACCAAAAGGGGTTGGGTTCCTCCTAGAGGGTCTTGTGGCTCCTGAGGGAATTCAATAACGGTTGTTTGTTGACACCATTTCCTTATGGTCACGTAGTGGGGTTAGTCTAGTCATAACTTCCCCTCATCTCATCTTTACCCCGATTGGTCGGTTACTTGGGTAGATGTGAGGGGAGGTGTGAAATTATAAGTGGTATCAGAGCATGGTTGCACTCTCTTTGGGAAAAGTATGATGTTTTCAAGATTATTTCCGTCATGCATCTCCGTTGGTTGCATATGTGTTTCTCATACTGGTGGTCTATGTACTTGTTTCATTCCCATGGTGTTAGTCATCATGGAAATGATATTGCCATGGGAGGGCTGATGGTGTTGTTGTGGAATGTGTTTTCATGAGCATATGACTGGAATTCATGTCAGGTGCTTACATATGGTCAAGTGTACATTGTTATGGTTGATGTTGTCATGCATGAGGTCATGGTGTGTAATTGATATGGTCATGCATTGATGACTGGACTCTAGATAGAATGATGTTTATGTGTTGGTATACCTATGTGTTATAAGTATATTTTTTATGATTATGTATATACATGTATTAAGTTGATTAGTTTATCTTGCAGATGAGATATCCTCCCCCGAAATATTCTACAATATGTTGGTTTATTGTGATTTGGTTTAAGATGACATGAGATGCCTTGCAGGATGAAATCAAAGGTGACGAGCAAGATGGTAGACTACAAAGATTATCCCTATGAATTATATGCGGAACATGGTGTTGGGAACTCTTCTGATTTAGTAGACACATCTAGGTACAATGACATAATCATATACGCATAAAAGAAATAAGCAAAGGTCAATGCAGTAATCATTCAAAGTCATTCAGAGTTGCAGAAACAGGGGTCACTTAAGATCAACTATGGATAGGAGGATGGGACTAACGGGGCATATATTATTAGGTCTCATGGTATTCACATGTCGGATAGAGATGACATGATTAGAGATGGCAAGATCTTGGACACTCCAAATATGAGAGGTGACAAACACAAGTACTATTCTAGTTTTGGTTCTGACAGGCACTACAATTATCATCGTTATCATCCTTATAGGAGGAATGATAGGGGATATTTGTCAGATGAGTTTAATAAAGTGAAACCATCTACATTTGATGGAGATATGAAGAAATCACAAGAAGCAGAGGCATGGTTTCTTGGTATGATAAAGTTCTTTAGGTTACATGATTACTTAGAAAACATGAAAGCCAGAATAGCTACATTCAACCTCAAAGTTAAGGAAAATATTTGGTGGGAAGAAGTGAAGAATGTCGAGGGTATTTATGAGGAGGAATTGACTTGGAGTGAGTTGAAGAGGCTATTCCAAAAGAAGTATCTATTAGAGAGGTACAATGATGATAGAGCTAAGGATTTTTATGAGTTGTAGATGGGTTCCATGACAAATGATGAGTGTCCTAGCATGTTCTTGGAGTTGTTGAGATATGTGCCTTACCTAGAGGAGGAGAAGGCCAAGGTTCAAAGATGCATTAGTGGGCTTCCAGTAGCATAAAGAGACCGGTTTGAGTTCGATGAACCTAGATCTCTAGAAGAGGCCATTCGAAAGCTGAAGCATTGTTATGAGAATTCAAAATACAAATTTGAGCCTAAGTGTGATTTTAAAGGAAATGATAAAGCTAAAGGAAGATGGCCATCAAAGTGGGGAATACCTCAAGATATAGGCGAGAAAGAAAATGTGGTTACTTACAATAAGTTCAGTACAATTTATAAGGGACATGGATCGCATCTGGGAGAGCAACAGACTAGAGGTGATGTTAGAGCACCGTTTCAGTGTTGGATATGTGGAAAATATCATCGCAAGAGAGATTTTATGCAGTATCACGATGGTAGACCCCAAATTTATAGTGCACAAGAGGCGAAATTTTTTGGGGATGTTGGTCATAGCATTCCTCGGATTTATGTAGTTGTGGAAAACATGAAGGAAAATCACCAGGCATCTATCATTGAGATGGACGGTAAGCTTTATGATCAAGTTATTTATATTTTGATTGATCCTGGATCTAATTATAGTTATGGTAATCCTGACATGGTGGATAAGTGTGGCTTGAGAAAATAAGTACATGAATAATCTTGGTTGGTGTAGTTGGATATAGGTACGAGAAGATACTTCACCATTGGGTAAGAGATTGTGCATTTATGTTAAATGATATGCCTACAACAACACATTTGAATGCACTTCCATTGGGATCATATAACATGATTTTGGGTATGGATTGGTTGTACCTTCATAGGACTAAAGTAGATTGTTATGACAATACGATTGAGTGCTTGGATGATAATGGATAAAAGAAATTTTTTTAGGGAAAGAAGAAGCCTACATCAGTGAGGATGGTCACAACTATGCAGGCTAAGCATAGTTGCATGAAAGGTTGCGTGATGTTTACAGTGCATGTTGCTAGTGATAAAGGTAAGGGTGTTGAGGATGCAGAAATATTCCAAAGGTATCATGTATTGCATTAGTTTTAGGATGTTTTTCTAGCATAGATTCCAAAGCTACCTCCTCTTAGGGAAGTGGACTTTTCTATTGACTTAGCATGAGGAGCAACACCATCATCAAAGGCACCTTACAATATGAATGCGCCAAAGTTAGTTGATTTGAAGTTACAGTTGAAGGAAATGCTTGAAAAGGGATACATTAGGCAAAGTGTATCACCTTGGGGTGCACCAATTTTGTTCGTAAAGAAGAAGGATGGTACTCTCAGGTTGTGCATTGATTATAGGCAACTGAACAAAGTGATGATCAAGAAAAAATATCAATTGTTGTGGATTGATGACTTATTTGATCAGTTTAAGGGAGCAACAATTTTCTCTAAGATCAACTTGAGATTAGAATATCATTAGGTACACCTCAAAGAAGAGGACATATTCAAGACCGCATTTAGGACCAGGTATGGTAATTATGAGTTTGTTGTAGTTCCATTCGGTTTGACTAATGCCCCAACTACATTTATGTGTTTGATGAATAGTGTGTTGCGTCCTTATATGGATAAGTTTGTTATTATATTTATTAATGAATATTGGTATATTCTAGGAATGAGGAAGAGCATGCCGAGAATTTAACAACAATGTTGAGATTTATAAGAGAGCATCGGTTATATGCTAAGCTTAGCAAGTGAAATTTCTTCCAGTTAAAAGCACACTACTTTAGACATGTTTCCAAGGAAGGCATAGCAGTAGATCCAGAAGGCATTCTTAGGAGTGGGAAACTCCTAAGAATATGGAGGAATTCAAATCATTTATTGGATTAGCAGGTTACTATAGGAGGTTCATCAAGAACTTCTCACACATTGAATATCCTATTACATCTTTGCGGAGGAAAGCTAAGAAGTTTGAATGGATAGAAGAATGTGCAACTATTTTTTAGCAGTTGAAGTAGTTGTTGACCAATGCTCCAGTTCTTAAAAATGCACATCGAGATAAATAATTTGTGGTGTGTACAAATACTTATAAAAAAGGACTTGGTGGAGTCCTTATGCAGGAGGGTCAAGTTGTAAGCTATGAGTCTAGGAAATTGAATGAGCATGAACGAAACTATGTGACTGATGATCTTGAGTTGGCAACTATTATTCACGCATTGAAGATGTGGAGGCATTATCTTCTTGGAAGGAGATTTGTATTGTTGATTGATCACAATGTGTTGAGATATTTGTTTGACCAACCGAATATGAATGCTATACAAGCTAGATGGTTGTCCACCCTTAGTGAGTTTGACTTCGAGATTAGATACATAAAGGGAAAGAAGAACATCGTTTTAGATGCTCTCAATAGGAAAGTACATGTGAACCACTTGGCAGGTATGAGTTCCTATGGGACAAAATTACATGATCGGATATTACAGGCAAGATAATAAGATGTCAAGTATATGGAGCTTATGCACACATTGCAGCAGAGTATAGGTACAAGTAGCAGTACATGTACAAGTATAGGTGATCAGGATGCGAATTATTATCTCATGACAGATGGATTGGTGAGTATTAGGGACAATATATATGTGCCAGATGAAAGTGAGCTCAAGAAGTTTATCTTGAGATAATTTCATGCAAATCCCTACTCGAGTCACCCAGGATATCAGAAGACAGTGATGACAATGAAGAATTTCAACTATGGGCCAAATCTGAGGAAGGAAGTAGAAGATTTCATGGCTATATGTTTGGATTTTCAGCAGGTAAAGGCGGAGTGTATGCATCCAGATGGATTAATACAACCTATTTTGAGTCTAGAATGGAAATGGGAGGTTATTTCCATGTATTTATTACAGGCCTTCTGACGACAATGAGGTAGCATGATTATATCATGGTTGTGGTCGACGGGTTGAGCAAGGTGGCTCACTTCATTCCAGTGAAGACTACATATTCAACTAGTGAGGTGGCACAAGTATTCATCAGGGAGATTGTGATATTACATGGTGTTCCTAAGAATATTGTGTCGGATAGGGATGCGAAGTTCACTTCTAAGTTTTGGAAGTAGTTGCTTGCAAGATTAGGTACATAGTTGGCCTTTAGTACAACTTATCACCCACAGACAAATGGAAAAGTAGAGAGGGTTCAACATGATCCTGGAGGATATGCTGAGGATGTATGTCATGCATTAAAAATGGAGATGGGAGGAGTACCTTCCATTGGTTAAGTTTGCATACAAAATGATTATCAAGAGTCATTGAGGATGATTCCTTTCGAGGCACTATATGGGAAGATTTTAAATACTCCCATCAGCTGGCGTGATCCAGTGAACAAGGTACTTATTGGACCATACATGCTGGTAGACATGGAACAGAAAATGTAGGTTATAAGGAAGAATAAAAAGGCAATGCAGGATAGGAAGAAGAGTTGAATAGAATAACACAAGGAATTTATGAAGTTTCGGGCTGGGTAACATGCGTATTTGCGCATCAATCCAAATAATAACTCCTTGAGGATTGGATCATGTGCCAAGCTAGCACCATGGTATTGCAGGCCTTTTGAGATCCTTGAGGGGATTAGACCAATGGCTTATCGACTTGAATTTCCTCCAACAATGAAAGTCCATGATGTTTTTCATGTTTCATTACTTAAAAGGTATGTAGAGGATGTTGATCATGTTATTGATTGGTCTGTATTCCAAGTGGAGAAAGAAGGAGAATTCTAGTTGAAACCTTAGTGCATATTTTAGTGGAAGCAACTCATGCTGAGGAACAAAGCCATAGAGAAAGTTAAAGTGCAGTGGATGCACTTTGGGCCCGAAGAAGCTACATGTGATATGGTTGATAAAATGCGGGCTATGTATCCTTCATTGTTTACTGGTTGAGGAAAAGTAGTTTTGGTATTTGTACATATTTATGTATGGTTTCTATTTTAAATATTACCATGAGATAAGTTATAAGGCTACAAAAAATGGTATGGTTTTTATATTGTCATTTTTTCATGATGTTTTTGGATTTTGAGTAGGTCATTCATTGTAAATACTGCATCGAACTAAGTTATAAATATCCATGAGTAGTATGTTTTCTTTTCAGGATTTTTACTGAGGTATAGGTGTGGTTTAACACCAAGGATGGTGTTCCCCAAGGGTGAGGGTTCTGTAGCAAATCCAGGCTAAAAGTTCATGTAATAAAAGTTAATAAAGTAAAAATAAAACCACAATTAAGGCACACTTATTCCAAGCTAAATGTTGGGCAAGATATGCTAGTGGGAATCACCAGATGTGTTTATGGCTAAAGTAAATTGGAAAATTCAATGGCTAAGGCTTTGGAAAGGAAAAAAGTATTTCGGGCACATTTGTTTACGAAAATAAATGAAATTAGGAGAAAATGAAGGTGAAAGGTCGCATGTTGCATGTGAGGAGGAAAATAAAGGAAAATGATGTAAAATGAAGAAATAGAGGCCCAATTGATAAAAAGGATTATGAGATTTAGTTGGTACCTTTTGTCAGTTCAATTTTGTAGCTCTCTCTATATTCTCTTTCTCTCTCACTCTTGGAAATTAGAGTTTTCTTGGAGCATTTTAGCATTGGACCAAGAAAAAGGAAAAGAGATCACGATATAGTGAGGGTGGAATTGATTTAACCTATGGATTCCTTTGTTGCTTTAGGATTGGTTTATCCGTGGGATCCCACATTCATGCTTGGAATATGGCATGAGGGTGACAAGCTAAAAGAAATACTTGGCTCAGCCATGTCTATAATCGGGTGGTACGTGGAAGTCCCGAACTTGGTTGAATCTTTCCCATGTTTAATGAAAGCTAAGTTCTCTTGATTTTGTACTTGTATTTATGTGGCTTTAATGGTTCTATCTTATGGTTATTTTTGTGTTTGTATGTTGGTTACAAGCATGTTTATGTGGTTGGTTCTAGTCATGGTTCATTTCATGTTTTACTTATAACTAAAAGAACAATGGATGCAAGACCTAATTAATGATAATACAACTAATGGGAGAGGGTGGTGATCATTCTTGATAAGTTTCATATGAATTTTCAGTCCATTATGTTTAGTCTTGTATTCATAACATGTAGATTGTATTTTTGCCAAGTGTTTGCCAAAATTTCAGTCTTGGTTGGGGATGGTCAGACCTATTCATGTTGTCAATTTTTAGCTTACAAGCATTTTCCTTGTGTAATTTATGATTTCTTAAAGCTACAGGGTTTTATGGGTAGAGGCCTAGCCCCATCCCTATAATTTAGCCTTAAAATCCATAGTCGCAGGCACAACACTAGGTGAAAAATTCATTGGTCACACTCACGCAGACCTGTGGAAGTGACTGGGAGGTTCCATTCGCACTGATACCACCTTGGAAAGGGTGTGAATGGGGGTAAAATATAATTAAAATTCATGTTGGCTCAGGGGAGGGACACCTGGAGGGGTTGGGTTCCTCCTGGATGGTCATGTGGCTCCTGAGGGAAGTCAGTAACGGTTGTTTTTTTACTCCATTTCCTTAAGGTCACCTAGGAGGTTGATTTTGGTCATAAATTTCCTTCATCTCTTGTTTCCCTTGGTTCACCGGTTACATGGGTAGATGTGAGGGGAGTTGTTATCTTACAGTCTTGCACCATGATGGATGCCCATGGTGTCCTTAATTTCCTAAACAGGATGATTGTGGAAATAAAGTTTTCAGAGCAATGTGAAGGGTGAAAGGAGAATATGGAGAAGTCCAAGTGGAGATGGAGGATGTGCCCTCCCCTACAGATCAACACAACCCTGCAATTAGCTACATGCATCCATCGATTGATCAATAACACAATGAGATAACCTATTATGGAAAATATCAGTTGAATTTGAATATCATCTATTGTATTCCACATCATTTTTCTAATCACTGAACTAACTCCTAAGTTGCAGAAAGTAAATATGAAAAAGGAAAAATAACACCTATCTATTTCCAGGAAATCGTAAACAAAATTTTTTTGCACTAGGATTGTAAATCTTTCCAACCATTCTCCCACAAGAGAGGTGATAGGGAAGTCTGCAATCACAAGTTTTAATAGCTTAACATCTACTACAATAAAAGGAATCCATGAAATTATTTGAACTAATAACAAGACAAAAATACATAAGAGGGACTAAAGCCTCTGGGTTAGGCCCAAACCCAGAGGTATGGCATGCATAGAGAAAGAGATTCTAGGGGTAGATTTCTAGCTAGAGGTATAAGTTTGATCCCAACAACACCACTCACTCCATCAATACCTCGTAGTGCCACACCATCAAATCAAACTCGTATTTCATTCGTAGAAATAAAGCATAGAATTCTTGAAGTATCAAGATCAAAAATTCATCCCAGGGACTCTCCAAATTCATCAACTGAAGCTGTTTTAGAAGAAGAATATCCTAGATCCCCAACATAAGGAGTAGTCTTTTTAACCTCTACTAGAGAACGAATCTTATCCCAAGAGCTAGAAATCCCTAATGGGGAAGAGGAAGAAGTCTTCTTCAATATACCATTGATAAAGGAACCATATGAATTAGAAGAGGAACAAATCATTCCAAATTTAGAAACATATATCACTTCTAAGGAATCGACAATGGCTGGAGAATGGGAAGGAGAAGTACACAATCTGAATGATGAAAAAATAAGACTAGGAGGAGGTATACCTAGGATTGGAGGAGGTGGGCGATATGAAGGACGTGGAAGAGGAAGAGAAAGAGATGGAAAAAATAGAGAAGACCACATTGGATTTATTATATTAGATGAGGTTACAACTTCCACAATGAAGAATATCTCACCCTCCATCCTTCCCAATTTTCATGGATTAAGGAGTGAAGATCCTGAAACATTTCTGTTTGAATTTGAGGTTTTATGTAGATCATATGACTACTTACTCGATTCTCGAAAGTTGAAATTATTTCATGCAACTCTTAAGGATTCAACATTAAAATGGTTCATGGGCTTAATAAAACATTCTATTAGGACATGGGAAGAAATGAAAAGTGCATTCTTAAAAAAATACAAGGATTACTGCACACCTCATAATTGGAAAGATGAAGTTTTTAAGATTATGCAAAGAGAAGATAAAAACTTAGAGTGCCTAATTTAAAGATTCAGTTACAATCTAAAAAGGGCTAAGATAGAAAATTTTGATGAAGATACTTTAAAAGCTCTCCTGTTGAAATCCATTAGAGACGAACGGATATATATTCTTAATATGATGGGAAAGGGAGACATCTCTCAACTATCATTACCTGATATCTCTGAATTATGCATACATTTTTCAAGAGGGGATTCAAGAATTGGGAGAACACCAAGATATTCCATTCTCTCTAGAGTCAATAAATCTTCAGCTGGAACAGTAAGTAGGGTTGAAATAGGAAATTTTATTGATGAATTTAAAACATATATTTTAGGGAGTCTTAGTGAACAAATAGACACCTTAAAATTACAAAACAAGTAAAGATTTGAAAGTGATGCTTTATCTATCTTTTGTCCTAAATTCAGAAAGAAACACGCCTTCAGAGAATGTCCTCTTGATTTAAAAATCATAGAGACTTGTGTCATATGCAAATAAAATCATGAAACAAAGAAATGTCCTTCTATATCAGATATTAAGGCCATTTTCCAAGAGGAAATAGCCCCACATCCAGTAGATCATCTTTGTTTTGTTTCTATAAGACCATGGCAAGGGCCACAAACTCAAGGTTTTAACACTCAAATGTATACTCACCCCCCAAAAAATAACTGGAATTCATCAATGCCATGGCAGCAACCCTGGTCTCAACCTCAACCTTGGGCACAAGGAATGAAAAATCCTTATGGGAGATAGTCTCAATATCACCAATATCCACAATCGTATCTGAGCTATCCTCCACAACATTTTCCTCAAACCAGTCAACAACCTCAATTTCCAAATCATAATCCACAACTTTCATTTCCATTTCCACAAAGGCCAAACCAACTACCTTCTCAGCCACTTCCAAACCCAAACAATAAAAATGCACAACCTATTTATAGCATGGAGGGACAAAATTTTCAAACTTATATGATAACCCCACTAGATCTTAAGAATTTTCAACTTAGATCTGGTAGGATATTAGAAAATAAAAAGCCCTTTGTTGTTATTTAGGAAAAATTTGATCACCTTGATGAGGAAATTTCTCTTCATCAAGTTAAAAATCTTCAAAATAAAAGTAATTATTTTGGAGAAAGGACACCTCTTCATAAGAATCAAATTTTTCAAAACCAAACACAAGAAAATCCAATAAAATCAACTCTTATCATAGAGAAACCTTCAATTTATATATCTAAACCTCCTTTTCCTAAAAGATTACAAATTTATAGAGGAGTAGAAATACAAATCATGTTGCCTAACTACGATATATTGGATGAATTGAAGAATGTTTGTATCAAAATCCTTTTTTTACAAGTCATTAAGGAAGTTACAAACTTTGCAAAAACAATAATGGAGTTGAGTATAAATAAATTTGGAAGAAAAACAAAGGAAGTAAAAAGAATACAGTTAGTGGGAAAATTTGCATATATCATGATGGAAAAAATAACCATACATAAATATTTGGATCCAGGAAGTCCCATTGTAAAAACACACATCAATGGCATTGATATCCCAAATACATTGATTGACTTAGGAGCATCCATAAACATCATGAGTAAACAAACCATGGAACAACTAAAACTTGCAAATCTTCAATATACACCAACATTACTACAACTAGCAGATAGATCAGTAATCAAACCTGATGGTGTATCAGAAGACATTTATGTATCCTTATATTCTTGGGAACATCCAGTTGAATTTATGATTTTAACTCCCAAGAATAAATTAGGAGGACATCCATTGATATTAGGAAGACCTTGGTTAGCTACAGCTGATGCTTTCATCAGTTGTAGATTTGGTGATATGTTTATCTTTGATGGAAGTTCAACAAAGAAATTAACTTTATATCTTCCAGCAAAATCAATGATGGAAGTAAAAAATTGATAATGGATTAATGATGACAATGGCATACAACATATTTTTACTATCTCACACATTAGTGAAGAAAGTCAAATTCTAAATTCAATAGAAAATCATGAATCATCTTCACAATGTGAGAATAGTCAAAATTTTCAAGAAAAGTGTAATATTGAATAATTATCATCCAGAGAAATGTCTTTATATTCTATGGAAGAATTTGGAAAATCTTCAATTTAAATCTTTTCAAGTACAACTTTAAACATTACCAAAAAAAAAAAAAAAAAAAAAAAAAAAAAACAACAACAACAACAACAACAACAACAAACAAACAAACAAACAAAACAAACAAACAAACATTGCAAAATCATTCTTCTGCATATGCATGGGAATGCACTGACATGAAAGGAATCAATCCTGAAACTTGCATACATCATATCTATATTGAGGAAAATTCTAAACCAATCAGACAACCTCAAAGAAGAATGAATCCAAATCTTAGGGAAATTGTAAAGGAAGAACTACAAAAACTACTGAACGTGAACTTTATTTATCTAATATCAGATAGTCAGTGGGTTTCACCTTTAGTAATTGTCCCTAAAAAGAATGGAAAATGGAGGGTGTGTATTGATTATAGGGAGTTGAATAAAGCTAATTTAAAATATCAATTTCCATTATCTTTCATAGATCAATTTTTAGATACATTAGAAGGGAAGAAATATTTTTCATTCTTGGACGATTTTAGTGGGTATAATCAAATTTAAGTAGCACCTGAAGACCAAGATAAAACCACATTTACCTATCCATGGGGAACTTATGCTTACCGAGTACTTCCTTTTTTATTATGCAATGCGCCTGCAACATTCCAAAGAGCAGTATTAGGTATTATCTCTGATTTAATACATGATTGCGTGGAAGTGTGTATGGATGACTTTACAGTCTATGGAAATTCTTTTGAAGAAGCCCTTAAAAATTTGGAAAAAGTTCTCATAAGATGTAAGGAAGAAAATCTCTCATTAAGTCATGAAAAATGTTTTATGATTTTTACTGCAAGAATATTTTTAGGACACCATATTTCAGGGAGTGGAATTAAGGTGCACTCATTTAAAGTTGAAGTTATTTCCAATTTAACAATCCCAAATTGTCAAAAAGATGTTAGGAGTTTTCTTGGTTTTACAGGATACTATAGAATATTCATAGAAAACTTCATAAAATTTGCATCCCCACTCTTCAAATTGCTCACAAAGTATTGTGAATTTAGCTGGAACCCTGAGTGCTAAAAGGAATTTGAAAATTTGAAAGCAAAGATATCTGAAGCACCAATTTTAAGAGGACCAAACTAGAAATTACATTTTCATATCTCAACTGATGCTTCAGATACAACTCTGGGAGTTGTATTAGGACAAAAATACTTAACCCCTTATGCTATTAACAAGTTTAGACATTACATCATTGGCTATGAAACCTTCATTCACACAGATCATTCTGCAATTAGATATCTAATGAATAAATCTATCACTAATGGCAGAATCACAATATGGTTGCTACTATTGTAAGAATTTAATATCAGCATTTTAGATCGACCTGGGAAAAAAATATAGTTGCTGACTTTTTGTCTAGAATTAAAAATGATAATAATGATACACTAGTAGAAGATAGTTTTACTAATGAATATATTTTTGCAATATCTACTAAATATCCATGGTTTTCAGACATTGCCAATTACTTTGCCACAGGAAAACTACCATCATACTTATTTCCTGGAGAAAAGAGAAAGATAATTCAAATGAGTGCATTATATTCATGGGTAAATGAGGAATTGTACAAGACAAGTCCATATCTCATCATTAGAAGATGTGTACGAGAAGATGAAATACTTGAATACTGAAAGCATGCTATGATGAGCCATGTGGAGGAAAATTTTCCGATAAGAGGACTGCTTACAAAAATCTTCTTTTAGGATATTATTGGCCTTCCCTTTTCAAGGATGCTAAGGAATATGTTAAAATATGTGACATTTTTCATAGAATGGGGAAACATGTTCCTTCAGATGAAATTCCCTTACAACCACAGGTACTCATCGAACCCTTTGAAAAATGGGCTCTATATTTTGTTGGACCAATCAATCCACCATCAAGACAAAAGAGGTATATTCTTGTATGCACTGATTATGTCACTAAATGGGTAGAAGCTAAAGAAATTTCTTTTGCTAATGAAAATGATGTGGTTTCATTTCTATTTAAAGATATTTTTACTCGTTTTGGTGTCCCAAGGGAAATTGTGACATATCAGGGAACTCAATTTACATCCATAATGGTGCAACAGATTTTGGAAGAGTACAAAATCAAGCACATGAAGTCCACTCCATACCATCCATAAGAAAATGAACAAGTAGATTCTACTAATAAAGTGATTGAAGCAATCCTCTCAAAGACTGTACATTTACATAGAAAGGATTGGACAAAAAGGCTTTCTGAAGCATTATGGGCCTACCAGACTACATGGAGAAATAAAATAGGACATACTCCCTATGAATTTGTTTATGGGAAGAAAGTATTTTTTCCAATAGAGTTCCAAATTAGAACCCTCAAAACAACAGTCAAATTGGGACTTGACTTTTCAGAAGCACAAAAGCATAGAATGGAACAACTCAATGAGCTTGATGAAATAAGACAAGATGTAGTTCAAAATACCAACCTAGTTCAGCAATAGAGATCTAGATGGCATTATAAATACATTAAAAAAAGAAAATTCCAAGCAGGAGATCGGGCACTTCTATTTTACTCAAAGTTCAAAGATTTCGAAGGGGAATTTCAAACTCATTGGCTTGGGTCTTATGAGATTGAGAGAGTCTTTGATAATGGAGCAGTTAGGATTAGAACTATTGATGAAGAAAAGGTTCCTCTCCTTGTAAATGGGCATCGACTAAAGGTTTATCATAAGCCACTGACAAAAGAGGAGTTTGTCAAGACTTTTCAAGACAATGTTGATATGAAATTGGTGAAGAAGAATCTTTCTTTTTCTCCAACTTAGTCTTATTTTTGTTTTCATATCTAAAAAATAATAATAAATAAATAAATTATATATATATAATTCAAAAATAATAAAAATATAATAAAAATAAAAATAAAAAATTGTATAAGTATGAAAACCAATCATTGATTGGCATTCTTATACAGAAAATATAAGGTGAAAATCAAAATTTGTTTCTGACATCTTACATTTTCTTCATTCCAATTCAAAAAATCCTGAATTCTTTGCATTTCCCTTTCTTTTTCAGAAAAATAAAGTTTAGCTATAGAATTGAGGAATTTTTGCAACTCTCATAAAATTTTGCAACTCTTATACACCTTTGCAACCCAGATGAACAGGAATTCTTGACAAAAGCAAATGAAGACTAAATTGAAGATCATCGCGAATAATGTCCTAAAGAACACCGAGGAACCAAGACAAAGAAGAAACAATAAAGGTTATCTATATCAAAGGTATGCAATAAAAAATAAATAATAATAATAATAATAATAAATAAATAAATGATAGGGTTTCAAACATTGATATATATGAATTAGATGATCATGTACCGCCAGCTCAAAATGTCATCATTAAAAAGACTGATTATGCCAAATCAAGATCTAAATCTCTTGATTTGCCACTAAACCCTCATCGTGATCTCCTCAAAAATCAAATTTGATTTCATTCATTAATTATTTAAACAATCATGTCCCATTCTGAAACCTCACTCACGCTCCTAAAACCTATCTCATTCACTTGTTTACCTGCATGTCTCTACCATTTCACGACATAACTCATCCACGTTTTCAAGCTCATACTGAAACCCGTCAATTCACCCAGTCAAAAGAGGTAGTCTTGGATGTAAAAATCTCGGCAAGATATGGGTCTGATTGTGAGAACAGAGCCTGTGGGAAAGAAATTCATGGAGGGATATTTGCAATTAAAGAAAATACTACAGAAAGCACAGTTTCTTTACTTCATGGAGAAATTCGATGGGTTTCACAAGGAATTCACGAAATATTTTGCTAGGGCCTTTAACGGACTAGAAGTTGAAATCGATGACATCAAATTTGCAGTCACATAATCCTTCATGGCAGAAGCTACCAGACTTCCAAATACAGGAGAGAGACGGTTCAAGAATAGAGAATTAGTGGAGAAGAATGGAAAACCTTCTTGAAAAACCCAGGCATGGACACAAGCATTTTCAAAAAGGGAATTTCTAGCACATCTCTTAAAGGTAAATAGAGAAACATGTTGTTGATAATTCATAAATTTGTTACCTGTGAAGGAAGGTTTGGTTGTATGTTATTCTATCATGCTAGGTTACTAATGAATTTTCTAAGAAGATAAAGAGATAAACCTTCCACACTTTTTATTGGATATCTTAAGGAAGATGGCAGGGATGGTTCAAAACAGGATTCAATTCATAGATAATACAATGTATTGATAAAAATTCTTATTGAATTTCATTTTAAAATCCTAGGAGATACTTGTGAAGATTTATTAATCTGAAATCATTTCCAAGAAAGAGAACAAGAGAAACATAGCGATAACAAAGGAAAAAGTGGCATAAAGAGAAAAGATGAGAACCTTGTTATGGATGAACAACCATCTTAAGCACGATCAGAATATGAAGTTACTATTTCACAACTATTTGGGAAATTAAAGAAACAAATTGATAAAAAGAAAGAATGCGACATGAAAGTAAAAGGCAAAGTCATAAACATAGAGAAATAAAAAACTCAAAATACTCCACATCCAATAAGAATAAGTTCCAGACTTAGCAAAGCAGCCAAAAATCCACCTCCATTAGTAACAGAACTTCTTGATTTAGAAGAAAATCCTGAGGTGCCATCACCTATTATTTCTTCTCTCACACAAGATCCAAACAGAAGAACTCTAGAAATTGATCCAGTTCAGGAAGAAATTTATGATTACATTGAGTCTTTAGAAAGAATAAATGCAGGAAAGACATTAAATCCTGAGAAATAGCCTTCTAGTCCACAAGAACCTCTAGTAAAGACTTTAAAACAAGAAATTTTTGAACTAGAGACACTAAATAGGCATATTAAGCAGGAAAATGAAGCTCTGAAGATGTAGAATCAAATTGAGAAAACCATCAATGATAATACTCTTCTACGTTTTGGGTTATGGTTAAAAAAGAATAAGAAGTTTAAAAAGAATAATAGATATCTGAACAGACAGGTCATAAATTTGCAGTATAAAATTCTAATGAGGAAACCAAGGGTAGCAGTGACTTCAAAGAAGGGAAAGAAGATAAAGTTAAATGTCATGGCAGAAGTATCAGAGCATATGTAGTGATAAGGTGAAGACTCACAATTTTGAAGTTGCATGAAGTGGGGGTATGTTGAGCCTCAGGATTGTCTCTATCTTGACATCCATTTCACTACTTTTCCTTCCTTTTTGTCAAAATCCATAAGCTCAATAAGTGTTGGTTTGCACATTTTCAGTCTGGAAAGGTATTTAAATGATCTCTCTTTTATATTTTAAATTTTTCTTATTATTTGAATAAAATTTGTATTTAGCTACAAAATTCATGCAATTATGTAGCTAATCTTCGTTTATACAGCTACCGACATTGTTTAACAGGTTCCGGAGAAGGAATAGAGGAGCGATGTACATGGGAAATTTGGAAATGATCCACTCATGGATTTTATCCTACTTACATGTCCAAGATCGAGAAGGATAGTGCCTAAAATCACGGTCAAAGGGTTAGTCAAAGCAGAGGGTCGAGACAAGCGAGCAAGAAGTTGAAAGCTTCACAATTTTCTCTCCACGTAGCAAATCGTGAAAGCTATGAAGATCACATTTTTGTTTAGATTTCTATTGCTATTTTAATTAGTATTTTTAGGTGAGATCACCTCAAACAGTGAATTCGACTCTATTATAAATATCGGGTTTTATAAACCGAGAACAAGCTTGAATTTTTATTGTAATAATGTTATACATTGAAACTCTGTTTTTTTCAATCCATGAAGAAGGCGAGTTCAGAATCACCGATGCATAATTAGTTGCAAGTGAATTTATAACCATTCTCTTGTGGAGGGTCCCTGCACAAAAGAGGTTTAGTAGTTTAATCTTTTGTTATTTTGTAGTTTAATTCTTCATGCTTTCCGCATAGTTAATTGTTGTGTTTTCCACATAGTTGAATGCTCTGTTTGCTTTGCTTTCCTTAACATATTAAAAGCATAACTTTGTTAGCATTTTCATCTCGTAGAATAAAACCTATTTTTGCATTCTCTTGCACAGTAGATACATGCTTCATTTTTTGGTATCATAGATTAGATATGCATTCTAGTTTTGCACAGTAGGTACATACTCTATTTTGGTTCCTCATTTCAAATAGTTTTTGAATTTACTTATAGTATAATTACCTATATTTAATAATGTTGGTTTGATATTTCTATTTGCATAACTTAGTTAAGATTAAAATAGACGCTCTGCTTTATCATTAAACAGAATTAGAGTTGATTCAAATAGATACACTATTTTCATAGAGATAATTGAGATAGATGTTTTATTTTGTGTATATATATATATATATATATATATATATATTGATAGACTTAGACATAATTTGGATTAATGTTTTGTTTAGATTTAGAGATGATTTAATTAGATGTTTTGCTATTTAATTAAATAGATTTAGAAGTAATTTAGATAGATGTTTTAGAAATAACTTTATCATAGTTGTCGACATATATTGACTTGACTTAGCTTAAAGATTTATCGCTTAGATTGATTTCTTTTTATGCAATATAGATTTATCATAGATCAATTTTCTTTCTTAGATAAACATTTTATTTTCTTCCTTCTCGTATGTTTTATCTTTCATACATTAGAATATCTTCTTTAAGAGTAGTCTATAGATTAAATTCCTTTCTTAGATTAATATTAAACATTTCATTTTCTTCCTTCTTAGTTTTATTTTTCAAGCATTAAAATTCTTCTTTAGGTGTAGTTACTTTCTTTCCTTCTCATAAAAACCACAAAACATACAAAAAGATTAAAATCTCTTCTTGTTTCTAGTTTCCTTGAAGTTAATCATTCATCTTTAGATAAGTTAAAAATAAAATTATCATCAAAATTTTTATAGTTAAATTTAGATTCCATCTTACAAATCATTTCTTAGTCTCTAAAATTCATTTAGACACTCAAGATAAATACAAAATCATAAAAAAACATATAAATTCATTACAACGAATTAAGTAAGAAAAAGACTTCTAGCATATATAGTGCACTTTCACTTCATAAGATTACTAACTCCAGTAAATAATTTATGATAGCAATTTAAGACATTAAATTGACTAAACATATGTCATGCATGCCAAAACTAGTGAAGAAAACATACATGCAACTCGGTACCTGCAAGAAAAAATCGATGTAGATACTTTTCTAGATGTTCTGTTGCGCTTTCTTGCTCTTCCTTTTCCTTCTTGCTCCAAATCTACAAGTATGCCACACTCTCCAAGAGTGTTCCAAGAAACTCTAAGTATTCAAGAGTATGAGAGAGAGAATAGAATGAGAGCTCCAAAACTGAACTAACGAAAGTCTATGAACTGATCCTCAAAAGCCTTTTTATTAATTAGGCCTTTATGTTCCATTATTTTCCTTCATTTTCCTCCTCACATGCAACTTGTGACCTTTCACCTTTCTTTTCTCCTAATTTCCATTATTTTCATAAGTAAATTCCAATAAATTCCACTTTGCCTTTCCAAAGCCTTTTTCATTTATTTTTCCAATTTCCATAGCCATAATAAACCAAATGAACACCCATACTAGGATGTTTTTCCCAACATTCCGCTTGTAATACGTGTCCCATGACCTTGGTTATTATTTTACCTTTATTAACTTTATTACATGGAAATTTCACAAGGGTTGTCAGATAACCCTCCCCCTTGTGGGAACACCATCCTTGATGTTCAATGACACATACAACCAACAATATTGTTGTAAGCACAACATAATTCTCATGGATGTTTATAACTTAGCTCATTGCAGTATTTACAATTATCAACCTGTTGAGAACAAACCAACATAACAACATGATAACATCGTAATGCCATGACACCCATAATGCTTATTAGAGTTTTATAACATATATTTTCGTGGTATTTACATCCATATACATATTTACATATACCAAAACATCATACCAACCTATACCAAAAAGTATACCAAAACACATGCCAAAACATTCGCTCAACTAGCAAATAAGGAAGGATACATAGCCCACATCTGATTCACCATCTCCCATGTAGTTTCATTGGGCCCAAAGTGCTTCCATTGAACTTTAACCTATTCAATTTATTAGTTTGGAGCATGAGCGCATTTCTCTACAAAATGCACTAAGGTTCCTGTTGGAATTCTCCTTTTGGATCCACTAGCAATACAAACCAATCAATCACATGACTAACATAGTTAACATACTTATTAAGTAATGACACATGGGAAACATCATGAAATTTCACTATCGAAGGAAGTGAAAGTCGATAGGATACTAGCCCAATCCTGTCAAGAATTCTGAAAGGTCCACAAAACTGAGGTGACATCTTGGCACATGATCCAATCCGCAAGGAGCTCTTCTTGGGATTGATGTCCAAGTACACATGTTCCCCAACCTGAAAATCCTTAAACAACATGTTCCGATATGCATAGCTCTCCTTCCTATCATGTGATTCCTTTAGATTCTTCTTAATTACCTGCATTTCATTTTCCATTTACGCCAACATGTCAGGTCCAATCAGCACCCTGTTAACTAGATCACTCCAACTTATGGGATTATTGCAACTCTTCCCATACAATGCCTTAAATGAACTCATCCTCAAAGATTCTTGATACCCATTTTTGTAAGCAAACTTAACGAGTGGAAGATACTTTTCCCACTTTCGTCGTTGATGCATCACATACATCCTAAACATGTCCTCCAATATCCTATTGATCCTCTTTGTCTGTCCATCTGTCTGCGGATGATATGTGGTACTGAAGGTCAAATATGTGCCCAAACCTGAAAAAAAATCCTTCCAAAACTTGGAAGTGAACTTTTCATGCATGTTTGATACAATCTTCTATGGAACACCTTGCAATCTGACCACATCCCCGATAAAGACTTGTGTTACATCATTCGTTGAGTATGTAGACTTCATTGGAATGAAGTGTTCTACCCTCATCAACATGTCCACCACAACCATGGTTAAATCGTGTTATCTAGATGTATTTCGTAAACCAGTGATAAATTCCATGGATATGACCTCCCATTTCCACTCTGGAATCGGAATCGGCTATAGTAGTCCACATGGATACTTACACTCTGCTTTTACATGTTGATAGTCCAATCATCTAGCCAAAAAATTTGCTACGTCTCTATTCAAATTCGGCCAATAGTAAAACCTCTTCATTGTTTTCATCATCTTTTGATAGCCTAGGTGACCTGAATACAGTTTCACATGAAACTCCCTCAATATCACCTTCTTGAGTTCATTGTTGTCTGGCACATATATCTTGTCTCTAAGCCTGATTAAGTCATATGTTGTGAGATGATATTCCACGTCCTATGCACCTATATATGTACCTGTACCCATACCACTACATGTACAAGTACCTATACCACTACATTTACATGTACCTATTCTTATACCACTCCTTGTACATGTAAATGTACTCTACTACAATTTGTGCCTAAGATCCATATACATGACATCCTGATGGCATATCAGCAAGATCCTATCCTATAGATACGTCCCATAGGAACTCATAGCTGCTATATGATTCACCTGTATCTGCCTGCTAAGAGAATCTGTAACCCTGTTATATTTACCTTTAATATACCTGAGCTCAAAGTCAAGCTCATTGATCTTGTCCAACCATCTAGCTTGCCTAGTTTAGATTCGGTTGGTCAAATAGATACCGTAATCTGATGTGATCACTCATAAATACTAATAATTTTTCCATAAGATAGTGTGTCCACATCTTCAATGCATGAATGATTGCTTACAGCCCAAGATCATGTGTCAGATAGTTCTACTTGTGCTCAATTAGTTTTAGTGACTCATAACATACCACCTGTCCTTCCTACATAAGGACTCCACCAAGCCCTCTCTTGCAAGCATTTGTACATGCCACAAACTCTTTGTTTGGATCGTTGGAGCATGTGTCAACAACTGCTTTAACTGCTCAAAACTAGCTGCACATTCTTCTATCCATTCAAACTTCTTACCTTTCCTTTGCAATGATGTGATAGGATAAGCAATCTATGAGAAGTTCTTGATGAACCTCCTACCATAACTTGCTAACCCCATGAAGGACCTTACCTCATCCACATTCCTATGAGTTTCCCACCCCATGATAGCTCTTTCCTTTTATGGATCTATGGTTATGCCTTACTTGGAAACCGCAGGTCCAAAGTAATGTACCTATGTCTGAAATAAACTACACTTATTGAGCTTAGCATGTAGTTGATGCTCTCTCAACAATCTCAATATTGTTGCTAAGTGTTCAACATTCTCTTCTTCATTTTTAGAATATACCAATATATCATCAATGAATCAAATAAATATCTTGTCCAGAGAAGGACACAATACACTATTCATCAAGCACATAAAGGTAGTTGCAGCATTAGTCAAACCAAATGGAACTACATCAAACTCATAATGTCCATACCTGGTTTGGAAAGTTGTCTTGTGAATGTCATCTTCTTTAATGTGTACCTGATGATATCTCGATCTCAGTTCAATCTTCGAGAACACTGTTGCTCCCTTCAACTGATTGAAAAAATCATCAATCCTCAGCAACAGATACTTGTTCTTGATGGTCACCTTGTTCAATTGTTTATAATCAATGTATAACCTCAGGGTACCATATTTCTTCTTCACAAACAATACCGGTGCGCCCCATGGTGATACACTTGGCCTAATGTATCCCTCTTCTAGCATTTCCTTCAACTGCAACTTCAACTCTACCGTCTCCAGTGTGCTCATCATGTAAGTTGCTTAACATGTTGGCATTTCCCCTAGCACCAACTCAATAGACAGGTCTACCTCCTTGTGAGGTGGAAACTCTGAAATATCTGTGGGAAATACATCCTGAAATTGTTGTAGAACTGGGTACTTGCTTAACACATATTCATCCTCAACTTCCTTACCTTTGTTACAAGAAATGTGCATTGAAAATAACAAACACCCTTTCTTGTGACTACGCTTGGCTTGCATAGATGTCACCATCATAAATGATGTTGCTTTCTTCTTACCCCACAAGACTCTTTGTTCCCCATTGTCATCCAATCACTCAATATCCTTGTCATGATAATCCACCTTGGTCCTATGAAGATACAATCAATCCATACCCAAAATCATGTTATACGATCCCAACGGCAATACATTCAAATGTGCTGAGGTAGGCATACCATTCAAGTCAAATGCACAAGATCTTACCCAATGATGAACTATTTTCTTTGTACCTTTATCCAACTGCACTAACCAAGACTCTGCATGCACTTATTTATTTAAACCACACTTATCCACCAAGTTAAGATTAACATAACTATAATTAGATCCAGGTTCAATCAAAATAGATACAAATTGATCAAAAATCTTACCGTCCATCTCGATAATAGATGCCTGGTGATTTTCCTGCCTGTTATCTAGTGTTGCATAGATCCTGGGAATAATTTGTCCAACATCTCCCACTGTCTATGCCTCCTGAGGACTATATATCTACGGTCTACCACCCTGATGTTGTAGACAATCTCTCCTACAATGATCTCCTCCAAAATTCCACTATTTTCACTCTTATTATGATCCTCAGACCGAAGTCCCTATCCTCTTCTAGATGAATTGAACTTCTTAGGCGTTGCAACATTCTCTTTTCTGCCTGTATCTTGAGGTCTTGCTCGCTTCTTGTCCCATTTTCCTTTATTTGTATCACTACCCTTCCAATCCTTATTAGTCTCATATTTTCACTTTGATTTCTCATAACAATGCTTTAGTTTCTGAATGGCCTCCTCCAATGATCTAAGCTCATCAAACTCAAACCTATTTTTGAATTCTATCAGCAAGCCACTGATTAATCTCTAAATATTGGTCTTCTCCTCCTTGAGGTAAGGAACATACCTCAATAACTCCAAAAATCTGCAGTGTACTCCTCATCAGTCATAGATCCCATCTTTAGTTCATAAAACTCTTTTGCCCTGTCATCATAGTATCTCTTTGACAGATACTTCTTCTAGAATATTCTCTCGACTTTTCTCCAAGTAAATTCCTACTCATAAATATCCCTGACACTCTTCACATCTTCCCACTAAATATTTTCTTTGCAACTCCTTATTTCTTCCTTCAAACTTCTTAATGTTTCTTCTAATTTAGAAGACTTACCAACACCATGTTGCTCATTTGATTCATAGGGAAAATCTATGTAGTCTACCATATTTATAGTCATATTTGATTTCTTCCTACAAGGCATCTCATGTCAGCTAAACCAAATCACAATAAAACAATGTACCTTAGCATAATTCGGGGAGGATGTCTCATCTACAAGATCAACCAATCAGCATAATACATGTACAAAAATAATCATAACAACATATAGACATATAACATATAGGTATATGAATAGATAAACATCATTCTACCTAGATTTCATTCATCAATGCATGACCATATCAGCTACACATTCCATGACCTCATGCGTGACAACACCAACCATACCAATGTACACTAGCAATATGTGAGCACTTGACCCCATCAATATTCACATGGAGACATCAATGCAACCATGACCAATACCATGCATACGCAACAAGCACATAGACCATAAGCATAAGGAACACATATGAAATTGACATGAATGCATGAACAACACACTGCCCATCTAGTTTGAGGGGTGAACCATGCTATGATACCACTTTGTAACACCCTCCTCCCACATCTACCCAAGTAATCAGCCAACCGGGGTAAACATGTGAGGAAGAGTTACTATGATCTGATTCAACCGCTTAGGTCACCATAAGGAAGTGGAACCGACACCACGCAACACCACAAACCGTCTGCACATGCTACAGGACATCCAGGAGACATCCCAACCTTTGAGGAGCAAGCCACTGATCCAACCTGACCTTTTCATGCATCAATCCCCTAGTCGCTCCCTTAACATGGGCAAGAGTACGACTAGAAACCTCCAGTCGCACACACAGCATGGGTATGCATGCAACTGGGGACTTTCCCCAATAGTTTTAAGCCCGCGACCCTGATTTGTGTGCCACTTTTTCAAGCCTAGAGCTCAGGTCACTACCTAGAACTCCATAACACTTTTAGAACTAAAATATAAAAACGAAATAATGATTTAAATGAAAACACTTGAACAAGGACTTGACTAGACCCATACTAGCTGTTTGGTCTCAACCTAGTCTCCTAAATTTAGTTCATTTAATTGTCAACCAGGGTTGGTCAACTGCCGAAGTGAAGTGCACCGTATGTGCCTAGGTGTTTTGTCTCTTAATGCATTGTGTTTAGTGTTTTATGATGTTTTTGGTCTTTTGTGATGATTTATGATGTTTTTGGTCTTTTGGTAGTTTTATGTTCACAAGGAAAATGACTAGAAAGCTAGTGGAAAGAAGCTAATGATTAAAACAGAGTGAAGCCTAATTGGTTGATGACAAGTGGCAAATGCAAAGGCAACTACTGAAACAAAATCAAATCTAAACTATGACTAAACAGAAACAAATCTTGATAATGACTTTTAAGCAAATGACTCAAAACATAAACTCAACTTGTCCAATTCTTTCATCAAAGGTATTTTGAGAGAGAGCTTGAGAAATGGTCAGCTAAGTATGCAAATTCTCCTAACTAAACAATTAAACAACTAGCTTATAATGATGCAACATTTTATCCATGATTAGAGATTTGTTGAAGCATATTTGGAGGAAAACATTGATACCATCATAAGATCTCTACTCTAAGACTAGTTCCTAACTCTATTATGCAACTTAGTTAATCATCACTAAACCTCGCCCAAGAGTTATAGATTTCTTTTTAAAGTAGTCTTTTGAGGAAAGGCTCTGTTTATGAAGTAGTAAAGAAGTTGCAAAAGTACCTCAGGCCTTGAAATGATACTGTCTTCTGTTCCTATGTTTATGAATCAATTATAGATTTGGAACAAGAAGAGGTTTGTAAATAATGAAGGTTGTTTTGTTAAGTTTAACAACTGAAGTAATCTAATATGCAGTGGATGACAACTGAATTTGGAGTGCAAATGCAATGAGTTAAGCTAAAACTGAACTTAAGATGTCACTAGTCTAAAACAGTGCTGAACTAAAAAGTCATTATCAAACTCAAAACAAAATAACAGAGCATGAGTTAAATGCAATTAGACTCCGGAGTATCCTAACTAAGCTATCATGCATTATTCTATGGGATTATACAGCCTGTTTGTCCATCATGATTGGTATTTTGGAAGAGTTTCTTAGAACAATCCTGACTGTACAATTCAGTGCAAATGCAAACATAAAGACTGAAAGCAATTTAAAAACTAAGATGTCACAGCTGTCTCCTACCCATAATTATGATATTTTGGAAGGGCGTTTTAAGAGCAAGGTCAGCCATGTTACTTAGTAAAAACAAACAACTAAAACATTCATCATCACAGTCATGCTTTGGACATCATAAAGATTTTTTGGAAGAGTTTCTTCTTTTGAAAGAGTATTTAGAACAATTATAACTGTGATAGTGAACAAAAGAAACTACAATTAAATCCTACAACACTATAGCCATTTCCCATTCATTATCATAATCTTTTGGAAGAGTTTCTTCTTTTGGAAGAGTTTTTAGAACGAGTATAACTATAGTGGCTATGAAATTAACTATGAACTCAAACTTCAAAAACGTAAAGGCAACTAAGATACTTATCTAAATTACGCAAGTAAAACCGTGCAGGAGGCAGGGGCCCTCTACCACCAGACGGAATCTAACTCCAAATCAAATCAACGCTTTCAAAACAATACTCTCTTCTTCATTAAAGGAGAAATAACTTGAACAGAGCAATCTGCGTCTTCAGAAATGTAGCACAAAATCTAAGCAAAATCTAGAGCAAAATCTAGCCTATCTCTCGGTTTCCCAAGTGTTTTTATAACAAATTTACATAACAAGACTTGCAACAATTCTAGGATCATTGTCTTTCCTTATCGAAATCACATTAGGACTCTTGAAGTGGCTACGTAAAAAGGAAAAGGACATCTGGACTAAGACAGTCCTATTAGAAGTCTGCCTTCTTAAATGTGTTCCCACGTACCAAAACCATATCCAGAATTCGTTTCTTCCTTCATGGTGAGCAACGAACAATGTAGACATGACGTGGAATATACCCATATGTGGTTTTTCTTGAGAGGCCACCTGGAACATACCCAAACGTGAAGACAACTGCAGAATTGCCGGTTAGCTACGGAATGTCTGCATTCTGCAGCTAGTTCCGGTCAAAATGCATTACAATGACAAAAATCACAAAACTTAGCAAGTCAGTCATGTTCATCATTCTAAAAGTAATTTTAACTAAATTCATTGATCAATTGGGTCTGGGATAACAATGGACAAAGGAAAATGAGGTAAAGTAAGATGAAAGAAAGCACAATCTTGAGGCTCAACATACCCCCACTGCTGTCTTCTTGCATGTCCTCATGCAACTTATTCCATAAACTCAGAGGCTTCTGCAAGAACATCTAATCCTCTCCTTCTCCTTTGCCTGGAAGCTAAAGATCTTCTGGGTTTTCTGATGACAAGTTTGAACCTTAAGTTGGTAAGTGCCCTGATTAGCTTCTTGTTCCTCTTTTTCAACTTTTCATTAGCCTTTTCCACTTTGTCCATATGTAGAGATAAGGTTGAGTTCATATCGGTTTTTAGTTTGACTTGTTCCTTCAGAATGTCATTTTCATCTTGGATGTGTCTATTAAGTATTTCCAGCTCATACCTATCCCTTCTTAACACATCTATTTCGGATAGTGGAGGACTAGGGGTTCTTTCTCTACTCTCTGAAGCTTTCCTTTCCAAAGTTTCAACATAGTCATAAACTTCTTGTTGAGTAGGGTCAATTTCAGGGGTTCCTTCATTAAAATCCTCTTCAACGTCTTCTTCAATAGATGTTTCCTCATCTTCTATATTTATCACCCCTGTTTGTTTGATCTGAGTTTTCCTTAGTTTCCCCTTTAGTCTATGGCTTCTTCTTGGCTGGGAAGATCCCTCTCCTTTCTCTGTGGCAGATTTCCTGATTACCTTCTCTTTCTTAATTTGTCTCTTGATTTGAGTCAACTTCTCTAAGATGATTTCCTCACTACTTTCCTGGACTATTTTGTCAATTTCAATTTTTGAAGCTCTCCATTTTCTGCTTCCTCAGAGGCTTGTTCAAAGGTGTGAGGCTCTTTGGCTCTTCAAAATGATTTCTTATCAAGAAATTGTCCGGCATCATTTGTTTTGGCTAAATGGTGTTCAATTAAAATTTTAACCAAGCCATGATGATATAGAGTTGTCTCTAAAAATTTAACCCTTCTTTGAACACAAGAAGCCATCTTTTTCAAACTTTGAAGCAAGAAATAGGGTAGGTTTAAGTCTTCCCCTAGAAAATGCATTATCAGTCTAATGTGATAAACATAAAATGTGCCATATCTACCTTCACATGTAATGAATTTTTGCAGAATAAGCAGTATGTTTCTCCATTTATTTTTCAATGCAGAACTTGGAATTCCCTTCTTAAACACAGTGATATCCATACCTGGTGATTTTAGAATTTGCTTCCAGGATTCATTATGGAATTCTCTGTTTTTGAACCATCTCTCTCCATTTCTAAGCAATCCCATATCTTCTGCAATTAAAACTTCAGTGATAGTGAATTTAACATCCCCCACTTCAACCTCAGCTCCTTGAAATGACCTTGCAAATGTTTTAGTGACTTCTTTGTGGAATCCATTAAATTTCTCAAGAAATTGTAGCCATCCTACCTGTTGCAACATTTCTTTACATTGAGGGTATCCTTCCAAGTATTTTGTACCCATTGGTTCGGTTCTTACAATAAGACCCATAATTGCTTCTTCAATGTTCAGATTAATATTCTTTTTTCCCACGGAAACAATAACTTTCACCTTCGAATTGATATACCTTTGGTTCTCGGTGACAATGGCTTCAAACTTCGGACTGATATGCCTCTGGTTGACAATGACAATGGCTTCAAATTCCTCAATGATATATCTCTGCGTTTACAGTGATAATGCTCAATCTCTGCTCACAGTGATAGTGCTTTAATCTCTGCTCACAGTGATAATGGTTTGATATTCAAACTGATATACCTCTGCTCACGGTAATAGGGATATCTCGGAATGAAGGCCTGGCTACGGAATGGAGTGATGGAAGTAGTTATGGAATGAGTAAACGAAGTGAGGTGGAGAAAACGAATTAATGATTGAAAAGACTGCGGAGATTTTTACAACGGAAAAGAAAATCATCATTGAATGATTTGGTTGGGTGACGTGAGGAAATCAAACACTTCAGCCTTTTTAGCCGCTTAAATGATGTCGGGTATAGAATTTGAAATGAGAGATTTTAATCCAAAGTTTGTGGAGGGTATTTTGGTCATGATCAATAAAAATAATTAAAACAACTTTTTCGAATGATTCATAACTAAAACTATGCTAAACTTTATGAAATGCCATTATAATCATAACTTGTTACCTCTGCTTTTCATTTTTTTGGTCTTTGTCTTCTTTGTTCTCCTTTGGAAGAGTCTTCATAATTCTTCTTGATTCTTCTTATTCATGGATACACTGGATCATTTTGTTGCAATTCAAATGTCTGCTGATTAGTGCCTTCAGGATTTGTAGCTGCGGAATGATTGTCTGGCTGCGGAAAGTCTGATCAGCTGCAGAATGTCTGTTAAGCTACAGAATGTACCTGTAGAGCATTTTAATCATGGAATGGAGTGGTTTGGGACATAAGTGAAATTTTATATGGCATGAATGAAGATGGATGATGGGTTATGATATGTATGAAGTGGATGATGAAATGGAATGGATTCAGTTTATGAAATGGAGTGGAAGAATCAAAAGAAATGCCTTGCAATCCAGGACATGTGTTCTTCATTTACAGCAAGGCTTCAAACTTTGAATTTTGACATGGAAATGAGGTGGATGAAGTATGGAATGAGATGAATGATATATGGAATGAAGTGAAGTATGAATGAATGAATGAAATGGAGTATGGATGGATAAGTGAATGGAATGAAATGAAATGAAATGGATCATAAGTACAATGGATCTGAACTTGTGATTTTGTAACAGCTGCTTGCAAAAAAAAAATAGGAAAAGTTAGAGTGTCAGAAAAACTCTGATTTTCACCCTATCTTTTCTGTATAAACATGCCAATCAATGATTGGTTTTCATGTTTATACCTTTATTTATTTATTTATTTATTTATTTTTCAAAAGAAATGCTTCAGAAAATTCAATCAAGTTGATGAAGAAGAAAGATTCTTCTTCATTAACTTCACATCACTGTTTTCTTGGAACTTCTTGACAAATTCTTCTCTTGAGAGTGGTTTGTGATACAGCTTCAATCTATGACCATTCACAAGAAAAGTGACCTCTTCTTCATCTATTTTCCTGATTTTTACTGCTCCATTGTAAAAAATTTCAACAATTTCATATGGCCCTAGCCAATGTGTTTGAAATTTACCTTGAAAATCCTTGAATTTTGAATCAAACAAGAGAGCCCAATCACCTTCTTTGAATTTCTTCTCTTTGATGTACTTATCATGCCATCTAGTCCTTTGCAGTTGGACTAGACTTGTTTTCTGAACTGCATCTTGTCTGATCTCATCCAATTCATTAATCTGCTCCAATCTATGCTTTTGTGCCTCCGTTAAATCAAGTCCTAGCTGAACTTCCATTTTGAAAGTTTGAATCTGGAACTCTATGGGAAACAAAACTTGCTTTCCATAAACAAGTTCATAAGGAGTATGGCCTATTGTGTTTCTCCATGTAGTTCTATAGGCCCACAAGGCTTCAGGAAGCCTCTCTACCCAATCTCTTCTATGTAAATGAACAGTCTTTGTTAGGATTCCTTCAATGACCTTATTAGTAGATTCCACTTGACCATTTGCTTGTGGATGGTAAGGAGTAGATTTTATATGCCTGATTTTGTATCTCTCCATCATTTGATCCACTAGCCTTGATGTAAATTGAGCTCCTTGATCTGTAACAATTTCCCTTGGGACACCAAAACGAGTAAAAATATCCTCAAAAAGAAAAGTAACTACAGATGATTCATTAGCAACAAGTAATGGCTTAGCTTCTACCCACTTAGTAACATAATCAGTGCAAACTAATATATATTTCTTTTGTCTTGATGGAGGACTAATAGGTCCTACAAAATCCAAAGCCCATTTTTCAAAAGGTTCAATATATACCTGAGGCTGTAATGGCATCTCACCTGAAGGAGAAGGTTTCCCTACCCTTTGGAAACTGTCACACCTTTTGACATACTCTTTAGCATATTTAAAAAGGGATGGCCAATAGTATCCTAAATGAAGGACCTTATAAGTTGTCCTCTTATCAGCAAAGTGTCTGCCACAAGGTTCATCATGACATGCTTTGAGAATCTCAGGCATCTCATCTTCCCGAACACATCTTCTAATGATCAAATCTGGACCTGTCTTGTACAACTCATTAGCAACCCATGAATATTTTGCACTGTCAAAAATGATTTTTCTTTTATCTCTTGCATTCATTATTGAAGGAAATTTTCCTGAAACTAAATAATTAGCAATGTCAGAAAACCAAGGAGTTTGAGTAGAAATTGTAAAAAGATATTCATCAGGAAATTGATCTTCAACTGGAGTGTCATCTTTGATGTTTTGGAGTCTAGATAGGAAATCAGCTACTGTGTTTTGTTTTCCAGGCCTATCTAGAATGGTAATGTTGAATTCTTGTAAAAGAAATAACCATCTTATAACTCTGCCATTAGTAATTGATTTGTTCATTAAGTATCTAATTGCATAATGATCTGTGTGAACAAAAGTTTCATAGCCTGTTATATAGTGTTTGAATTTGTTTATGGCATGAACAACAGCTAAAAACTCTTTTTCAGTTACAGTATAGTTTAACTCTGCAGGAGTCAAATTTTTACTGGTATAATAGATGGCATAGGGAATCAAATGTTTTTGTCCAAATACTGCTCCTAGAGCTGTATCCGAGGCATCTGTCAAGATATGAAAAGGTAACTTCCAGTTAGGTCCCCTTAATATAGGTGCTTTAGAAATTTTGGTTTTCAGGGTTTCAAAAGCTAACTGGCAATCAGAAGTCCATTTGAATTCACAATCTTTGGTAAGTAATTTGAAGAGTGGAGATGCTATCTTAGTGAAGTTTTCTATAAATCTCCGATAATATCCTGTAAATCCTAGAAAACTTCTAACATATCTTTGACAACTTGGAATAGATAAGTTAGAGATGACTTCAACTTTTGACTCATCAACTCTAATCCCATCCCCTGAAATGTGATGCCCTAAAACAATACCTTCAGTAAACATCATAAAACGTTTTTCATGACTAAGTGAAAGATTTGCTTCCTGACATCTCTTTAAAACTTTTTCCAAGTTTTCTAAAGCTTCTTCAAATGAGTTTCCATAAATTGTGAAATCATCCATGTACACCTCTACACAATCATGTATTAGATCTGAAAAAATTCCTAATACTGCCCTTTGGAATGTTGCAGGTGCATTGCATAATCCAAATGGCAATACTCGGTAAGCATAGGTACCCCAAGGACAGGTAAATGTGGTTTTGTCTTGATCTTCAAATGCTACTTCGATTTGATTGTAACCACTAAACCTATCTAAGAATGAGAAGTACTTTTTGCCAGCTAATGTATCTAACACTTGATCTATGAAAGGTAAGGGAAAATGGTCTTTAAGAGTAGCTTTGTTTAGTTCTCGGTAGTCAACACATACCCTCCATTTACCATTTTTCTTTGGCATAATTACCAAAGGAGAAACCCACTGACTATCTGAAATGGGATAGATGAAATTGACATTTAACAATTTTTGTAATTCTTCTTTAACAATCTCCCTAAGATTTGGATTCATCCGTCTTTGAGGTTATCTGATTGGTTTGCAACTTTCCTCTATATAGATGTGATGAGTGCAAGTCTTGGGGCTTATCCCTTTCATGTCAGTGTATTCCCATGCATATGCAGAAGAATGTCTCTGTAATACTTTGACTAACTCTTCTTGTTGAGATTTTTCTAGGTTCTTGTTTATGTTCAAAGTTTTGCCTGGAAAAATCTCACTTGTAGAGCTGCCAAATTTGTCCATAGAATGAAGAGACATCTGCCTAGATGACAAAAACTCAATATTGGATCCCTCTTGAAATGATTCATGTTTGTGTTCTGGAGAGGATTCAAAGTTTTCTAGAGTATTCGGAATTTGATTATCTTCACTAATTTCTGAAATTGTGAAGAGAGGTTGTAAATCTTCTTCATCCTCTATCCATTGAGTGTCATCTAAATCTGTAATTGTCTTAGCTGGAGGATATAAAGTGAATTTCTTAGTTGAACTACCATCAGAAATATACATATCACCGGACCTACAACTAATAAAAGCATCAGCTGTAGCCAACCAAGGTCTTCCTAATATAACAGGATGGCCTCCTAGATTATTCTTAGGAGTTAGGATCATGAAATCCACAAGAATCTAGGGACACTGGAATGTCTTCTATTACCCCATCTGGTTTGATCACAGATCTATCTGCTAATTGTAATAGTGTGGGTGTAAAGAGAAGATTAGGAAGTTTCAGTTTGTCCATGATTTGTCTACTCATGATATTTATTGTTGCTCCTAAATCAATGAGTGTGTTTTGAATTTCAATTCCATTGATGTGAATTTTGACAACTGGATTTCCTGGGTCAAGATACTTTGGAATAGCAATCTTGCCCATCATAATGTCTGCTATTTTTCCTGCCAGTTGAATTTTCTTTGTTTCCCTTATTCTTTTTCTTGTTTTCTTCATACTATACTCCTTTATTGTTTTGGCTAAAATTGGAATTTCCTTGATGGCTTGTAATAATGGAATTTTAATGCAAACATTTCTCAGCTCATCTAGGAAATCATAATTAGGCACCATGATTTGTTTTTCTACACCTCTATAAATTTGTAGTCTTTCTGGAAAGGGAGGTATAGAAGTAGATGTGCATGGTTGCTCTAATACAGGAGTTGAATTTATTGGATCTTTTTGCTTTAATTTTTCAGTGTTTGGGTCTTGAAAAGATGTGTCTTCCTCAAGACTTTTATTCACTCGTAGAGAGTCTTCCTCAGAGTTATCTTGTTCTTGTATGATCACAGAAGGTTTCCTCTTTTCAAGTATTCTTCCAGACCTAAGTTGAACATCACTAAGGTCTAGAGGAGTAATTAAATAAGTTGGAAACTGTTGGCCTTCTATCATGTATGTGTTCTGAGGATTTTTATTATTCGGGTTTGGTATGGGTTGAGCAGGCAATTGATTTGATTTTTGAGGGAATGGTAATGAAAGTGGTTGATTTTTATGTGGTTGGTTCTGATGATGTTGTTGAGGATTTTGTTGAAGATTTTGAGGAAAATTTTGTTGAGGATTTTGAGGGTAAAAATGTGGGTATGGTGGATAGGATGGTGGATATTGATAGTATGAGGAATATCTTCCATAGGGACTTTGCGATCCTTGTGCCTAAGCTGGAGATTGATTTTGAAATTGAGGCCAAGGTTGCTGCCAAGAATTCCAAGGTGGAGGTTCATTATACATTTGATCATGGAATCCTTGTGTTTTAGGTCCCTGCCAAGGCCTTCTAGATACAAAATTGAGAGACTCTATGGAATCTATAAGAGTTTCCTCCCGAAAGACAGCTTTGAGACCAGGAAGAGAAGGAAAATTCTTGGTCTCATGTTTTTCAGAACAAATGACACAGGTTTCTATAACTTTTACATCCAAAGGACACTCTCTCAAGGCATGTTTCTTTCTACATTTGGGACAAAATATTGCCAAGGCATCAGATTCAGCCTTTTGCTTGTTTTGTATCTTAAGGGTGTCTATTTGTTCACTAAGACTCCCTAAGATGTCAGATTTAAAATCATCAATCATGTGTCCTATTTCTGATCTACTTACTGTCCCAGAAGCAGACTTACTTGCCCTTGCAAGAGCAGGATCTCTTGGACCTTTGACAGTTTTAGATTTCCCTCTTGAAAGGTTGATACATAACTCGGATATTTCAGGTAATGTGAGCTGTGATATATCCCCTTTTCCCATCATGTTAAGGATATCCAACCATTCATCCCTAATTTTTTTCAACAAAAGAGCTTTTAAGGTGTCTTGATCTAGGTTTTCCATTTTTTCTCTTTTGATGTTGTAATTAAATCTCTCCAACAAATCTTCCAAATTTTCATCTTCTTTTTGTAACATCTTAAACACTTCTTCCTTATGATTAACCGGCATACAATAATCCAGATATCTCTCTAGAAATGCTTGTTTCATGTCTTCCCATGTCCTAATAGAACTGTTAATCAAACTCATAAACCACTTCAATGCTGCTCCTTTCAAGGTTGAAGGAAATAATTTCAGTTTTTGAGCATCTTGTAAGTAGTCATAAGTTCGACACAGAACTTCAAATTCAAATAGGAAGGTTTCTGGATCTTCAGTTTTAAGTCCATAGAAGTTTGGAAGGACAGAGGGTGAAATGTTTTTCATGGTTGTATTGGTTTCTTCATCAATTATAGGGAACCCAAAAGAGCTTCATATTCTACCTCTTCCTCCATCTGCACCTCTACCTCCTTCTCCTCTACCTCTACCTCTACCTCCAAATAGTGTGTGTTCTCCATTAAAGACTCCTCCTCCTCCTCCTCCTTCTGCCATGGTTAACTCTCCTGTGGAAGTGGAAATATTTGTGTCCCTAACAGGGGTTTTTAAATCTTCTTCTATGGCAGGTTCAGTGGATGAAGTGGAAGGTTTCTCTAATGGAATAGCTAACCTTATATCTTCTAGAAGTCCAGGATCAGTAAAGGATGGAATGTGGGTCTGAGTTGAAGGTGTACTAGTTCTGGATCTAGATGAAACAAGTGGTGTTTTAGAAATCAAAATTCTGCTTCTGCTGCTTATAAATATTCCCCTTGAATCTCTCTCCCTACGCATATAATTGTTTTTGGATGCTAAGAAACAAAGGTTACCTAGTTTTCACTTCCCCGGCAACGGCGCCAAAATGTTTGGTCTCAACCTAGTCTCCTAAATTGAGTTCATTTAATTGTCAACCAGGGTTGGTAAACTGCTGAAGTGAAGTGCACCATATGTGCCTAGGTGTTTTGTCTCTTAATGCGTTGTGTTTAGTGTTTTATGATGTTTTTGGTCTTTTGTGATGTTTTATGATGTTTTTGGTCTTTTGGTAGTTTTATGTTCACAAGGAAAATGACTAGAAAGCTAGTGGAAAGAAGCTAATGATTAAAACAGAGTGAAGCCTAATTGGTTGATGACAAGTGGAAAATGCAAAGGCAACTACTGAAACAAAATCAAATCTAAACTATGACTAAACAGAAACAAAGCTTGATAATGACTTTTAAGCAAATGACTCAAAACATAAACTCAACTTGTCCAATTCTTTCATCAAAGGTATTTTGATAGAGAGAGCTTGAGAAATGGTCAGCTAAGTATGCAAATTCTTCTAACTAAACAATTAAACAACTAGCTTTTAATGATGCAACATTTTATCCATGATTAGAGATTTGTTGAAGCATATTCGGAGGAAAACATTGATACCATCATAAGATCTCTACTCTAAGACTAGTTCCTAACTCTATTCTGCAACTTAGTTAATCATTACTAAACCTCGCCCAAGAATTATAGATTTCTTTTTAAAGTAGTCTTTTGAGGAAAGGCTATGTTTATGAAGTAGTAAATAAGTTGCAAAAGTACCTCAGGCCTTGAAATGATACTGTCTTATGTTCCTATGTTTATGAATCAATTATAGATTTGGAACAAGAAGAGGTTTGTAAATAATGAAGGCTGTTTTGTTAAGTTTAACAACTGAAGTAATCTAATATGCAGTGGATGACAACTAAATGTGGAGTGCAAATGCAATGAGTTAAGCTAAAATTGAACTTAAGATGTCACTAGTCTAAAACAGTGTTGAACTAACAAGTCATTATCAAACTCAAAACAAAATAACAGAGCATGAGTTAAATGCAATTAGACTCCGGAGTATCCTAACTAAGTTATCATGCATTAATCTATGGGATTATACAACCTGTTTTGTCCATCATGATTGGTATTTTGGAAGAGTTTCTTAGAACAATCCTGACTGTACAATTCAGTGCAAATGCAAACATAAAGACTGAAAGCAATTTAAAAACTAAGATGTCACAGCTGTCTCCTACCCATCATTATGATATTTTGGAAGAGCGTTTTAAGAGCAAGGTCAGCCATGTTACTTAGTGAAAACAAAACAACTGAAACATTCATTATCACAATCATGCCTTGGACATCATAAGGATTTTTTGGAAGAGTTTCTTCTTTTGGAAGAGTGTTTAGAACAAGTGTAACTATGATAGTGAACAAAAGAAATTACAATTAAATCCTACAATACTACAGCCATTTCCCATTCATTATCATAATCTTTTGGAAGAGCTTCTTCTTTTGGAAGAGTTTTTAGAACGAGTATAACTATAGTGGCTACGAAATTAACTATGAACTCAAACTTCAAAAACGTAAAGGCAACTAAGATACTTATCTAAATTACGCAAGTAAAACCGTGCAGGAGGCAGGGGCCCTCTACCACCAAACGGAATCTAACTCCAAATCAAATCAACGCTTTCAAAACAATACTGTCTTCTTCATTAAAGGAGAAATAACTTGAACAGAGCAATCTGCGTCTTCAGAAATGTAGCACAGAATCTAAGCAAAATCTAGCCTAGCTCTCGGTTTCCCAAGTGTTTTTATAACAAATTTACATAACAAGACTTGCAACAATTCCAGGATCATTGTCTTTCCTTATCAAAATCACATTAGGACTCTTGAAGTGGCTGCGTAAAAAGAAAAAGGACATCTGGACTAAGACAGTCCTATTAGAATTCTGCCTTCCTAAATGTGTTCCCACGTACCAAAACGATATCCAGAATTCGATTTTTCCTTCATGGTGAGCAACGAACAATGTAGACATGACGTGGAATATACCCATATGCGGTTTTTCTTGAGAGGCCACCTGGAACATACCCAAACGTGAAGACAACTGCAGAATTACCGGTTAGCTACGGAATGTCTGCATTCTGCAGCTAGTTCTGGTCAAAATACATTACAATGACAAAAATCACAAAACTTAGCAAGTCAGTCATGTTAATCATTCTAAAAGTAATTTTAACTAAATTCATTGATCAATTGGGTCTGGGATAACAATGGACAAAGGAAAATGAGGTAAAGTAAGATGAAAGAAAGCACAATCTTGAGGCTCAACACTAGCCATGACAGGAGTTTCATCAACCATGTCACAAAAATGTAATCTACAAGTTTAAACAACATATATGAGCATAGGGGTCTCATACTTATCTTAGAATAGCTAAGAAGCATTGTTTCCTCATCACATTAATTGCATTATCATCTATTTGGTCATAGATACATTATTCATTCATTTACAAATCAAAACATGATGAGAGCCATACATCATTACTAACATAGAACACATTCATAACCAACATATAAAAAACAGAAATGACAAGCATAGAGCAACCATTTAAGCCACATAATCTCAAGCATATTGACCCATCAATACAAGAGGAAAATACCTCTTATTTCCATAAGAAAAATGTAAACAATACTAGGACTTCCACGTTCCACCCGACCATATTTGACTCGTATATTGTGGCTGGTCTTGTTGTTGGGAAATCCTCTGTCATATGTACCCAATCTGAACATTACCTTCTCAATCCTCAGGATTTGCCTATTTTGTCGTCATCCTCTCTACATTTCCTCGACCAGTGCTTACCACCTTCACTTCCGGACTACTCTGTTAATCCCTCCACGCTTATCGGCAACCTAGGCATGCCCCATATTTCTCTTTTTGGACTTGGAACATTCGGTGTTGTGCCTCTGGCCACCCCACTATCAACTGGTTTAACTACCACCCCCACTCGCTATTCCCCCAACACTGTTCGACCACCCCCCAATAGTTTTAGGGTCAAATTTATTACTCCCCTCAATCCCTCCTCTGCTGTTGTGAGTTTACTCACTCCCTCCACTGCTGATACCATCCCATTACCTTCGAGTATTCACACTAAAGTTGCTAGGAACATGAAGTGTGTCCTTGTATGAAACAGGGGTAGTCAAGTTATTATTGATGAGGGTATCCATATGGCTAATGTTTGGGTATTGTGGACTGGGTTCTGGTGGGTCAAGTTCGTGGGAGGAGCTACACTGCATATCAGCTGAGACAGTGGGTCACAGAGATATGTGGGCACTCCATGGCGACCTTACCCATTGTATTTACTCTCACAAAGGGATGGTTTTCCATCCAATTTCAATCAAGGGATCCTACCTATTTGGTATTATCACAATTTTGGCATATTGAACTGACTCCCATGCTCCTCAACCGATGGAGCTCCCTCTTTGACCCTAATAGGGAACATTTGGGCGTTGGACCTATTTGGGTACCTACCTAGTTTTCCCATACATCTATGGACGGAGGATGTATTCAAAAATATTGGCAACATCCTTGGCACCTATCTGGATCATGACAGATCCTTTACAGTCACTATTAAGATGGCCTTTGCATGCATACTGGTACACCTTGATACTCGGGAAGGGTTGGAAGAATCCCTGAAGCTCCATTGATCCAGGTGGATATTGGTGGCCACCCGCCTATTCCACTTGGGGCCTCACCATTGTCTCTTTCAGTTTTTTTCACAACTTACTATTTTTAGCAGCTTTTCGGGTCCTGAACTTTCAAAGCCATTTTGAAGCCCCAAACGGAGATAGTATGCCGAAGTTATGTCCCCGGAAAGTTGAAACACCAATCTACCCAAATGGGGCCCATAATTTTGGCGCTTCATCTCCTAGGGTTAGTTTTTTGGACGTTTAGAGTTCTCCATTGTTTCTCCATAATAAATAGGCCCTCGAGCCTCATTGTAACACAGTTCAGAGGTCTGTAGCCACCACATCTCTTCTTAGAGATTCACTACCAGCACCCTAGCTATTTTATTTCCATCATGTTTGTAAGCATATTTCTGTGATTTTATATTAATGAAATGAAACCTTATTTCTGTTGTATTTCTATGGTTATGGTTATTTCTGTATTCTGTTGTGTTCCTGCATAAATCTGAATCAGTGGTATTAGAGCGGTCTGCTTTTTCTCGATCCTTCTTTGCATGTCCCCAACGAGGTCGGGGTATAAGGAGTTAGGGCTCGATCTGGTGGAACCTTTGCAAGAAAGACCTCACAAACCCCGACAGATGCCCATGGGGACAAAAAGAAAGATGAGGGAGCAGGAGATCCTATCAAAATATTGCTCGAGGAGGCCCTCGAAAAACAAAGGAACGCGATGATGGATAACTTTGCCTAGATCCTTCAACGACTACCCACCGGTGGCGCATCTGCATCCAGCAGCCACTCTGGAGGCACGAATCCCTTTAAGGTACAAGTAAACTTTGACATTCCCATATTTGAGGGTCAAATAGATGTAGACGTCGTAGATAGATGGTTGAATCTATTAGAAGGAAATTTCTCGGTTCATGACTTTTTCGACCGGGAGAAGATTATTTTTTCACTCCTCAAAGCTAACCCCCATGTCAAGGACTAGTGGGAAACATACTATAAGAAAAAGGATGAGACAGAACTGTCTCTGTTCTCAGCCATACCCACTTGGAATTCTTTCAGAGATGCCATCAAGGAACAATATTATCCCATGGGGAGCTATGAGGACAAGTACATAAAATGGACCACGCTGCGGCAACAAAGGGATCAAGATGTGCATGAGCTAACGAATTTGTTCCATACCTTGCATGCAAAGTTGGGTATCAAAGATTCAGAGAAACATATGGTGCTAAAGTATCGCGGTTATTTGCACATATATATTCAGGAGGAAATGGAGTTCCTCGACATTTCCTCGCTTGGTACGGCATACCGGTATGCTGCCAAGATTGAGCAGAAATTCAAACAGAAGAAGCGAGACTTTGTATCTGCGAATCAAAAGCAAGGGAAAGGTGCCCCCAAACCGCAAAACAAAGGACAAAGCCAAGGCATGGTACCCAAGACAACCTGCTAAAGACACAAGCAAATAAAAACACTGAGAAGCCAAATAAGGACATGGGAAAGTGATGTGAGTTCCATAAGAGCTCCACTCACAACACAAGTGAGTGTCGGGCCAAGAAATCGTTGGTGGCCGAAATGAGGGCTTCTGAATCAGATGCATGCTCCGAATCTGAATCAGAACCTGACAAGGTGAATGAAAAAGAGAATTAGATCATTGATGCGGAGCCCAACGCCACTGTGGCCACTACGAAGATCCAGAAGGAGGAACCAAAAGATCCAGAGGAGGCATAGCGTCTCTTCCACTCCCATATGTGGGTAAAGGGTTCCCCGCTATGGTTCATTGTCGACAATGGGAACCAAAAGAACCTCATTTCAGTAGATGTCGTGAAGCAGTGGGGCTTGCCGACCACAGCGCACCCACAACCATACACCATCGGGTGGCTTCACCAAGGATGGGATCTTCGCGTCAGCCAGCAGTGCCGCCTTCCCTATAGCATCAAGCCCTTCACGAATGAGGTATTGTGTGACATTGCTCCTATTGATGTTTCTGATGTATTATTAGGCCAACCATACTTGTGGAAGTGACATGTTGTATATGAGTCTCGGCCTCGCGCTGTTATTGTTACTTTGGGAAATAAATTGTACAGGATACCAGAGGTACCACCGCCTCCCACTATCTCTTTGGTTACTACAAAACAATGCAGTAAGCTCATTTCCCAAACTAGGAAATTTGTTTTCCTGATGATCTGCCCCCAAGGAAAGAAGAAGACTGTGGCCACGACCTTTAGACATGGCTCCTCTGCATGACAACAACAAATGGACAAGGTTGTGGAAGAGTATGGGGACATCTTCACCTCACCCACAGAGGTGCCTCTACACTGTCAGGTCAAGCACACCATTGACTTGACCCCAGGTGCACCGCTACCCAATGGACCGATCTATAGGCGCTCTATTTTGGAGAATGATGAAATCAAGAGGCAGATTCAGGACCTGTTGTAGAAAGGACACATCTGGCCAAGTTCATCGCCCTGTGGGAGCCCGATCATGTTGGTACAGAAGAAGGATGGGACTTGGAGACTCTGTATTGATTATTGGGCGCTGAACAAGATCACTGTCCGGAATAGGTACCCGATCCCACGGATTGATGACCTTCTGGACCAACTCAAAGGTGCAAAATATTTCAACAAGATCGACTTGAAGTATGGGTATCACCAGGTACCAATCGAACCCTCTGATGTGTGGAACACTGCCTTCAAAGCCAAGGAGGGCCTTTTCAAATGGCTCATCATGCCTTTCATATTGACAAATGCTCCCGCAACCTTCATGAGGTTGATGGATGACATCTTGCATCCATTCACCAACTCATTTGTAGTGGTATACTTGGATGACATTTTGATCTTCAACCAAACTTGGGAAGAGCACCTCCACCACATCCAAGAAGTCCTCCAAACACTGCGGCAACACAAGTTGTGTGCCAATTTGGAGAAGTGCACTTTTAGCATGACCCAGGTTCAATATCTGGGATAAATTATTGATGAAATGGGGGTGCATATGGATCCAACCAAGATCCAATTCATTCGGGATTGGCCAGCCCCAACCACCCTAACAGAGCTTCACAGCTTTCTGGGTCTTGCTAATTTCTACCGTAGGTTCGTGTTGGGATTCTCTCATATTACTTGGCCCTTGAGTCAAGTCACCACGGGAGCAGCAAAAGCAAAATTATGTTGGTCGGAATCTCAACAGAAGGCGTTCATAGAATTGAAACATCGCCTTTATTCTGCCCCAATGCTTACATTACCAAACTTGCAACAACCATTTGAGATAGAGACATATGCCTCTGACTATGCTATTGAGGCAGTTCTTACTCAACAGGGGCATCCAGTGGCATATCACAGTGAGACATTGTCTGACACAGTTCGAAAGTATCCCACTTATGACAAATAAATGTATTCCATTATGCAAGCTTGTCGACAATGGAAGCATTACAATTTGGGGAAGGAGACAATCATCCACACAGACCACTAACCCCTGCAGTTCATACAGACACAAGGGAATTTGCAGAAATATCACCATCATAAGTGGTCCACATATCTACAACAATTTCATTTGAACATCAAGTACAAGAAGGGTAGCACCAATAATGTTGCAAAATGCCTCAACCAACCACCAATCGTGGCCATAACCACTGTTCTCAGCTATTGTGGGCATGAGACTTCTGATTGGCCGCTTCTCTACAAGAGCGATCTAGAGTTCAGCTACACATACAAGGCACTCTTGGGGGGTATGCAAGTTCCAAATTTTCACCTCCAAGATGCACTATTATGTCACCTGGGACACCTTTGTGTTCCTTCACGCGAGCGTGCCAAGATGATATGGGAAGCGCACTACAGTCGATTCACTGGGCATTTTGGGGTCGAGAAAACAGTGGAAGTACTGCAGAAGTATTTCTATTGGCCGAACCTTCGACAGCACGTCGGGAAGTACATAAAATCTTGCACTTATTGCTCCATTGCCAAACCGACCATCAAGAAGCAAGGGCTCTATACTCCGCTACCTACCCCTAGTCGACCTTGGGAATCTATCTCCATGGATTACATGACAGGCCTTCCTTCTACTAAGCATGGAAATGACCGTGTTTTCGTGGTCGTCGACAGATTCTCAAATATGGCCATTATGGCGGCTTGCAAGAAGAATATCATAGCAGAAGCCACTGTTAAACTCTTCTTTGAATGAATGTGGGTGCACTTTGGGATCCCACAGTCTCTCATATCAGATCGTGACAGCAGGTTCCTCAGCACATTTTGGTCCAGCCTCTGGTCAATGTTGGACACCAAGCTCACCAAGTCAACAGCTTTCCATCCCCAAACTGATGGCCAGACATAGGTTGTCAACAGGATGATTGTACACATTTTTCACATGTACAATTCAAAGCATCCACGCACATGGGATGAGAGCCTTCCCTATGTACAACACAGTTATAACCGGGCTCTCCACATCTCAACCGGCCACAGCCCCTTTCAGGTGGGATTGGGATTCCAGCAACTATGTCACATTGACGTAGCCATGCCATTTGCAGCTACTCAGGCCAATTCGGCTCATGTCCAATCTGAAGCTGACAAAGCAAACAACTTCATTGAGCGTATTCAGCACATCCGCCAACAGGTTCATGACATATTGGACAGAGCCAATGCTAAGTACAAGAAACGACATGATCAACATCGAGTGCCACACAACTTCTAGGTGGGCGAAAAAGTGTGGCTACATTTGCAGAAGGAGTGCCTCACTGGACCCCACCGCAAGATTTTCCCACTCCGATATGGGCCATACACCATCACCAAGGCTATAGGGAACAATGCCTTCGAGCTCAGTATTCCACCATTCCTTGGTTTGCACCTAGTATTCAATGTATATTGCCTTCGTCCCTACTTCCCACCTCTATTGGACACCTCTAACATTGCAGAAGAACTCACACTAAAAGAGTTAAACCCAGACTGCATGGAATATGCCACCACATACTATATCATGGACATGCAAATCAAGAACACTCGCCGACAGAAGATCCAACTGTATCGGGTTGTCAAAGCTGGCCAACTCCTGCACCAAGGCAAGTGGTTCACCAGGGACCAAGTTCAACAGAAGTTTCTCATCTCATGGAGGAACTCAACACAATGGGGACCATTGCTTCCTAAGGGGGGAGGAATGATCCAGGTGGATATTGGTGGCCACCCGCCTATTCCACTTGGGGCCCCACCATTGTCTCTTTCAGTTTTTTTCACAACTTACTATTTTTTAGCAATTTTTCGGGTACTGAACTTCCGGAGCCGTTTTGAAGCCCCAAACGGAGATAATATGCCGAATTTACGTCCCCGAGAAGTTGAAACACCAATCTACCCAAACAGGGCCCATAGTTTTGGAGCTTCATCTCCTAGGGTTAGGTTTTTGGACATTTAGAGTTCTCCATTGTTTATCCATAATAAATAGGCCCTCGAGCCTCATTGTAACACAGTTCAAAGGTCTGTAGCTGCCACATCTCTTCTCAGAGATTCTCTACTAGCACCCTAGCTATTTTATTTCCATCATGTTTCTAAGCATATTTTTGTGATTTGATATTAATGAAATGAAGCCTTATTTCTGCTGTATTTCTATGTTTATAGTTATTTTTGTATTCTATTGCGTTCCTGCATAAATCCAGATCATCCATTGGAGGAATAATACCCCTGTACAACTCCTGGACTATGAAGGGGTTTCTTTCCATTATCATCAGTGCCACAAGATGGGACATATATATAAGGAATGTCTGCTTCTGTCTCATGCTACCCCATCTCCGGCTTCTTCGGGGGCACAAATTATATAGGAACCAGTCACTATGTTCTTGAACTGGATGACTAAGAAGAAGGGTTCACATCCTCCTACTTAGGGACTACACCATTGGGGGATACAATTGATGTTGTGATCCGCTCATCCACCAGAATCACCAGATCTATGTTTGCAGCATCAGGTCCTCCTTTGGGCTTTGGTACCTCTCTTCTCCCTCCTTTTACATTTGATTCACTTGTGACATCCCCTGCATTGTCTTTGTCCATTGATTCTCTGCTCTTTGGGTGCCACATATCTTATATCACTTTCCCAATTGTATCCTCCCTGGATGTATACTCCACTCCCCCACCTTACATTCCCCCTCCTCCCCCCTCTTCATCTGCCCCTCTGGAGATCCCATCAGACTCCCTATCCAACCACTCCTACAACCTATGATCTCGAGTCAATCGTACACATTTTGGATTGGGTCTTGGCCCAATTCCTCCCCATGTGTTGGCCAAATATTCTAGAGGTATAAATTTGAACATCTCTAAAGCCATTCTACAAGCTCATTTGGACATTGTTGAAGGTTGTCAACTATCCATTTAAGGGGTTCTTAGAGCAAGAAATGCCCCCCCTTTGGTTTCCCAATTAAGTGCCTATCATTCAACTGTTGTGGTCTTGCTAGCCCTGTTAAACGCCTTTCCATGAGGTGTATTTTTTATTATGTCATTGTGGATGTACTTCTTATTCAAGAGACTCTTGGCTTATCCGATAACATTATTACTGCATTATCCTCACTTTTTCCTCGATGGACCTTCCATGCACTCGACGCTCGTGGTCGATCGGGTCGTATTGCTATTGGCATTAAACCTAGAGTTATTAGACTTAATAATATATGGGGCAGTGATGGAGTGTTGGTGGCAGACGTATTCTCTGAACATATTAGGATTGACTTCAGATTGGTTAATGTTTATGGACCATGCCATAACAGACAGGATTTCTGGGACTTTCTACTGCATTCTTCCTTCATGCAAGTTGACAACATCATCCTTGGCGATGATCTTAATTTTTCCTTGGAACTAGCAGAATCCTAGGGATCACAATGGACCCCCTATCTTATCACTTTAGAAAATTACTTGATCAACATCTCCTAGTAGACATCCTTATTCCCACTTTACAATCTACCTGGCACAATAAGCAAATTGGTGATGCAATGCTTGCATAAAGGTTGGATAGGTTTCTCGTTAAGGAAGGGCTCCTACATCAACTGGAATCATATAGAAAATGAGTCGACTCTGGTGGTATATCTGATCACTCACCGATCTATCTGGAGCTTTCAGGAAATTTCCCTAAACCTCCTGCCCCTTACAAGTTCAACTCGACCTGGTTACATGACAAGTCTTATAGAAGGTTGATCAATAATGCATGGAGAAGTGCCTATGTCCACTCTTAGCTATCAATCCATGCCACCTTTGCCTGTAAACTTCTCTTCGCCAAGAAGAAATCAATTGAATGGCTAAGGCTAAATGAATACATGATGATCTTGAATTAAATAATATTGAACATGAGATTGTTTGTTTTGAAGGCCCACTCAATGGTGGTTTCTCCATAGCAACATCAAAAGAGTATGTCATTAAATTGGAGGTGGGTCGTCTCAAGATCCTTAAATATGGGGAAGAAACCTAGAGACTCAAGAGTATAGCTACTTGGATTCTAGCTAGTGATGCCAATACCAAATTTTTTCAGCAATTTTCCAGGGGTCGTAAGGCCATCAACACCATCTGGGAACTGGATAATGATGAAGGGAAATCAATGTCTTCTTTCGAACAATTCGCTACTCTGGGTACTGCACATTTCAAAAATATTTATAAAGCACCTCAGGAGGTTACATTGCCTGAAATTAAAATTTTTGGGTTGTTCCCCGAGTTTGTGGACAGGGATACTGCTGAAGATCTCAATATTCCAGTTATCATGGAAAAATTAGAGGGGGTACTAAAATGGTTCAAAAAGGATAAGAGCCCTGGACTGGAGGGATGGTTAGTTAAATTCTAGCATTTTTTTACTTACTGGGGCAAGATCTTCTTGGGGTGGTAGAAGAGACCAAAACAATTTGACGCATGTATGATGCATTCAACTCCACTTTTATCACCCTCATCCCCAAATCAGACAACCCTTCATCATTCAAGGATTTTCAACCTATTTCACTCTGCAATTGTATCTATAATTGATCTGAAAATGGGTGGATAACTTGTTATTCTTTGCAAGCACCTCCCACTCAATTAAACAAATTAAGATCTAGCTTATTCATGACTGTGTGGAATTAAACACTTGAAACATGTGTATGTGTTTTAAACTATTTTAATGCTTTAAATGTGAGGAAGTAAGCATTTTTTTTTGCTGATATTAAGCATGTACATCAAATATAAAGTGCAGAAAATAAGAATCAACACATAACAGCAAATTTAATAAAGGAGTTCACCCGAATATCGTGGGCTACGTCTCCTTGAGCCTATGTCAACTAACTTGGCTCTTTGGGATTATGATGGGAAATTTATTTTACAAGTATATACTCAACTCCAATTGTTATCTGAACTAAACCAATGGGTTTAAAATACCATCATACCCATGGAATGGTTGTCATCACTATGAAGATAGAACTAGGCTTCCTTTGACTTGACCTCATCTGTCGGTGCCCTTAAGATTCCATGAGCTTATCTTTGGCACAAAATTCCTAGAATTCCATTTTTGTCCTTGAAAAATCATCTACTGTATCCATCATATATCATATATCCAAAATAGGCTGATCATTTTCTCCAAAAGAGCTCTGACTCCCCAATCTAGGCCTCCATCCATTGTTGGCCCTGGGCTGCCCGAAACTTCCTTGTGGCTTATCGACCTTCAGAAGTCTCCAAATGGCTCTTCAAATCCATTCATTGGATTCATAATGTCCAAAATAGTCAGAATAGACTATTCACTTGCTGAAATTGGCCTCCAACTACTCTGGTTACACCTCCAACACATGGTGGTACCCCCTGGAACTAGGTTCATTGAAAACTTCCATGAAGAATATCGGCCTTCAAAAGTCTTAAAAATATTCTGAAAATACTTCCATTGGATTCATAAGCCTCAAAATAGTCAGAATAGACTATTGGTTTGCTGAGAATGGATATTGGTTGCTCTGGATAGGCCTCATTCTCCTGCTGGCACCTGGTGGCCCTAGTGACCCCTATAACTTATCTGAAGCAACTAGGCCTTTAGAAATCCTATAATGGTTCTGAAAACCTCACCATTAGATCTATAATGTCTGAAACATCCAAAAATGACTGAAATATATATAAAATATGATAATTAAATCATATAATATAATAAATTATAATTATATAATAACATATATATCAATCGAATTTTAATATTTAAAAATTCCAGCACATTAAAATTTATGAACCCAAACTCGACATTGAAGGTCATTGGGAAATTTCAAAATGCAATAACTTCGTCATACGGTGTCGGTTTTTCAAACCATTCACAGCGTGGAATTAGGAAGACGAGATCTATCCAGTCGCTTGGGTTCGACAGACTTTCAAACACTTTGAAATTTGAGCTATCACTTAGGTCCTTGATCTAAATCTGATCACTCCTCCCCAATGGGAATATTTTGGACCTCAAAATACTGAATACCTAATATGTTCAGTAGATGAGAGTATATAACCCTCACATTTCTAGCCTCCATACACTTTTCCTTGCTTGGCTTAGTGCCTTTGAGCCCAAACTCAAAGGTAGTCAACACTTCCCTTCTTGATGCTCTTGTCCTTCTGTCAAGAATTGTCTTCCTTGAACTCACTCAGAAATTTCTGGTTTGAAATCTTCAATAGAAGGTATTTGAACATCACTTCCTTGATCATCAATCCAAGGTGGCTCAAACAAACGTAATTTTTCAATACACATGCATGCATGACTGAAATTTGCATATGTACAAATGAATGTATGTCTTACTGGGTCAAGAAGTCAAACCACTTCTTACCAAGCCACTTCCATGGCGATTTTTGCTGCTGAAAATCTTCTTCATGTGAAACATTTGTTCTCACATGAATGCTGGAATCTTTGGTTCCATTTTCGCCAGTATTTTTATGCTCTTGCTTCAAATTCTTGGGATGATTAGTTGGATGCAATGTCCAACATTGGGAAATAACATGTCCCTTCTTCTGGAAATGTGTGCAAGTATTTTTCACCTTTTGTGCAAGTTGCCTTCACTTCAACTGTTTTGTGTATCCCTTCATCCTCTTCCAGCATCTTGGAACATCATGGTTACACAGACCACAATAGTAACAACAACTCTTTCTTCCATTCTTGCATGCATATTTTCCATGCTTAACAAAAACATAATCAACTTGACTATGGGAATAATTATACCTCAAATGTTGATTTGCATGTCCATCCTTTTTACCTTCATGAGGAGATGAACTTGTAGAGGTTCTAGCTTTCTTTTGAATACCAACATCAGTGTTCATGTCTTGATAGCTCCCAGAACTCTCTTGCTCACCATAAGCTTCATGTCTACAAACATCTTGCTGCAACATAGGCTTCAAATAATGGCATTCAACTTGGAAACAAACTTGACATGTTTGTGGTTTAGAACTTGCAACAAAATTTATTTTTGAAAATGCCTCAATTACCTTCATGGCTTTAGAGTTTTCGCCATAAAATTGAACATAGCCTAGACCAAACTTCTTAGGCCTTTCCTCAACCAAAATAGGATCAATCATGCCTTGTGCATGTTTTCCTAGACCCTTGCCTTCATAGCCCATTTTTAACATTAATTTTGACCCTATACCTCTATTTTGATTTTCAAATGAACCTACACATCTATCTGACAAGGAATTTGAAGACAATTTTGAGTGATTTACCTCTGCTTCAAGCATGTTATTGGTTAAGGCCTCTTGGGCTTGATGGAGCTGCATCTCCATCTCATGCATTCTTTGAATAAGTCCTTTCTCTTGCTTCATAGCAACCAATTTCTCATGAATTCTAGTTCTTTCTCTTCCATCTTCATACATAATTTGCACCATATCCTTCAGAATTTAGAAGTCTCGCTTCATCTCTTCATCGAAGAGTCTTGTAAAAGAGGAGGATTTAGAAACCTCACTTGAAGAAGTTGCCATCTCTATGTAAATGAACTAAAGAAATTCAATCAACAATTCCAAAGCTTCAAAAATAATTGACAAATCTTCTAAACAATATGGTTGTAAATTCAAGCTCTTTTCTGCAGCTTGTATCTCTTCTTCAAGCAGCCTCTTTTGAAAACAATCTTCAAGAGCCTTTTTGCAACAATCCCTCTTGTGCTTCAAGGGTTTCCTTGAGGTCCTTTGGGTAAGGAGAATGTTTTCAACCTTCCTCCTTTTTTTCCTCTTCCAGACTTAGCTATCAATAGCTTTCCTTCACCTCTAGCAAATTCAATCTTGTAAGCATCAGTCAATTTGAAAATAGTAAAATTCTTTGCACTATTTAAACACCTTTCAAGTCAAACAAGCAAGCAAGCAACCTTGTGCTCTATCAAGCAAGCAACCTAGTGCTCTGATACCAACCTGATATGAAAATGGGTGGATAACTTGTTATGCTTTGCAAGCACCTCCCACTCAGTTAAACAAATTAAGATCTAGCTTATTCATGATTGTGCGGAATTGAACACTTGAAATAGGTGTATGTGTTTTAAATTGTTTTAATGCTTTAAATGTGAGGAAGTAAGCTTTTTTTTTGTTGATATTAAGCATGTATAGCAACCATAAAGTGCAGCAAATAAGCATTAACACATAATAGCAAATTTGATAAAGAAGTTCACCCGAATATCGTGGGCTACGTCTCCTTGAGCCTATGTCAACTGACTTGGCTCTTTGGGATTATGATGGGAAATTTATTTTACAAGTATATACTCAACTCCAATTGTTATCTAAACTGAATCAATGGGTTTATAATACCATCATACCCCTAGAATGGTTATCATCACTCTGAAGAAAGAACTAGGCTTCCTTTGACTTGACCTCATCTGTCGGTGCCCTTAATCTTACCTGAGCTTATATTTTGCACAAACTCCCTAGAAGTCATTTTCTATCCTTGAAACCTCACCTAATTTCTCCATAATATATCAAACATCCAAAATAGGCTGATCATTTGCTCCAAAATAGCTCTGACTCCCCAATCTAGGCCTCCATCCACTGTTAGCCTTGGGCTGCCTGAAACTTCCCTGTGGCTTCTCTACCTTCATAAGTCTCCAAATGTCTCTTCAAATCCCTTCATTGGATTCATAATATCCAAAATAGTCAAAATATACTATTCACTTGCTGAAATTGACCTCCGGCTGCTCCGGTTACGCCTCTAACACCGAGTGGCACCCCCTGGCTCTAGGTTCACTAAAAACTTCCATGAAGCATATCGGCCTTCAAAAGCTTCTGAAAATACTTCCATTGGATTCAGAAGGATAAAAATATTCATAATATACTACTGGTTTGCTGAGATTGGATATTGGCTGCTCTGGATAGGCCTTATTCTCCTTCTGGCACCTGCTGGCCCTAGTGGACCCTAGAACTTATCTGAAGCAACTCGGCCTTCAGAAGTCCTCTACTGGCTCTGAAAACCTTTCCATTAGATCCATAATATCTGAAACATCCAAAAATTACTATTGGTTTCATGAGTAAGGCCTATGGTTTCCCTGGCTAGGCCTCATTTTGTTGCTAGCTCTTGATGACCCTAGTGGCCCCTAGAACTTCTCTGAAGCAAAATCATGCTCATAAGTTCTCTGATAGCTCTGCGACCCTCACCAATGAGTCTAGAATGTCCAAGAAAGTTGAAATTGACTATTCACACTCCAATAATGGACCATTCTTGCTCAAGATAAAGCCTAAACAAATTTTGTCCAGTAACCCCTAAAACAGCGCCACTAAAAATGGAGCAACTGCACTTAACTCCAGTGAAAATAGAAATCATGCAAAAAAATGGCGCGCCTGCCAGTCTAATCACCGAATAAACCATTAAATTAAATTTTGGTGTAGTTTTTGGTTACATGCCCCAAACCACGCGGTCTTCAAACCATAACCTCCGACGGGAACTTTGCTTAAACTCTAGCTTACAAAGCAGAACTCTAAGGTTAAGTGGTGTTAGCGCAGCTGTTGGAGTTAACATTTAACGTGGCCATGTGATAGGTTTTAAATAGGAAACGGTTGTGGGATGTCAGCGCTATCGTTTGTTCGTTGGAGTTAACGTTTGATGTTGTGGTTAGTTACCAATACATGTGACCATACCTTGGACCTTCTACCCATACCACATGGTCCATTAAGGCAGACTATGTAACACCATTGGAACCATAGTCAAACCATATTATAATAAATTGAATTTTGGAATATGATAATCCACGCCAACGTATATTTAATGATATTCCTCCACGTTAAGGTTTTAAAACTTAGATTTTGGGTTTTAATATAAAATGTGGAATTTTATGATATTAAAATTTTTTAAATTAATAATATATATATAATAATATAATACAAAATATGATAATTAAATCATATAATATAACACATTATAATTATATAATAACATATATATCGATCTAATTTTAATATTTAAAAATTCCAGCACATTAAAATTTATGAACCCAAACTCAACATTGAAGGTCATTGGGCAATTTCAAAACGCAATAACTTCTTCGTACAGTGTCAGTTTTTTGAACCGTTCACGGCGCCGGAATCAGGAAGATGATATCTATTCGGTCACTCAGGTTCAAAACACTTTCGAACACTTTGAAATTTAAGCTATCACTTAGGTCCTTGATCCAAATCTTATCAATAAAATCATGGCAAAGATTATTGCAAACAGGCTCAAGCCTATCCTATCTGCACACATCTCACAAGAAATTTTTTCCTTTTTGGAAAACACGCAGATCCATGAGGCCATTGGCATTACCCAAGAAGGTGTCCATTCTATGCATACTAATCCCATCAAAGGCGTGATCCTAAAGATTGATCTAGCCAAGGCTTTTGACTAGACAAGTTGGATTTATCTAAGAATGCTACTCACACATTTAGGATTCCCTATTTTTGTCATCAATTGGATTATGTGTCGCATTACATCGGTCCCCTTCAGTTTACTTATCAATGGGGTTGCTTCCAACTTTTTTCATGTTGAGCGACGTCTTCATTAGGGATACCCCCTATCACCTATGTTATTCCTATTGGTTATGGAAGGATTGAGCTGAGACTATTGATTGATGAGAGCTACCTTGGCAAGTTAAAGGGTATCAAGATCTCTGACAATTGTATCCTAAATCACCTGCTATTTGTGGATGATGTACTTATATCTTTAAATGGTTCTATCAGTGACACAACGGTCTTCAACTCAGGTCTTAAACTATTTTTCACGGCTACAGGAATGACATGCAATCATAATAAATACACCCTATCATCTCAAGGTTTCTCACCACATGAAATACACTTTTCACCACAGAGGTTTCCATTTAATCCCATTGGTTTTTATGAGGGGCTAAAGTACCTGGGATTCCAACTTAAACCCTCCAAGTACAGAATTGCTGACTGGACCTAGCTAATTGCTAATATTGAACGGAGGCTAAATATATGGTTCCACAGATGGCTCCCACGTGTTGGGCGCCTTGTTCTCATCAAATCAGTCTTAGAAGCAATCTTGGTTTACTGGATGTCTCTGGACTAGATTCCCAAAGGCATTCTCTCCAAGATTCAACAAATATGTTGCAGATATACTTGGAAGGGTTCGAAGGAGGGCCATAATTTTGCTTGGGCTAGATGGGACCTAATTACACTCCCTAAAAAGTGGGATGGATGCGGTATAAAGGACTTACCCTCTTTATCTCAGGTACTTGCTAGTAAATTAGGGTGGAAGATCCTAACTATTGACAGTCTATGGACCAACATTGTTATTCAAAAATATATCAGTCCATCTCATCTAATAGATTGGATCAGACAAGGGAATTGCAACAGGTTCAACATATCCACCAATTGGAGAGCCATATTAAATTATATTGACCATATTAGAACAGGCTTGGCTTGGAATATTGGTGAGGGAAGTAAAGTCTGAATTGGATGTGATCCATGGTCAGGTTGCGTTAATTCTCACCTCTTATCACCTGACTTGATAATTTACTTGAACAATGCAGATACTATACACTAGACCAGGTAGTTGATTCGTTCAATACTACCATATTCTCATAGGCCTGGAAAACCATCCGTGAACTACACATTCCACCTCCATGGCATGTGGAATGGACTCACTACATTGCAGCTCTGGCAGAATCACATGTTAGAATCTCAGGCAGAGAATATGAGCTCATTTGGGCCATCTCAAAATCGTTGGGCAGTGTTGTAGCTCCTAGAGACAGCCTTGAGTTGTATAAAGACCAGTGCCTAGGACATCTTAAATGCAAGGAGCATATGACTCAACTGATGGCAGTTAACAATGTTAGGCTCTCATGCTATTATCACTCAGATGAATGGTTTTAATCAAGGTGGAACCAAGACCCCAAAGTTTAAACACAACAACTAGGAAAATTGCAGAAACTGAGTATAAACTGCAATAAGTAAATGCATCAGACAGCTCTAAAACAGAATGTTGTAAAGGGGGCCGACTTCTAAAATGAACACACAGATATCAAGTTTACATATGAGTGATGACTATGGAATAATATGGAGTAATATATCAACTGTAACTGGGCTTATTCAAAGATAAGAATCCATATATACTTGGCTCATGCAAAGATAAGAATCCATATATCTAGACTCGTTCAAAGATAAGAATCCATTGTAGTTAATATTGGAAGAATGGCGGAAGAGTTATAACATGAAACAAAGTATCATGCCTAAGCCATATTTAAAGTGTTGTAGCTGAGTAAATATGAGTATCTGTTATGATAAGTTCATATTCAAACATGGGAGCACTCGCATTCCAAAACATTAGATACAAGAAATGTAGAGAGATACGAAATGAACATTTGTATTTAAAAAAACATGGAGAAGAGTTACAAACTGTGAATCATCCAGAGCGGAATCCCCAATTCCAATAAAGCTTCTTATTACTGAGTCCCTATGGGATCTTCAAACATCTACTATCAAAGTTCATACAAAATACCTACAGAACACTCGAACTGTTGAGTCCTTTGGAAAATCTGGAACCTTTTGTTAGTGTTGTCTTCATGTTTTTATAACCTCTTATTCCTATGCGCGAGAAGATATTTTGGGAAAATATCTTCCCCGCGTGCTTGTATGTTGTTGCAGGTCTAAATCAAAAACATAAATGATGATGGGGTAAACTGCCTCTCATCATCTTACAACACAGGCCTAAAGCCATTTCTAACTAAAATGTAAACAATATGCTAACTGGAAGTAAAAATTGCATGAGTGAAATAAGGATTTCACCCAAAATGATAAAGTGAAAATAACATACGGTAAAAAGGCCACGCGGGCCCAATCATGCATGATCATCGCTATTTGATGAGGCGGAGTTCTTGTTGCTGCTGGCGAAGGCAATACCGTTATTCGTGGGAAGGATTGGCATTCTGCGCTGGAGAACGCGGTACTGCTAGTAGTGGAAAAGCTGGCCTTTCTGTGCTGGAGGGTCTTATAGAATGGCAAATGGTCATGATCCATTGACTAAGACTTGAGACCGACCCTTTGCATCTTTTTCCTCTGCTTCCTGGGCATGGAGGATCGTCATCCTCGGCCTCAAGCCGTTGTGATTGGCTATGAGAGGTCCTGTGCACTCAAAATTCCATGAAAAACCTGCACAGACAACAAACTAGTTAAATAAATCCTGCAATGAGTGGTTGACTTCTTCAGAAGGCTCGAGTGAAGGTGGAAGAGCAGTGCGGGGGCAATGGATGCAGCGGAAAAGGGTCTCCCAGCGAAAAATCATGAAAACCAGGGTTCAAAACTGAATTTGGCGCAAAGAGTTGCAATGGCGGTTTTCGGAAATACCGGAGGTGGTATTCGTGCAGGATTTGGGTGGTAAGCGGTAAGGAAATGGGGGAACATGATACAGGTTAGAGAGTGACGCGTGTCCCTCTAAAACTGCTCATTTCGCATTAGAAATGCGCTCCAGGGAGAAATGGTGATTTGGGCGCGAAGATGAACGAGAGCCGTCCGATCATGAGGGAGATCAACGGTGGAGATCAAATAGGGGGAGTGAAAATTTGGATGAGTGATCAAAAAATTTGCGAAGGTGCGATGAAGCGAGGACCGTTGGATCATAATGGACATCAACGGTGGAGATCAACTGCGGGGGCGCTTAGGGGTACGGATCAAATTCTTGGCTTGTGCCCCGCAGTAAACCTCAACCGTTGATCTAAGATCTTCCGTAATCAAACAGGTCAACTGTGGGGGCACTCAAAGTGTTAACCCATACGCTGAAAGTGCTTCCGGGTAAAGAGGAAGGCTAGCGGTGACCGTTGTGTCGGGCTTGATCAATGGCGGAGATAACTTGGGGAGAGGTGAGCGGGGTGAAAGGCAAAGGTGCGTTGGTCGTTGGGTTGGGATGATCAACAGTCCATAATGCATCGTGGAATCGCACAGGGGCATGAATGGTGTGAGGGGAGGGGTGAACCGCGATGTGGTGATGCAGTGATGACCGTCTGATCAGGATGATCGACGGTCCAGATCATATCGCAGGGGACAACAAATGGATAAATGAGGCGGAGGACAGTGATACAGCGAGACAGCGCCGACCATTGGATCTGGGGGAACCAGATCAATGGATCAGACTATATCGGCAGGGAATGAACATCGGCGGTGAAAAATAGAATGGAAACAGGGAAGAGCGATGCGCGATGTGCGATGGAGCGATGACTGTTGGATCCACGGAAGGAGATAAACGGTCAGGATCGCGTCGGGGTTTCGCACATCAGCGGAAAATAATTCAGGAGCGAGAACTTTGGAGTGCTGCGAGGTGCGATGAGAGATGGATGGGTGCAGCGCGATGGAGCGATGACCGTTGGATCTGCGAGAGGAGATCAACGGTCAGGATCGCGTCGGGATTTCGCACATCGACAGAAAAAGAGTTCAAGAACGAGAATTTTGAACGAAGCGATGTACGATGGATAGGTGATGCGCGATGGCCATTGGATCTGCGGAGATCAACGGTCAGGATATCTTCGGCAAAGATGAACCTTGGCGGTGAAACAAAAGAGAAACTGAGTGGATTTGGGAACCAGCGAAGTCCGATGGCTGAAGAAGACTTAAGCATTTTTATCCGTCAGACATAGAGCGGGGTCATATGAGAAATGGGGGCTAAAGGCTTAAGCCGAAAGGTGCTTAGAGGCTCAATATGAAAAAATGAGCGCTTTTAAAGCCAAAAGGTAGATTTTTAGCCTTTTCAAGGGTTCCGATAGGTGAAAAAGGGGCTTTGACAGTCTATACAGTCCTTGTTGTATTTGCTTTGCAGAATAAAGCTCCTTATCATTATACCTCCCAGCTCGGTGAGGGGTGTCATGACAACATTAGCTCCACTTGGGGATGACCCGTTTGTCCTCGAACGCGTCGAGAACTCCACAGACCATCTGTTATTCTTCTTCTTGCAAACACAATCCCTTGATGCCTTCTCTTCTTTCTTCATGACAAATTAAAACAAAAAACATCATAATAAAAGCAATTGAATAATGTACAATATCATACAGCAAACCTCTCAACCTGAATCAATACTGGAAAAAGGGTTTTAAGAATTGCCCATTCACAGGGGCTTCGAGCAGATCACCCTGCAAATTTTCCAATCTAAAAGTATTGTTTCCTCCGGCTTCTGCAATTTTGAAAGGTCCAAACCATAGAGGATCGAACTTTCCATACTTTCCTTTCTCAGCCCTTCTTATGTCCCATCTTAGCACCAGATCTTCGACCTGCATCTCTTTATCTTTACCATGTTGATCAAACAGGTCTTTCATTTTCTCTTGGTACTCAGTCAACCTCTGATTTACTCGACTTCGAGTCTCTTCCAGTTCTACTAATTGATTTATTCTTCTGGTAATATTATTTGGTTCCTCTTGACAATCCTGCATGAACCTAGCCACAGGTAAGGCCAATTGTATCGGGAAAACTGCTGCTCTACCATAGACCAATTCATATGGGGATTTGCATGTTGACCTTTTACTAGTGATTATGTTGGCCCATAGCTCGAACTTGAGCTATGAATCACAGTTCTTCTGGTATTCATTTACGGCCTTTTTCAATGCCCTTACCAGAGTTTTGTTTGAGGATTCTGCCAATCCATTTCCCTGCGGATAGTAGGCAGTAGAGTGTCGTAACTCAATATTATACTGTTGGAAAAAACTGATAAATTTGATAGACTTAAAATCCTGAGCATTATCTGTGACAATCTTAGCAGGGCAGCCAAACCTTGAGATAATGTTATCTTCTAGAAACTTGATCACCACTGTGTCTATAGCATTCCTTGCTGGCATGGCCTCTATCCATTTAGTGAAGTAGCCAGTGGCCGTTAGTATCCACTTGTGTTTCCCACTTGAGGCAAGATGAATTTCGCCGATGAAATCGATTCCCCACTGTTGGAAAGGTTCTTCTATGTGCACTGGGATCATAGGCAAAGGTACGAACTTCTGCCTTTCAACAAACTTCTGACATTTTTCACAGGCCCTTACCCGAGCAAAAACATCTCCGAAAATTCTGGACCAGAAAAAGCCTGCTTTCAGAATCTTGTGTGTCGTGGCCCTCCAACTATAATGGCCACCACAAATGCTCTCGTGGAATTCTGCCATCACTTCCTCTACTTCATTTTCCATGAGACACAAAAGTAGTATACCCGATGGGTCTCTCCAATATAAACAGCCATTTTCTATGATGAACTTCTGAGATTTTAGCCTCAGCGTTCTATACTTTGTCTTGTCGCGGCTTGGAGGACATCTAAGAGTCAAGAGGTACTCTACAATTTCCTTGTACCGTGGACTGAGAAGGTACTTCATATGGGTCTTTTGAATAGCGGTTTCTATCCCGCGCTGCTCATCTACTCTCCCAGAATCTTCATTGGCCACCATAGATAAATTTATCCCCAAATCCTGACAGTTTGATTCAGAAAGGATCTTAGCTAATCCCTGTCCCTTTATTAGCTTAGTGGGGCGTATCTCCAACTCATACTCCTGTATCTTGGCTATCCATTTGCCTCTCTTTCCCTCACTATCTCCCTGAATCAAAATGTCTTTTACAGCCACTATAGGTACGAATGCAGTTATAGCTGACTGCAATACATACATCTGAAAGGCCTTCAAGGATTTGACCAAGGCATAAGCATGTTTCTCTAGGATGTTATATTTTAGCTCCGCGTCATGAATCACTTGACTGAAAAAGGCGAAAGGTTGCTCATGCCTCTCCTCGTTCTTCTGCAATAATACTGCTGCGACAGTGTGGGGGGATGCAAACAAAAAGATCATGAAAGGTTTCGCATAATCCAGTCCTACCAATACTGGGGCTTCTGCGAAAGCACTTTTAATTCTGTTAAAAGCTTCCCGTGACTCAATAGTCCATTTTACTTCATTATCCTTCTTCAGCATCTCAGTTATGTACCGGACTATATCTGCATAGTTCAGTATGAATCTTCTCAAGAAGTTGATACGCCCAAGAAAAACTTGGACCTATTTCTTGTTTCTGGGCAAGGATATACCATTTATGACTTCTACCCTCTTCGGGTCAATTTTTACCCCCGCCTTTGTTACAGTATGCCCCAACAGTTTACCCTCTTCTAAAGAAAACAGAGATTTTTGTGGGTTTAAGGACAATCCATACCTACGACACTTGTCAAAGGTTCTACGCAAATGCTCTATATGTTCAACATCGTCCTTTGAGAATACTGTGATATCATCCAGGTACACTACCACGAATTTGTCTTGTTCCCCCACAAAAGCAATGTCCATGGCCCTTTGGAATGTAGCTCCCGCATTGATCAATCCAAACGACATTCAAGCATACATAAACGTTCCCCAAGGACTAGTGAATGCAGTTTTATTTTGGTCCTCCAGAAGCACTGCTACTTGATTGTACCTAGAAAATCCATCCATCATAGAAATTCGTGAAGATCCTACCACCCTCTGCAATATATGGTCCATCTTGGGCAACGGATAATTGTCTTTCAGAGATGCTCTGTTCAAGTTCCGAAAGTCCACACACAATCTTATTTCCCATTCTTCTTTCGGACTGGGACCAAGTTGGCCGCCCATTCAAAATACCTTAATGGCACAATACCTTAATCTTAGCCTTCAACAGCTTCTTGATTTCCTTTTCTATGGAAGGAAGGAGTAGAGGATTAATCTGTCTTAATTTCTGTTTGTGTGGCTTAGCATCTCCTTTTAATGGAATCTTGTGCTGGATAACGCTAATATCAAAGGTCTTCAAATCTTGATAGGACCAGGCAAAGACGTCTTTATATGTCTGAAATAGCTTCTGATATTGCTCTTTGTATTCTTCGGGTACCTTATTAGACAATTTCACCAGCTTGGGATCAGCCTCGGTGCCGAGGTTCGTGGGTGCTTAGCTTGACATTGATTTCTTACTTGTCTCACCACTAGTTCTAAATCTCCCAAGACCTTCAAGCTCTGAATATTCATATTCTTTGATGTTTGTAGACCTAGAAGCAGGGCTTCATATTCGGCCACATTGTTCGTGGCTTCATATTCCAATTTTAAAGATAATGGGACCAGTGGTCCAATAGGGGAGATCAGGAGAATCCCAGCTCCATTCCCTTCCTTTGAGTTGGCTCCGTCAAAGTGTAAGGTCCAAATCCCACCTTCTTCATCACTTGAAGACTGCTTAGTCTTTACTTGACAGAAAGATGGCTCCTGCAAATAATCTTGGTCTTCCTCAAGCATTAGACAAGAAAACTCACCCTCTTTGTTGTACATTGGTTAATTTACTGAATTATCATCTTTAGTGACCATCTTCACAAACCTTGTTTCCCAGTATAATCTCCTCTCTTGGCCTCCAAACACAGGGATGGTCGCATAGGTTAGGTCCAGCTTTATAGATCCTCCGATTTTTGTACCCCATGATCTTGATAACAGCATCCCAAACCGAGCTGGGATGTCAGCCACTACTATGTCCATTACCACGCTCTTAGCTGGGATTTGGGCTAGATTTACCACCAAAACCTTGATCATCCCCAGACATTTGACTCTTTTAGAATCAAAAGAGTAGAGATATTTATATGAGCGAGTGATCTGCAGCCCCAATTGTTCCATCACTAACAGGGGCAGGAGGTTATGAGACGCTCCAGAATCCAGCATACAGTTATGCAATAACAGGTCATGAATTACTAAGGAGACATAGAAAGGGGGAGTTAAAGAATCTAGTTCCTCAACATGGGGACCGAACACAACCATGGGGCTTTCTTCTTGGAGGTTTAAACTGTCTAGGATTGGGGCTGCTCTTTGAGGAAGCATGAAAGAAGACACCTGAGACTGGTAGGCTGGCTGTTTCAGTAGTTCAGTTAAAGGGACGAGAATTTTTACTTTTTCCAGCTCTTTCTGAAGACTAAACACAGGAGGAGGCTTCTCTACAAGACTTTCCTTTAGCTCTTTACTCTCGACTGGAGGTTTTTCTTCCTTTGGGATAGGCTTGACTTTTGCAATTGAGTTGGGGACTATATTAGAAGAAGATGGAACAGAGACATTAGGATGCAAAGGTTCTATCACAGGTTCCTTACCTTTATCTCCGACTTTCTGAACAACTATCTCCTTCTGAGGCATCTCTTCTTCTTGTTCTTGTGTGCAGGTTCTCTTTCTAGAGGACCTAAGATCATATTTTCTATGAAACTATGCTTGCATGAAGTCTACAAATTGTTTACAGTAATCATCGATCTCTGGATCTTCAGCAGCACTGGTTTTTTCTTCTTCTTCTTGCAAGGAAAGCTCCACTCCTTCACCTTCTTGCAAAGAAGACTCAACTTCATCGTCATCCGAGTAAGCAAGGTATTGATCATCTTGCCCATCGGAAATGTCTTCGGCAGGGCCATCCATCTGCCCTTCCAGATACAACAGGGGTTGTATGTGGTCTTGTTGCTCTTTGCATTCTCTCTGCAGTATTTGAAGAGGAGGCTTTCTATATTGTGGGTTAAATCCTCTGTTTGGAGTAGCTTGGAATGGCTTGGAGGATGAGTTCTTTGCCTCGAGCTCAAGCTTCACCAGCTTGCTCGAAAGTCTCTTGACCATTTTGCTCATCTCCTTGATTTTGTAATCTGCTACCTCTCTATCTTGACCGGAGGTAGATGCTTCTTCTTTCCCTCTCCGTCTAGCATCATGGTCTGACCTCCCTTTTGATTTACCCGTAGACACGAAGTTAGCTTCCACTTCCAATGCATCAGTCTGGGCTTCATCCAGGGTAGCAGACTTCCTTTCTCTTAAAGAGAATCTGAATTCTGACTCAAAGGCCACTACAAACACCACCTTAGCAACGATCTGGTGAGGCTTCATTTCAGATAGGATACTTGTGTATAATTTATTAAATCTCTTGATGAATTCGGACACATCTTCATTATGTCTCTTTCTGAGTGCGTTGAATTTTGTAAGACAGTATCCGTGGTCCTTCTTCTCTCCCCACTTCTTGATGAAGGCATTTTCCATCTCGTCCCAGTTATTAATGGAGCGGTCCCCCAAGGTCTTGAACCATTTTCTAGCCTCACCATCTAGAGACTGGACAAACAATCTCAACACCACATCCAGATGTTCAACATTGAAGTTTTTTGCGAAGGCGCAGAAAAATTCCAGGTGTTTCTGAGCTTCAGTATCATTTTCTCCATTGAAATGAGGTAGGATCTTTAAGTAATCCTGAGGCATGTCGTTCAGGATCTAAGGCAATGCCAGGGGGGCATATTTGTTCAGTAGGAAGCCAGGAACAGCCATCGGAGGTTGTGGAGGTGGTGGAAGAGAAGTATGTATGACAATGGGGATATACTGGACAATAGCTTGAGGGGTTGATTGAAATGCTGGAATATGAGAAGTGGAAACCTCTGTGACTTCTTTAACTTCTTCGGTTTCGAGAGTGGGATGTAGAAAGAATCTTGTGGTATCTACAGATTCAACCTCATCTTTTACTTCAATATTTTCAAGGGAGGAGCTATCAGAAGTATAATCAAGGGTTCTTGCAATAGAATCAGGACGTTGATCTTGAGCTAATTGAGAGGAGGATGGAGAGTCTTCCAAGGAGAATCTGGGAATATCTATATAAGCTTATTGTCTTTTTCTCCAACTTCTCTTGTGCAAAATCTTCTCTAGATCAGACACTGAAGGTGTTCTCAACTGGGATGTATCTGACCTCAGGTGTGGCTTTTGGGAAGCCAAGACTGCAAATAGATTTATCTTTGAATGATAGTGGAGTCGCCAAGGTGAGGGATCTACAACTCCCAACCCTTCCTGCTCACCTATTCTGAAGGGTGGATGATATTTTTCGAGGCCCATGGATTTAGTTCTTGAAATTATTTCCGCAGCAACAGCGCCAGAAAGATGTTGTAGCTCCTAGAGACAGCCTTGAGTTGTATAAAGACCAGTGCCTAGGACATCTTAAATGCAAGGAGCATATGACTCAACTGATGGCAGTTAACAATGTTAGGCTCTCATGCTATTATCACTCAGATGAATGGTTTTAATCAAGGTGGAACCAAGACCCCAAAGTTTAAACACAACAACTAGGAAAACTGCAGAAACTGAGTATATACTGCAATAAGTAAATGCATCAGACAACTCTAAAACATAATGTTGTAAAGGGGGGCGACTTCTAAAATGAACACACAGATATCAAGTTTACATACGAGCTATGACTATGGAAGAAGATGGAGTAAGATATAACCTATAACCGGGCTTATTCAAAGATAAGAATCCACATATATTGGGCTCATGCAAAGATAAGAATCCATATATCTAGACTCGTTGAAAGATAAGAATCCATTGTAGTTAATATTGGAAGAATGGCGGAAGAGTTAGAATATGAAACAGAGTATCATGCCTGAGCCATATTTAAAGCGCTGTAGATGAGTAAATATGAGTACCTGCTATGATAAGTTCATATTCAAACATGGGAGCACTCGCATTCCAGAACATTAGATACAAGAAATGTAGAGAGATACGAAATGAACATTTGTATTTAAAAAAAAAACATGGGGAAGAGTTACAAACTGTGAATCATCCAGAGCGGAATCCCCAATTCCAACAAATCTTCTTATTACTGAGTCCCTACGAGATCTTCAAACATCTACTATCAAAGTTCATACAAAATACCTACATAACACTCGAACTGTTGAGTCCTTTGGAAAATCTGGAACCTTTTGTTAGTGTTGTCTTCCTGTTTTTATAACCTCTGATTCCTATGCGCGAGAAGATATTTTGGGAAAATAACTTCCCCGCGTGCTTGTATGTTGTTGCAAGTCTAAATCAAAAATAGAAATGATGATGGGGTAAATTGCCTCTCATCATCTTACAACACAGGCCTAAAGCCGTTTCTAACTGAAATGTAAACAATATGCTAACTGGAAGTAAAAACTGCATGAGTGAAATAAGGATTTCACCCAGAATGATAAAGTGAAAAGAACATAAGGTAAAAAGGCCACACGGGCCCAATCATGCATGATCATCGTTGTTTGATGAGGCGGAGTTCCATCTGCTGCTAGCGAAGGCAATACCATTAGTCGTGGGAAGGATTGGCCTTCTGCACTGGAGAACGCGGTACTGCTAGTAGTGGAAAAGTTGGCCTTCTGTGCTGGAGGGTCTTATAGAATGGCCAATGGTCATGATCCATTGACTAAGACTTGAGACCGACCCTTTGCATCTTTTTCCTCTGCTTCCTGGGCATGGAGGATCGTCATCCTCGACCTCAAGCCACTGTGATTGGCTATGAGAGGGCCTGTGCACTCAAAATGCCATGAAAAACCTGCACAGACAACAAACTAATTAAATAAATCCTGCGATGAGTGGTTGACTGCTTTAGAAGGCTCGGGTGAAGGCGGAAGAGCAATGCGGGGGCAGTGGATGTAGCGAAAAAGGGCCTCATGGCGAAAAATCATGAAAACTAGGGTTCAAAACTGAATTTGGCGCAAAGAGATGCAATGGTGGTTTTCGGAAATACCGGAGGTGGTATTCGCGCAGGATTTGGGTGGTAACCGGTAAGGAAATGGGGGAATGAAATATAGGTTAAAGAGTGACGTGTGTCCCTCTAAAACCGCTCATTTCGATTAGAAATGCGCTCCGGGGAGAAATGGTGATTTGGGCGCGAAGATGAACAAGAGTCGTCCGATCATGAGGGAGATCAATGGTGGAGATCAAAGCGGGGGAGTGAAAATTTGGATGAGTGATCAGGAAATTTGCGAAGGTGTGATGGAGTAAGGACCGTTGGATCATAATGGACATCAACGATAGAGATCAACTGTGGGGGCGCTTGGGGGTGCGGATCAAATTCTTGGCCTGTGCCCCCGCAGTAAACCTCAGCCGTTGATCTGAGATCTTCTATAGTCAAACAAGGTCGACTACGGGGGCACTCAAAGTGTTAACCCATACGCTGAAAGTGCTTCCGGGTAAAGAGGAAGGCTAGTGGTGACCGTTGGATCGGGCTCGATCAATGGCAGAGATAACTTGGGGAGAGGTGAGCGGGGTGAAAGGCAAAGGTGTTGGTCGTTGGGTTGGGATGATCAACGGTCCAGAATGCATCACGGAATCGCACAAGGGCATGAATGGTGTGAGGGGCGGGGTGAACCGTGATGTGGTGATGCAGCGATGACCGTCCGATCAGGAGGATCGACGGTCCAGATCATATCGCGAGAGACAACAAATGGATAAATGAGGCGGAGGACAGCGATATAGCGAGACAGCTTCGACCATTGGATCTGAGGGAGCCAAATCAACGACTCAGATTATATCAGCGGGGAATGAACATCGGCGGTGAAAAATAGAATGGAAACGAGGAAGAGCGATGCGCAATGTGCGATGGAGCGATGACCGTTGGATCCGCGGAAGGAGATCAACGGTCAGGATCGCGTTGGGTTTTCGCACATCGGTGGAAAATAATTCAGGAACGAGAACTTTGGAGTGTTGCGAGGTGCGATGAGCGATGGATGGGCGCAACGCGATGGAGCGATGACCGTTGGATCTGCGGGAGGAGATCAACGGTCAGGATCGCGTCGGGATTTCGCACATCAGCGGAAAAAGAGTTCAGGAACAAGAATTTTGAACGAAGCGATGTGCGATGGATAGGTGACGCGCGATGGTCATTGGATCTGCGGAGATCAATGGTCAGGATCTCTTCGGCAAAGATGAACCTCGGCGGTGAAACAAAAGAGAAACTGAGTGGATTTGGGAACCAGCGAAGTCCGATGGCCAAAGAAGACTTAAGGATTTTTATCCGTCGGACATAAAGCGGGGTCATATGAGAAATGGGGGCTAAAGGCTTAAGCCAAAAGGCGCTTAGAGGCTCGATATGCAAAAATGAGCGCTTTTAAAGCCAAAAGGTGGATTTTTAGCCTTTTCACGGGTTCCGATAGGTGAAAAAGGGGCTTTGACAGTCTATACAGTCCTTGTTGTATTTGCTTTGCAGAATAAAGCTCCTTATCATTAGACCTCCCAGCTCGGTGAGGGGTGTCATAACAACAGGCAGTATTCTCTGAAGGATGGTTATCCTATCATATATGTTACCCAGCAGCCAAAAGAATTGTTATGGTGGTGGTGGCCTATATGGAAGCTAAAATTTCCTTCAAAAGCTAGACTATTAATGTGGCATATTCTCTCCAATAATATTCCCACTAGCATCTACCTTCATAAACGCTCTTTCATTGGACCTTCATGGTGCTCTCTTTGCAAGTGTGCAGTTAAGGATATTGACCATTTATTCCTCCATGTCCTTCAACTCTATCCCTCTGGACTCATGTAATGACCATCCTCAACCTTCACCTTATCTGATCTGGCCAATCTGTACCTCTTGCTTGGGACACATGGTGGCATTATGCCCTGCCACACAAGCTCTGTAACATTCCCCTCCTTATTTGATGGGGCATCTGGATTGCTCGTAACTATGTCATCTTCAATGATCATCCACCAAATTGGCACATTATATCTGCACACATCACCTCCTTATACCATATGATTCTTGATGATCTAGACCGTCTCCCCCCCCCCCAGGAATATTATTCCATAAACTATTGACAAATTTATCCCCTGGGCATACTTTGATGGCTTTGCTCAACAAATTGGCTGTGGTGGGGGTGCGGTTCTATATTTGTCGGAACACCAACACTATAAGTTGAAAATTGGTCTAGGCAGGGGCACAAATAACTTTGCAGGACTTTCCTGTCTCATATCCCTCCTATCTTTTGCTTTGACCAAAGCTTGCAGTCACATCCAGATTTTTGGCGATTCAAATATTATCACTGATTGGTTCAACAAGCAATCTTTATGTCACTTGCACATACTGCAAAATATATTGGAGGAGGTATTTCTTTTGAAATCCCACTTTGACTATATTTCTCGTCATCATATATACAGGGAGAGGAATCAGATTTGCGATTCACTTTCCAAGGAGGCTACGCACCAACAAAGGGACCATTAGGTGATCCAAGAGCAAAATGAACATCAATTCTACCAGTATTTCCACTAGACATATGAAGATGCACCAGCACAAGGGGCAAATGGGCCCTAATTTTTTGAGGATTTTGGCTTATTCGAGATTGCACTTATTTATCTGAGCTTATGTACATCCTTTTACTTATTTGTATATATTTCTAGAACTCATAACCGTATTTGACTATTACTGATATATAATTTTTGAATGTGGCTTGGGCCGCCATATCTGCATATGCTACACAATAGCATCAACAACATGTAATTTTCATCTTATTAATGAAAGTTATGATTTTTCATGGGGAAAAAAATGTACATAGCTTGTGATAGGATTTAAAACTTCTGTCAATGTACACAACAAAACGATTGTCCCAAAACAGTGTGCTTCATAAAAGCCCACCCCATCCTATCCTTTTTCCTCAACATTAAAAACACATATTTTTATGTCATCTAAGCCTTTGTATTTTGCTACGGCTCCTCAAAGGAAACAACACATACATTAAAACACCTTTTATTTTACACAGTATGGATGACGAAGAGCTCTTATGCCTCTTTTATGCAACACATTTGTATTGGTTAAAAAATAAATAAATAAATAAATAAAAATCCACTATAAGAAGAAGCACTTGACCTAGATGGTGTAGAAGCAAGAAATGCTTCCATCTGTTCATCAATCAAAATCTATCGGTAACGACATTCCACGTTGCATAATACTTTGTCTCCTCTGCAATAATCAACAAGCAAAGGATGAGAAAGATTTGAAACTGAAGTTTTACATACCTTTTGAAAACAAAATCCTTTAAAATTGAAAAGGAATCATTGGCCTAGCTAAGGGAAAACTATAATAAATTCAATGTGATTCTCCAAGCTTTAAAGCAATCTCTAACAGAAACATGGTATGATCATTATAATAGGCCTTTACATGTAGATGTCCCCCGCATGGCTCAACTATCATTTGTGGAGATAGCAAGCATTGAGAAAAATTGCAACAAGAAACATTGGAGCCTTTGCATAGCTTCAAGGTAGCAATGCAACATTCCATATTCCATGTTTATTTTGTTTTCGAACAAGATATTGCACAGTTTCACTCTCCATACCACAATGAGAATATATGTGTTTTGTGGCTATTTTTGGACCATGGAATGTGACACAAGTATAGCTCTCTGAATGCTCCATTCCAGTCTGAGAGGTGGGATTTGTAAATTCATGTGGAGAACCAATCATTATTGTCTCGCTTCGCTTCCCAAAAGAACTTAGCTAGGGATCTAACCTCTTTTCATTCCAATGATTGTTCCCAACTCTAGAAAATGTCTTGTGATCTAGTGGAGAAGTTGGGCTTTTGGCCCTCTCTGACTCTGTGGACCCCTTGAGATTGAAATCTATGAAGAGACAAGGAGCATTGAAGAACTTGTTCTTACCTTCGAGTCAATCTCAAGTGGATGATAAATCGGATAGGTAATCTGAGGCATGAAATAAAGGTTGCATGGGGATTTCTAAAGAAGCCTAGAGATTCTACCAAGAATCCTCTCTTCTCCTTGATGTTACTAATCTTGATCAACACACTTTCTTCATTTAGGAAATAATTCAAACCCCAAAATTTCCCTAGAGTGGCAAGGGATTATGTCCAAAAGATAATTTTGACACCTTGTCAGTTGCCACGTAAGTGTCTTTTAAGTATTCACTGAATGAATCAGATCCACCTTTATTGTGTTGTGATGTTACAGTTGCAAAGTCAGCAACTCCAACTTTGACATCAAAAAGGGACTAGTATTGGATCAAATATCAAAACGCACACTATCATCATCAATTATGCTCTTCACCTAAAGTTGCATACTATGTTGCTCAAGTATGCTTTCGAGTGAGGTGACAGCTGCGGATAAAAAGCCAAATTCATTAATTTTTTCAGAGGATCTAGCATTTGATGAATCATCCACTAGTAGAAAGAACAGATGCCCACTACCATCAGAAGATGCATTCTCCCCAAATGATTATGAAGGATGTTGTTCATCATCAAGCCAAAATTAAGACTTAAAGTAGAAATTCCATGCTTTCATATTCCTAGCCATCAACAAATTTATATAAAGCAAATGGGCAACTTGGCTACTCGAATGCCTCCTTTGAGAGCTTATCTACTAGTTGATTGAGCTCACAATAAATGTGGGTGAAGGATGACCATCCTAGCTCATGAATGTGCTACCAAATTTGAGACATCAGGGATTGAAGCCACACATTCTACATAGAAAACCTACATTAGCCCAATCCACAACTATTTAAGATTCCCCATCACTTGCAACCTCTTCAAACCACAAGCACTTGCCAAATAAAGAACAACAAACCATGTTGAGAACTTTGCCTTTCAATTGGAACCAAGTCCCAGAGTATATCTGATATGAATGAATTGAAATGCATTTATATACAAAACACCACCAATCCCACACCTAGGTGGATGCCCTTGGTTGGCCCCATCAAGAATCCCTATGGGGTATCACAATCCAGAGCAAACATAATCAACATACCATCTTTCTTCAATTTAGGATTTCACTAGAAGCTACTCATGAGCTTAACCATAAGACTAGCCACCACTTATGCTCGAAGTTGCTTATCTTGAACACATTGATATTGTGATCCCACCATACAAATAAACAAAATGACAAGGCATCGAATCATAGTTAAAGACTTCTACATCCAATAATCAACCTTGGACACATAGCTCTAAGCTCTCCTTATTCCAAGATACCTTAAGATAACAACCACTAAACCTTGCAAAGTTTAGACTGAAAAATCAAGTTGGAAAAAATTAGTAACTTTTGAAAATACGAGACCCATGTGTAGTTATTTCATGGTTAAAGATCAATTTGAGAGAGATAGAACTACAAATCTAAGTTCAATTTTGTTAGATTTGAGATAAAATTTTCACCAAAAAGACAAATACTTGACGCTCATGATATTTTGGTCTTCCATTACAAAGCAACTAACCAATAGGAGATATTTTACCAAAGTGTGGAAGAACATGTGGAAGATGTGGTGGCAAGATTGATGAGAGGAGAAGGGAGGGAAATGAGTCAAAAGTCATGGTGGGTTTATCTACCTATCTTAGTTTAAAAAGTCTAATTTGGCTTTCTAATCAAAGGATACCTTATATGAAATCTCCCCAAATACAAGGGAGACAATTCATGAAAAAACTAATAACAATGGTAGCCATTGTAATAGCTACACTAGGTTTAGAGAGTGGCATAGAGTGTGCATGATACCATTTGACAACATTACCTTCAATTTCATCCAACAAAGCCCAACCAAAAAAGCAATCAAGTTCACAAAAGCACCTATAACAAACAAGGTTTTTAAACTTAAAAATTTACCCCTCAAGGTAAGCAAATGGCAAACATCCATGTGTTATATGTTAGTGTTAGCAGACCAAACTTGTGATGACTTGACCTAAGTTTTGGTTACAAATGCATGTATGGTGAACCCATTTCCTATAGGAATTGTCTATAGATGCAACAAAATGGCCCAAACAACAATTTTTTACCAAAATTTGGTAAACAAATTTTCAAAACTTCAAATAGGTTTTTGAATTGCATTTTTTTGGTGGAAATTGATTTAGCACCATCAAAAACCCTTTTAAGGCACCCAAAATACTAAAGTTTAACTCTAACCTAGATTTTCAAAAATCTTTTCAAGAATCTTTCATAATCTTATCAAAAAAATTAGGTTATTATGTGGGTTTTTTAGACTACAACTTTCATATATTATCAACCAAGTAATCATGTATTTCCCTTTTTGCCAAAAGAGAAGTAGAGAAACCATTTGCTCTAAAGCAACTAGTGAGTGCCATGTTTAAGAACATTTATATTACCATTAGCACTATTAAAAAACTTGCCCCATATCTAACTTCCACTCCCTTGGTTTCAACAATTTCAAAAGATATTTAGCTTTTCTAGGCACCCAAAGCCATGTAATTTTCCAAGGCATCAAAAGCCATGACTCTCACTCTTGTACCTTCCTTGTCTTTAGAACTCAATATGAAATTTGTCTATGCCATTATGAAAATGGCCAAAAGGGATTAAAAGGAAGTATAAACCCTTATAAAAATGGCTAAAAAGAATGAGAAAGAATTAGGTTCAAGGAAATTAGAAAAAATTAGATTCCACCATAGATTTTTTTGATAATTTTTTCACAATATAAAAATGACAAGAAATAATATTATTGATATCACATGACATTTAATTCATTGTATGTTTAATTTACATGTGATATTGAAACAAAAAATAAAATATTTTATCAACTATTAATAAAATATTTCAATGTTCATATTAAATAAATAATTCAAAATAAATATTATATTTTCACTTTCCATTACTAAAAATCTGTAATTTATTTTATTTATAATATGAAATTAATGTATAAAATTTTAAAAATTACTCATAACAAAAAGTTGTATATAAAATAAGCTTAACATAAATTGTATACAAAATAAAATAAAGATTTTTAACCAGAAATATATAAAGAAAGGAATATAAATATAGGACCATCACTATGGAGACAGATGGCCCTTTTTTAATCAGAAATCTTTACAGTTTCAAATCTTTTTGGTGAAAATTTTATCTCTAGCAAAACTGAAATAGCTAATTTTATCTCCATATTAGCCCAAATTTGATATTATCTTCAGTTTTAGAGCTACTGCAATTTTCGAAAAATAGACCAGGAACTCGGTTTTCTTCTCCGCATCTTCAGAAGAAACGAGGAAATCGAAGATTGTAAACACATTTTTTTCAAAAATGGGAAGGATGGAGGGAGAACAAACTGTAAGGAACAGAAGATGGTGGTGTGAAAACACACCATTGGAAGTGGTTAATTCATATGATCATGCCCTCTCTCCACGGATTCGACGAGCAAGCTGTATGTCTTTGGGCATGATAGTGACCCTCTTCGCGTGGATGGCACACAGATTGGTGTCCTCGAACAGCCCAACAAGATATGCCTCCGCCGCTTCTTGCAATGCTGACACTGCTGACGACTGGAATCTCAGATCCGTCTTGAAATCCTGGGCGATCTCTCTTACAAGCCTCTGGAAGGGCAGCTTCCTTATGAGAAGCTCGGTGCTCTTCTAGTACTTTCGGATTTCCCGGAGAGCAACAGTGCCGGGCCTGAATCTGTGGGGCTTCTTCACTCCGCCCGTCGCTGGCGCAGACTTCCTGGCCGCCTTCGTTGCCAGCTGCTTGCGAGGAGCCTTACCACCAGTTGATTTACGGGCAGTCTGCTTCGTTCGGGCCATCTCTTTTCTTCTCTGCAGATTGTGAAAATCGGAAACGCGATACTCACCCGAATGCAAATCGGCGCCTTTACATAGCCACCGTTCGCCCTTTTATTCAACCCACGGAACCGCCCAGTGACAACAATTTGTTATTCAAATTTGAAGGATTGGCGCCACCAATTTCATCCCATCTTCACCGTCCGCTCCTCACTCTAATCGACGGCTTCTCCACCCCACGACGCGGATCGTGAATACACTTCAAATTCGTGAATATCTTGAAATGTATTAAGAGTAGTACAACCTTTGAAGTACAAATTGCCTATTTCATTGATCAAAGTATAACGTTCGCATTTCAATATACCTAACAACAAGTTTTGGTTCCCACCTACAAATTAAATCAAATATTTTTGGATAATCTACCTTTCAATGTGATTGATGACTTAGTTTCAATCTATAATGTAATCAATGATAATAATTTATTTGATTTATCCAATCAAACCCTTTGAAATTATTAAACATTTTAAAAGCACAAGGATTAAAATAATTTATTTTAGTGGTTAGATAATTAATTAAACCAATTTATACAAAAACTCAATAATTAAAATATATGATCATGTCAACTACCATTCAGTGGTGAAATTTTACAATACAGTGTTATAAATCTAATCTATGATATATGCCATCATTCATGTGTTATACAATACAATTTTGCTCGATAATCATTGTGAACACTCCTTCACAAAGTATTTTCAATTTAGGTGTTGGTGTCATGTCATAAACTATCTTATTTTCAAATTTTTCATTTGTTGTCACATGTGTTTGTATTTTCTCCTTGTTCTATATTATTTATATGTTTCAATGGTTCTACAATCATGGCAAGAGGAAATTATTTTGATTGAACAAGGAGCATAAGAAGCTCAGTGAGAACAAGTGCCCAACTACTAAACTCTGCTTTAGATAAGCAATTAAACTAGGCTGGCGTTCACATAATATAAATGCAAATGGAGGGCCTAGATACATATAGAGCTTTGAATTTACAACCCACAGCTATAACTAAGATCTATCACAATATATCAAAGTCATATAATCAATATTCATGTAGTCCACAAAATATATAAAATGGAAAGATTGGTATCCAAGTTGGACGGAATCGTGGCGTCTGGGTAATTACCATGAGAGAATGCAAGAATGTGCCAAAATTGCTATATAAGAGCAAAGAGTGGATCATAAATATGTTATGTTGTTTACATATAATTAGTATATCAATCCTTGGGTTCTTGCTAAAGGGGAAGAAATGATTGAAGAATAGTGTCAAAATTTGTGTGTCAAGAGTGTGTATCATTTCACATCCCACGTGTATGGCTAAAGAATTGTTTATGAATTAGCTTTGTCAATGTGTTTCTTTTATTCTTAGCTTTCTCACCTTATAACAAACAATGGTTGATTTTTAATGGTAATGGAAATCATGTAGCTTTACAAACCATGGAGGAGGCAAATAACATAGACATGGACTTATTGGCATTCCATGCACACACTACAGATAGATTGTAACCCCTAGATCCGATTGTGCCTAAGCCTTTTGAGAAATACATCAAGTCTAAGAGAGCATCGTGGATGGATAATATCTTAAGGATAGAGGCGAAATGGTTTGAATTATCAAAGCTTTTCAAAGGCCTCTTACTCTCAATAATGTCAAGTTTAGATTTAGGAAAATCAAACATGGCCACTAAATTATGATTCTCTTACAAATAATATGACTTGCAAATAAGCTTTAATATGCATGATGAGGAAGATGCAAAAGATGTGGGTCTTGAGCCTCTCGCGATGACACTACCATTCAGTAGGTGAGGACGATGAACATGTTATTGTTGCTCAAGAAGATGATGGTGTTGTTCAAGACAATATGGAAGTTGATGCATCACTTGAACCACATACAAACTCTACAAATTCCAATTGAAACAACAAAATTTAATTGAATATGATTTAAGGTTCTTAAATAATAGGAAGCAACAGAGAGAAATTGGCATTATGAAGTCAAGTGACTTGGTCTAAGTGTTTAGAGGAAGTGATGAGGAATATGAATTGAAATATTATTACAATCACCAACGAAGAAATGTGTACACACCCAACCCCCTCATGCCATATTAGGGTTGTGGGGCACAATTACGCATGACCTTCAAGGTACATCATGAAGATGGGGCTAACAAAAAGCCTCTTTCCTTCGTCTTGTCAAACCATGACTTTAACACCATCGTCATCTTCTGCTCATCAAGAAATTTCCAACAATTTTTCATCTCATTTTTAGCTCCAAGCACAAAGTTATGCCCATTTGAAGTTTTCCCCTAGGGCCACATCATCATCCATACATGTCCACATGGCTAACATGTGGTGGCCCTTTCCCATGTGTTTCCATTTCACTTTTCCATGTCCTTGGCCCACATATCATACTGGGGCATTGCCATGTCAACAATTTCCATAGGACCACACTTTTTGTCTCCTCCCATATTTCGATATATGGGTACATTGATGTCTTGGTATGCCCGATATGTTGATATGGTTGATATGGCCATGTGACTATCGATATTCCAAAGTGGGCACAAATCTTTCAAATTCATTAATATGTCGATATGTGCGTGAACCCTCCAATATGCCGATATACCCAATATAATATTACTCCAACACAGAATGTCAAAAATTCAACAAATTTCTTTATAATTGAAAACCTCTACAAAACAGTGATAATTGATAAGCTCGTGGTCAGCTTGGCTTGCCACCTCATAAGTTTGACATGCAATCATAGCCAACCACATAGTGAAAACTGATGTGTCTGGCACGTAGCATGGTTGACGTGTATATCGAGATATTAGTGATTTCCAAGATACATCCCTTCTAAACTCCCAATATGGTGATATGACAACTCAGCATGCCACTTCAATAACAGAAATCCAATCACCACCTAACATGCGACATGTGTTGATGTGTCCACTACCACTTGGCACTTGTGACACATGCCACCTTTCACTCATATTCACAGGGTTGGTACGTTACAAAGGCCAATTCCAGGTGACACATGGCATCCCCATTTCATTCATGGTGTCGTTATCCCTCAAATATTCCAGGTGTTGGATACTCTAATTTATTTGATGTTCTAAGGTTTTCAAGTCTTTGTGCCAATACTTGATCTGTCTGGTTAACATAACTATTATCGTCGATTAATGGCTTGTTACCCAAGGCCATGTCATATTGGATGTTTCCCATAAGGTGCTTTACTAAAACTTTTAGGGCCCAATGCGTCGATATTCCAATGACCCCTTTCGACTAACTCGTGGTCCTGGCTCTTGTCGAGACACGTGACCAAGGCTAAGGCTAGGCTATCCAAACCTCAAATTTGTTATACTTTTCCAAACAATGAGGGAAATCCATCCTCAAAATTCCAAGGAGTTTCATGCTAAGGGGCTCAATCCCTAAATTTTCTCCTTAATTACTCAAGCTCTTCATCTTTAGACATCCACCAACTCAATATTTCTTTGGTGAACACTTCCATATTGAACATGATATGTTCTAAAAATATTTTTCCCTCTTGAATCTCCCCCTTATCATTAAGGCTTATACTAATGCTTCTAGATTCCATCATTAACAAGACCTTCCAATCCTCAACAAGTGCAGGGGTTTAACCAGAGATTTTAGCAATAAACAAGACCACATACCTCTCAGTGATGTCCCTTTGGAAAAACACAAATATTCGTAAATTATTACAAGCATGCATATAAAAATGGCACAATTAACACATATAAGGATAGCCTCTTAATTCACGAACATACAAAACATAAAATTATCATTTAACATAGATGAACAGTTCCCATTTCACACAACATTCCATATTTGTAAATGTATGTATTTAAAAAAGTAGGAAAACCATGTTAATTGCTTAGCACACGGATCATGCATATTCATTAGAACCATACAACGACTCTCAACTTACCAATGCACACATACATACTAAATTTGATATAATACTTAAACATGTCGTGTTGAACAACATTAACTTTTCATTCATAAAGAAGGAAATACACTTATTTGATATGCTTAAATATGTTGGAAATTGAAGAGGGGATTGCTACACTCCACCCAAATGTAAGCACAACTACACTACAAATTTCTTGTAGTTGGCCACCCCTGAGCCAGATTTTATGTACAAAGGATGCTTCCCTTGAGGTATCGCACCAAAGGGTGAATTCAAGGAATAGAGGATGAAGGTCAATCTCCTTCATTTCCTGAGAAACAGGGATGCCACTTTTCAAGCATTGAGTATGAACTAAATACACAAAAAAAATATGGACATTGAAGATTGACACAACACAAAGGGAGACCCCTTCGCTTCTTCCTACAATTCCCTCAAGGATCCTCCCTCTTTCCAATGCTTCATGTGCACAAACACAATCAAATAGTCAAGTTCTTCTTGATCTACCAAACTGAGGTGGACGATCTCTCATTAGTTTCCTAAACCATCACAAATCAAGTATGAACTATGCATCCTATTTATAAACACATGTTTAGAACGTTAAAGGGTTACAAGTTCACAATGGTTATGGGTTTTGATCCATAAATTTTCGTGGATATTCCAGTAGACAGTTCGTCACAACAAATATGATAAATCTATACTTAAAAAAAAATGAAATCTACACTATTAGGGTTTTATTTCTCTTTAGATCTTTGGATCTATTGATTGTGGTTAATTGTGTATGCATGAAAATTAAAAATATGCATAAAATAGAGAACAATGAAAAAAAAACTCACAAACCACGATTGACACAAGATATGACCTAGGAAACCCTTTTAGGAGAAAACCCAACTAGAAGGGAGGTTTATCTCCCCTCTTTATATGAATAGAAAATGGTTGCGAGTAAAGAGAAGTATGACCTATGAATCATGGGATACTATAGTGCAAAATTCCTCTATGTGTACTCTATATCTTGTCCCTCTTGGTTATTTTTGTTCATTTGTGCAACAAATGCACTTGAAATTATGGAACTCCTTTTCCTGCTAGTGGACCAATTATAACACAGCTTGATAGCCTACTAGTGGTTAGGTTTGACTACATCAACTCATATCTTGAGTTACAATATTAACTCCTCTAGAGTCTTGTTCATCTTAATCACGTGGCCATCCCATTTTCCAGGAAGAATAGGGGCTGATGTGACATCCTCTCAAATTATGGTTGTGAAAACAGGAAGGTTAACTTCTAAGTGGCATAACTTTTGCATACATAATCTGATTGAGGTGATTTTTGCGCCTTTGGAAAAGTATTTGTGTGTATAACATGGAAAAAAGTGTGTCATACTAAAGTGTAAACGTTTTACCCCCAAAAAATATCATTTGATGCCTCAAAATACTCTTGGAAGGTTTTAGGCCCCAATTTTCCAAACTGGGTCAAGTCGGTAAAAATGGTCCTTCGAGTTGATTCTTCCATTTTTTCCACTGTAAGAGCATCGAGATGGATGAAAAATAATATAATGATCCAATATAGATCACACTGCACTATTTTTGGAGGCTTTTGGTCCCCAAAAGCTTCTATTGAATGAGTTGAAGAAATTTTTCCTCCACCTTCTCTCAGGTGTACCATTTAACTTTGTCTAGAAGTTGTCCTTTCAACCCAATATACCAAAGGGCATGTTGCCCCTGTCTTATAGTTCTAGAACTCTTTTACAAAATGGTATCTTCTAGTCCCAAATCCTCCACGGATGGTCAAACTTGTTCCTCTTCCTAATTTAGCATGGAAGGCTCATAAAGTTTTAGATTCAATACATTCACAATTGAGTAAATTCACTTGTATGGTGGTAGATTGAGTCGATAGGAATTTTCACCCACCCTTTCTAGTATATCAAAGGGACCATGTCACAGAGCCTTGATTTTATTACCAGGACCTTGTAGCATCTCCTTGTTCAACGATAACCATACTTTTTCCCCCACCTTGAATGACTTCTTTGTTCTTTGTTGATCATTCCTAGCCTTCTATTTTTTGTGTGACTTTTGTAGTGTCTATTGTACCTATATATGGATCTACCTTATCTTCTCAACAAAATTTTCAGCCCTAAAGGCATCGCTTGTAACATCCGCCCTCACTCCTTAATGTTTCCCATATAAAATATCCAAAGGTGAAGGTGGAAAATATCCAAAAACAAGTTTTAAATGGGGACTTACAAGTAGAATGTGGACTACTCTGTTATAAGTGTGTTGTATATATACTAGTTTTTCATCCTAGGTCTTCAAATGCTTAATTATAAACCCTGCAAATTTGCACCAAATTCCTATTGACTACTTTTTTTCCCATCTATCCAAAGATGGAATTTTGTATGCCTCTTCAACTTTGTGTCCATACTCTCCCACAATATAGTCCAAAATGCATTGAGAAATTTCGTGTCCCTGTCTGATTTGATGCTCCTTGGTATCCAAAAGTGCACCCATCCCTGTCCAAAGAACAATTCTATTGCTTCTTTCCTGATTATGGTTTGTATACATGGCATCAAAACACACATCTTGATAAACCTGTCAACTACCATGAACAAGTAGTTATGCCCCTTCTTGGTTGTTGGTAAACCTCTCACAAAGTCCATGGAAATGCTTTCCCAAGGACGAGTGGGTATAGGTAAGGGATAATATAGACCATGTTTCCTATTACTAGCCTTGTTATTGAAACAAACCATGCATCCTCTTATGAACCTAGCTACATGTTCTTGCATTTTGGGCCAATACACATACCTCTACAAGTTGGCCATTGTCTTACTTACACTAAAGTGCCTTGTGTTAGTGTCTATGAGTCACAAGTGATCAAATGTACCCTTTTCATGTGATTTATAGGCTCTTAGGTCAAATTTTTATATTTTGAAATAAAATTTGACGTGTCTTTTTATTGTCAAATGAGTCTTTAGTCATTTCCTAGATATCATTACTACTCCCTCCATTTTAAAGGTCATAAAATGAGTGTCTTGGTCATCATTTTGGTCATTAACTCATTCACATGCATACATAAAAGGTTTGAAGTTCCAAATAATGGTTAAGGTATGCATTAGGTGTCATCATTAGCTCAGGTCATCAAAATCTATCATGGGAAACATTCAAGCAATCATTTGCCTCTATGCGTACTACTAGTCAATGTACCAGTTAAAGCACACCATCAGCACCATCAAGGCCACGGGAGGTTCGCTCTTCAAGTAGACCAACAAATGTAACAAAGACACCTAGGGCAGAAGTTACTTAAACCTATGAGAAAGGGAAAATATTGATATTTTCTCCTAAGATCACTAAATATGTGCTTTCACCTAAACCTACAGCTAAACAAGTACAAGGAGAAACTATGGAGCAGCCACCTATGCATGAAAGTGAGTCACCCTTGCAACAAAATGAGGATGAGCAAGCACCTTTGGAGGTTGATACGGCATACCTAGCAGAGCTTGTGGAAAACAAGTCAGCTAAAGAGATAATCAAGGAAAAAGAAGTAGAGATAAGAGAGCTCAAGGACAATCTTTCAAAGGCAAATTTCATGATATTATTCTTGAACCAAGAGAACATGAAACTAAAGGTAAATCAATTTCCCTTGGTTTTGTATTTTTATTGTCAAATGAGTCTTGAATCGTTTCCTAGATATCATTACTACTCCCTCCATTTTCAAGGTCATCGAATGATTGTCTTGGTCATCATTTTGGTCATTAAGTCATTTACATGCATACTTAAAGGGTTCGAAGTTCCAAATCATGGTTAAGGTATGCATTAGGTGTCATCATTTGCTCATGTCACCAAAATCTATGATGGGAAACATTCATGAAATTAGTTGCCCTATGCCTATTGTTAAACAACATTTTGTCACCGTCCCTGCAGTCCCTCGCCCCGCATATTGGAGGATCTTTTTCGTGACCTGTGAGCAGTGTCATACTCTGCAAATACCTTCTTTGCATCCTTCTGCATAAGGACATGATTCCTCCTGTTGAACATTTCCTTAGAAATCACTCAAAAACCTATGTTTTGGCATTGGTGTGGGTAGCCAGTTCACCCCTCACGCCAATGTGGAGGATTTGCACTAGAGCCCGCACCAGCTGGCACTCTGACTCTTTGTTATGCCCACGCCAGCCTTTTTGGGAATGTTTTTTAACAAATTAGAGGCAAAAGTTTCCTTTAACCACCTATGGGATGACTCATTAGAAATGGTTAAACTTGATAAGCCACGTATCTCTTCCTTTAGGAAATGGTTGATGGAACATTCTTTGAAGATAGGAATCCCCCCATGATAATAGATATCCTAATCTCTCCTTCTCCCTCTATATAAATAAGCCTTCTCCCTTTACAAAAGCTAGTTTAACATATAGCCAAGAAGCTGAACTTGGAGAAGAGACATTATAGCTGAGTAATCGCTATAGAGAAGGTTGAACCGAGGAGGATCTCGTAGAGAGAGCCCCGTCTGAATTCCCCACGAGCTTTGTGAGATGTGCTCCGCTGGAACCTTGCTAGAGGAGATCGCAACGTCGAAGCCTAGTTGTACTCTTCCTTCTTTAAATTAATATACTCGACTATGATCTTGATTCTATCTTTGTGTTATGTATATTTGATGCATTAGATTTAGTCTTCTTCGACTGACTGATAGCTACAGATGTGAATAGTATGTTGTGTATAGTATTCGTTTCTTGTGTATGTGCAGGCATATGGGCGTGAGAACGAGCATATCGTGACCTGTCGAACCAGGAGCGAGAGGTAGCCATTCTTCCGGATGACACAACAGCGCAGGACTTCCGATGAGTTACCTATCAAGTCTTTGTCCATTTTTTAGCTAATAATTGATGTCATAGAATGTCTTGTTTGTGGCTAGACCCACTCTAGGGCTAGTGGGATCGCCTCTGTCCATAGAGGGGATTTACCTCACCAAGAAATTGGCGACTCCGCTGGGGATCAGTGTGAGTTTGTATTTCGTCCATTAGGCCGTCTTCTTGGTCTTTGCTTGCTTAGCTTGCTTTTTTGATTATTTTTGCTGAGTCTAAGACCCCTGTTTAGCCCCAGAGGATCAGATTTGACCTTTTTTTTTCCAAAATTTTCACTTTTCTAGGGGTGGCTTGATTGGCTCGATTTCCAGTCTAACAGTCACGCCCACTGGCGCTTGTTGCCAGTTCATCCCCCGCGTCGTCCCCTGTCTGGCATGGATTACAGCCAGACAGTCACGCCATTTCCTGTAGGTGCTAGGGTTTGCCCTATTTTGGAGTTTTTGGTCAATGTTTGTTTTTCTAGGTGTTTTCTTGACTTGACTTGAGTGATTTGAGATTGTTTGTGACTGTGAACAACCTCCTTCCTTCAGTTGTTTGCCCATTTCTTGTCAGCATCGTAGCCCTAGGGTTTTCTAGTGCCTTGGTATGCTGAGCCTCCTGTAGGAGCTTTGGTCTTTTGTTTCACAGCCACCTTCATTATTTTCTTGATTGCATTTAGCTCCCTGGATCCGTTTTGAGTGATTGCATTTGATGGAATGAGTCTTGCCTCTTTCATTCGGTTTTGCTTCTTGTCATTCCGCGCATAGCTCACATTGCTTGTATGGGTCTGTTTCAACATCTTTCTACGATTTGAGAGATTGCAACATTGGTTTGAGTTTATGTTTTGTTTGCTTTTGATTTTATTGAATTGTTTCGTGTCGACTCTCGCATTGAAATTCTTGAATTAGTGTGAAGGTTTATTTTTTCATGTCATTTAGTGCACTCTTTTCTCTATTACATAAAAAAATAAAAATAAAAATATTTTTTCTTGCATTCTTGTTTGCATTGTGGAATTGGAAAATATTTCGCATGACTAGTATTGGGCATTCTAGGAAAGATTTATCATTTTCATTAGCTTGCATTAGGGACTGTAGTGGATGCTTCTGTATGTTCTCGATATTTTCTATCGCTTGAAAACTCTTAACTTTCTCATAGATAGCTTTTCATCAAAAGAAATGGTATTTTATGGCATGTAGCTTTCATTTAAGGATTCATGAGATTCAACATACGGTAGGACCTTGGAATTGGAACATAAATACAAGATCAACTTAAAATTTATTCAATTAACCTAAGGCAATATTGAAACCTAACAGAATATTTAGTGGTCTAAGTTAGAGACGTGTTCCGGCGTCTTTAAATCTAGCAGCAGTCGCTTGCCATCTGGCTTCAGACAACGCTAGTATGGACTTGTGCTCCCCGTACCATCGAGCATATAAAGGGAGACCCCTCTAGATTGCAATCCTTTTATCTGTAGGAAGCCGAATCTGCTGCCTTGTAACCGTGATACACCGAACACAACATTCAGGGAAACTACCTACGCGTGCGTCAAGTCCTTGGTTGATTTTTCTTTCATTTTATATCCAAGGTGTATATGGCAGTTCACGGGAACCTGGTACACCCTTTTACCTAGACTACCTGAGTAGTCATTTTTGATCTTTACTGACTCCATAAATTTGAAAATATCATCGAGCTCTTGTCCTTTCAAGCTCGTTTCAACCTAAAAGTGATAGAGTCACCTTTTTCCTGTTTCTTGACTCTTAAAAGATGAAACGATAGATTTCGGTTTCAGTGTCTTAAAATTAACTGTCCATGGAATATTCCTGGTTAAAGTTAGTTTCCTTGGTGTTGTGTTGTTTCTAATGACAACCTTCCCAGAGTTTACCAACCAAGGGATCCCCTCCAAACGAATCCTGGCCCTTTTCCTTCTTTTGGGAATTTTGGTGCTCCTTACATGGCAATGTTGTCTCTTCCAAGGTTAAATGTTGGTTTTATCGTATGGTTGTTTTCGACCTTGGTGGTCCCTAATGCCTGGATATCTGTTCAACCATCTCCTCCACCATAACAACATCACGTTGCTTCTAAGGTGGACCTCTCCCCTTCTTTGCTTATTTCTTCGTCCTCCTCTTCTACTTCGCCTGGTGAGAGTCTGGATTCCGGTAACCAAGTGGCTAAGAAGAAGAAGAAGACAAAGAATAAGAAGTCAGATAAACGAGAGGCTAATGCTACAGCTACTGCGCTTAAGGAACCTTCCCTTACAGAACCATCCACATTTCCACGGAAATTCAAATTCCTTTGCATTCTTTGAAAAGGTAACCATTTGCTTCGAGATTTCCCTGGCATCCCCAAGGTACTTGAAGTATGTTCCAACGGTCGTTCACCATTGCCTTTGGCTTCTGGAAGTCATATTGATAACACATCTTCGACTAGCTCTGGTAAGACTCATAAAAAACAGGGCAAGATTACCAATCCCTGTAATTTGTGTGAAGGACATCACCCCATTCATCTTTGTCCGTCCATGGATGAAGCCAAGAGAGTGTTGAACAACTCTAATGCTTCTACACCTTGCCTTCCAGCTGGTTACCAAAAGCTTTCTTCAAGCCCTCCGCTAGTTGATTCCAGGATCAATCAAGAGTCATCCTTGGTCGATCTCGCTCCCCTGGAAATTCAAATTCAAGAATCCATTCCTGACCAACCATTGGACATAGAATCGGTCGACTTGATCTTGCCTATGGTACATCAGGTCTTTTCCGTCGAGATTGGATCTCATCCCCCTCAGGTTCTTCTTGTTTCTTCATATTCTTCGGACTTGGAGAAAGATTCTTCCATCCCTGTAGTTCAGGAAGTTGCTCCTCCTAATCCCGTGATGGAAGTCTAGGAGAGTGCTCCTCTTACTCCGGTAACACCAGGGGAAATCCATCTCAGTTCGATGGTATCCCCTCCAAGTAGTTTGGTCGCTTCCTTTGACTAGAGCCGATTTTCCGGATACTGCCTTCCGTCTTATGTGCCTTTCAAGATAACATTACAAACCTTTGATCTGGTCGTACCGAGCACTATTATAGATGAAGGTGTGTCTGTTAGTATTTTGTCTTCCACTACTTGGCAAGATTTTGGTTCTCCACCGCTTATGCTTGTTACCCAGAATCTGTTGGCTTTTAACAGAGGAACTAGTCAACCGTTAGGGATCCTTCCCAAATTGCCTGTTACTTTGGGAAGGAAAACCATCCATATAGACGTGATGGTTGTTCAAGGCCCCTTGGATTTCAATTTTCTCTTGGAGCACGACTATACTTATGTCATGGGGGCAGTCGTCTCCTCCCTCTTTCGTGTGATCTACTTCCCACACAAAGGTCGGATCGTGACCATTGATCAGCTTTCGCTCGTTGGTCCTGACATGACATATAGTCTACCATCATCCCTTCTGGGTCTTTATCCACCGGTTTTATCGTCGCCACAGGTTAATTATGTGGCTACCTGTCCCGTGCCTACATTCAATGATAGTGCCATTGTGCATCGTGTGTTGGGGGCATTGGGTCCTGATTTCCGAGATATTGTTCCCCCATCAGATGAGAACCTCTTGGAAGCCATGAATTCTTATTCATCATGATGAGTTGTCTTTGGAGCAGAGTTCATTTTCTTGTGTGTCATCCGAGGATAGTTCTTTTGATGTGTCAACCTTGTTAAAACAATGAAACACTTTCCTATTCAATTCGAGTCTTTGATAAGATCTCGTAAAATCCCAGTCGAGTCTTTCTTTTACTCTTGTTTTTGAACCTTCACTCCATTTCATATGGAATGAAGCTTAGGGGGCATGTACACCTAGAATTGAGTCACCATGCTGGGGGGCATGCCCGTTTTTCAAGCATAGTTTACTTTTGTTTCAAGCTTGTGTCAACATGAAACCAAGTTCAAGCATAGTTTACTTTTGTTTTCAAGCTTTCATAAAAATGAAATCTTTTGGTTTTATACCCTTTGTGAACATTTTTTCCTGATTTTTGGGTCATTACTTATTATGCAGATTATTTAACTGATACATTAAGCTAAACATTGTATTAGGCATTTGCATAATTTGTAACAAAACATCATCATAAGTAAATAGACCCATGTGAGAATATATATATATATATATATATATATATCGTGTGCATCATAAAACCCCAAAATATATGTGTATGTTTCAGTTACATCGTGAGACAACATGTCTCTCAAAAATGTGCGGAAATAAAGCCTAAGTGCCTAATTGGCGTGGTGCTCATGATAGCATGTCACCTCCCGTACCAACTGCCTCAGCAAGCGGTGGACACGACTCGGCACTCCTACAGTGTGCCTCTGATAAGCTCGAGTAACATCATCCAAGCGAGCATAGTCTGGGACCCCACGGGCGATCCCCTCCAGGTTCTGTACTAGCTCCTCCTCGTCACCCTCACCATGAGGATCGAAATCATAGGAACTCGCCTCGCTACCGGCGACATGCTTGCAGGACGCTCTGGGCCGACATCTGCATACATATAAAGAATAACTATCAGAACATGCATATATACCAAAAAATCATAAAACTCATGGAAATAAAAAATGAGTCTCACCTGACTCTTCGTCCCAATCCTCTCCCTCCAGGAGCAGGAGGTTGGGATCTCCAGTGAAGTCTGTGCCAGTGCAGGGCCAGTCCTCCATGACAATTATTTGTTGTCAGAGCCAACAAAAAAACTCTGGCCTCCAGGACATCTGTTGGCCACCCCCTATTCTAGGCATCAGTGCGGCCCATCGGGCCATCCGTGGCTCTGTAGGTGGCGGCATCGGAACAATAACCTCCTGACGCTGGAATATAGGTAATCGTTCCAGGAAGAACGATACAAGAATCGATCCATACCCAAACTGTTTTAGTTTGGCCTTCTTGCACTTGGTGAGCTGTCGTTTGATGTTGATAGTCACGGCCTCGACCCAATTGAAGATGGTCGGGTTCATGCACTCTAAAGTAAGAAGTAGTTGTGTCTTCATGGCCTCATGTGGTGTCTGCGATCTCGCAGCCTGCGTGATAGTGTGTAGCACTACTCTTAGTGCTAGATCAAGGACGGTTTGGATATCCACTTTGCCACTCCCTGTTCCTTTTCGTGCCACTGCACACATCCTGTCCATTACCATTCCCATGCTTTCCCCAGAAGGACGGGTACCGGTCAAGATAGGAACTGCACCTCTACATGACAATCTAGTGATGAAATACTCATCAGAGACTTCGAGTTCGAGCACCTGATCCTGAAGTGCAAACTTTTCCTAATCTTTGTCCCAAATGCTTATCAAGTATTGAAGCAATTCGGGCTGAGCCTGGAGACATGGTGTCAGGAATAACTTCTTGAGCCCACAATTTCTGAGGGCGTTCATGCAGTGTTCATTTTCCATGGCCTGTTCATCCTCTTCACTATGTTCTCTCTCCTTCCACTCAATTACCATTTTTTCATGCTTGGTACTTGCATGCATTGTCCATATAAGCATTGTAAGTCCCCTTGGGCATTAAAATTTGCAATCAAATGGTTGCATTTTCTTGAATTTAAAGCGTATTTTGAGTTGTGCAGACTGTTTTTCTAACAATCGTACCACTTGGCGTGACCCCTGTGTAAAAAAGGGTTGATTGGTGCAGGTCCGTGCCCGAAACCCGCGCCAACCGCGATGCCCTAGTTTTTTAAAATCCTCCCCTAAGGAACTCAAAATGACAATGAAAGGTAATTAAATATAGTTCAAAAGATGGAAAATGGTGTCGGCTCTTACCTGAAATTGACGAAATCCGGATTGGTTCACTAGTTTGCTCACAATCGTTGCCGCAAGATCGCAAGGTAAATGGACCACTGTTGTTCCACAAAGAGGTAAAAGTGAAAAGTAAATAGTTTTTACCATTTATGGTCTTTTATAACTTTTCAAAATCTAAAATTAGGTTTTAAAACATATTTGTCGATTATTTTCATATTATTTTCGAGGAATACGTTTTACACATGTCTTTTTGTGCAGCGATAGGTTTCCACATGATTTTGACGCAGAACGAGTTGTATTTTCTACTTTTTGTTCGGACTTGGTAAAAACACAAAAAGTCACTACTGGAGTCATCTTTCAGCTCTTTTCTGACTCTCTAAAACTGAAAATATCACCGAGTCACTTGTCGTTTTGAACTCGTTAAATTGGCTGCGAAACGATATCTACCCAGTATTCGTTTACCCCTTTTTCGGGCTGGGATAGATTATTTACGAAAAAGGAATACCTTAGCCTATCGCGACTAAGAGGTTCTCTCGGACACAGTTTTCTAATTTTTCGAATTTGAGGGACTATTTATGAAAAGGGCCTTGCTGGAGTTTTCTTTTCCTCTTTATTTTCAAACTCTCTAAACATGAAAATATGCTGAGTTCTTCCTTTGTCAGACTCGTTAAAACTAATGACATCGGACCCCATTGTCATGACGTTACTCGAGTTCCTCCTTTCTAGGGCTCGCAAAATGTACTAGGTTGGATTTGTCTGAAGGGAAAACTTACATCAAAAGCATATGCTATCCCCTTCAAGCTTGTCTTCAAAAAATAATTGGGGTACTTGCCAGAAATGGTGGGGGAAAATGGAACCAAGATTGTAGTCGTGTTGGCAGTATGTCGCTCTTGAACATGGCACTTGTCTGCATTCGTGTCGGGTTGGAGATATCTCATCTCGTTATTTGTTTGCCTCCATGGGTTTGGGTAATGTCTTTTGACCTCTCATCTGATCTTTTCCACGTCACCATGACCTCAGATCCCTTGATGTCAAATACTGCCAAATCCAGTGTCGTGCCGCCGATATGTTCAAGAGAAGTTTGCCTATGAAGTTTTCAACCTCCCTATGATTCTCTGTTGGTCTTGATTCACAAACATCATATTCCTCTGTCTTGTGTCGATGATGTGGGAAACATTATGGCCCACCTTCGATCGAGGTCACTTCCTGTCGACTCCAGCTCATTATCCAGGAAGCTGATCTAGAGAATCCCTTCAGGTACCTTGGAGCCTGCATGCCTCAATGGCAAGTTCTTCGCATTCAATGCAAGGTTTACATCATGGGCCTTCGATCGAATAATTCTACAGGTGTTCAACGTTAGATCATTATTCACACTCCGTGGATTGTACCTTTTGTACCTTGAGAGCCACTGTCATTATTGGTGGTTTCTCTCGCGTCTGTTAACAACTTGTATCATTGGCTGGTAATCAGACGATTTTCTTGCATGTTCGACTTCAGCTCACATATTCGCATGCTCGAATTTTTACTTTGTTCGGGACGAGATGGAGCGCAAGACCCTGTGTTTTGTTTGATAAAATCCAGGCTGCAGGTTCTTTGTGGGTTACCATGACTTATTATACGACTCTTCTGATTGGATGGCTGCAACCATACCTGAGTCTCTTTTGTTGATCCCTAATGCTGGATGGTTGTGTCCATACCTCAGATCTCATTGTTTATGTACTCTGTTATGGATGGTTGCGCCCATACCACATGTCATGTATAAGATGTATCAGTTGTACTTGTACTTGCAGGTCTTCCTACAGTAGTGTTTGGGTCGAACGCGTTCTCATAAAGCATTTCACCCCTCCCTCTCTCTTGAACCTCATGCTTTAGGGGGCATCTGTTACACGACATTTTGTCACTGTCCCTACAATCCCTCACCCCGCATATTGGAGGGTCTTTTTCGTGACCTGTGAACAGTGTCATACTCTAAAAATACCTTCTTTGCATCCTTCTGCATAAGGACATGATTCCTCATGTTGAAAATTTCCTCAGAAAACACTCAAAAACCTATGTTTTTGCATTGGCGCGGGTAGCCAATTCACCCCTTGCGCCAATGTGGAGGATTCTCACTAGAGCCCGCGCTAGCTGGCGCTCTGTCTCTTTTTTGTGCCCACACCAGCCTTTTTGGGAATTTTTTTTAACAAATTAGAGGCGGAAGTTTCCTTTAACCACCTCTGGGATGACTCATTAAAAATGGTTAAACTCGATAAGCCACGAATCTCTTCCTTTAGGAAATGGTTGATGGAACATTATTTGAAGATAGGACTCCCCTCATGATTATAGGGATCCTAACATCTCCTTATCCCTCTATATAAACAAGCCTTCTCCCTTTACAAAAGCTAGCTAAACATATAGTCAAGAATCTGAACTTGGAGAAGAGACATTATAGCTGAGTAATCGCTATAGGGAAGGTTGAACCAAGGAGGATCCCGTAGAGAGAGCCCCGTCTGAATTATCGACGAGCTTTGTGAGACATGCTCCGCTGGAACCCTGCTGGAGGAGATCGCAACGTCGAAGCCTAGTTGTACTCTTCCTTCTTTAAATTAATATACTCGAATATGATCTTGATTATATCTTTGTGTTATGTATATTTGATGCATTAGACTTAGCCTTCTTCGACTGACTGATAACTACAAATGTGAATAGTATGTTGTGTATAATATTTTTTTCTTGTGTATGTGCAGGCATCTGAGCGTGAGAATGAGTGGATCGTGACCTGTCGAACCAGGAGCGACAGGTAGCCATTCTTCAAACGACACAACAGCACAGGACTTTCAGTGAGTTACCTATCAAGTCTTTGTCCATTTGTTAGCTAAGAATTGATGTCATAGCGTGTCTTGTTTGTGGCTAGATCCACTCTAGGGCTAGTGGGATCACCTCTGTCCGCAGAGGGGATTTACCTCACCAACAACTATCACTAGTCAACCTACCAGTCAAAGCACACCATCAACACCGTCAAGGCCACAAGATGTTGGCTCTTCAAGTAGACCAACATAGGTTACAAAGACACCTAGGGAAGAGGTTACTCAAACCTATGAGAAAGGGAAAATATTGATATTTTCTCCTAAGATCACTAAAAATGTGCTTTCACCTAAACCTACAGTTGAAAAAGTGCAAGGAGAAACTATGGAGCAGCCACCTATGCATGAAAGTGAGTCACCTTTCCAACAAAATGAGGATGCACAGGCACCTTTGGAGGTTGAAATGGCATACTTAGCAGAGCTTGTGAAAAAAAAGTTAACTGAAGAGATAATTAGGGAAAAATAATTAGAGACAAGAGAGCTCAAGGAAAATCTTTCAAAGGCAAATTTCATGGTATCATTCTTGCAACAAGAGAGCATGCAACTAAAGGTAAATCAGCTGCTCTTAAGAAAACCCAAGGCAGATATGGTGGCAGAGAAGGATAAGGGTAAACCAAAAATAGATGTGGAACAACTAGAGTGCAAATAAGTTCAAGTACAACCAAGGAGGCCAAAGACAAGAGGAATAACAAGGCAGAAAAGACAAGTAAGTCATCTTCTCCACTAGGTCAACAAAACTTTGATGACATCATTGCAGCTGATATTTAACAAGACAAAGAGTTTAAGGTTGGAAGGGCTAATGAGCACCTAGAGAAGCTCCTAAAGAGGGAAATAGAGACACCAATATTCAGAGGCACATGTCAAGACACTACTTCACTATGAACCAAATTGGAAAAATCAGGGTTAGGAATATGAAGAAAAATCTTAACAAAACCCTAATAAAGCTAAAGAAGAGGGATAAGTTGGATTTTTTGGTTGAGGCATATATATCTTGTCTATTTCATCATTCAAGGATGATAAGAATGAAATTTCAGCAAATTTTGAGCAGTTTTGGTATTTTTTTGGATTTTTGGAAATTTTGGCAATTTTGGATGTACAGGAGCGCAACGTGGCCATGCTACGCTTCTTCTTAGAGGATCCAAAGGGGGTCAGTTTTACATGGATGAATAGAATTTTATAAGCACATCACATATATGCCCTTGGTTTTGTATGTCATCTCATAATTTTGAAGATCAAGCCAAAAAATATACCAAATTTCATGTTTATGCCTCCTTTTTTGACCCCACGCTGCGCTTCTGGAGCAATCATGGGAAAATAAATTTTTAGGTGCCATGGAGGTGGATTTTTGAAATTTTAAAGGTTCTAGAGTCTAGTAGACATCCATGGCTATCTTCTCCAACCATTAGTTCAGCTTGAAGATGCACAAAAGCCACCTAAAAATCCCCTCCAAGGTCACGCTACGCTTCTGCCTGAGCACGCTACGCTTCTGTGTTTGCACGCTGCACTTCTGTGTCAAAGGTTTTTTAGGACAGGTGGCAGTAAAAGGGTCAAAAGGATCAAGGTTACAACTGCCTCATGAGTTTTTCTCATATTTAATGAGTCTATTGATGTTCCTCCTTGTTAAAGGATCTTGTATTTAATGAAAGAGACTAAGACTCTTACTTGTTAGCTAAAATAGGGGAGATTGTTTCTAACTTCCCTAAAAACTAGGTAATGACTCATTAGGTGCATTAATGAAGTGTTTTGGATCAGGTTTCGACCCATAGTGATATAATATTCTCTATTTTATATATTTACCCCAAACTGAAGTCATTGTAGAGGTTGGATAGTTGATAATTACAGTGTGGAACTTATGAACATATTTTTACAGTGCTATCAAAGACATGTTGCAGCTATAATTTTGGGACTCCAATGGTATGCTTATTGGCATTTTTATTCTTAGTTTTACCATAAAATTAAATCTTTATGTTTCCTTGCAATTACATGTATGCTTTCATATGATGATCTTGTGAGTTTTTAAAGCATAATTCATAGTTTTTGTGCTATGTTTTAATGATATTTTCATCTATATATTCTATTTATTTTGATGAATGAATTCGTTTTCATATGATCATTATTATTCTTCCGTTCTCAAACCCTATATCACAATGAAAATCTAAATATGTTTCTAAGCATACCTATCTAGCCTCATTTTCATCTATGCAACTAGTCATTTGAAACCTTGACCTAGTTCCTAGAATGACACTTCCTATCCAGCAAATTCAAAACAAAACCCTAACCAAAATTACTAAGCTTATATCTAGCATAATATATTTTCCTTTCCAGTCACTTTATTGATTGTGAAATTGATACCAAGGGAGCTCTCTCTGGTTTGGTAGGGCTAGCTACCAAATCTAAATATTGGTCTGAGGTTACCTCCTTCAGTCTCCTTTCTCAGCCTTGGGAAGCGGAGGAAGTGAAAACATTTTTGGCATCGTTGCCGGGGAGCGAAGGTTAAATATTTCTTGGGAAAGAATGATAAATATTAGCTCTGATTGCTGATGGTGAATAGTGGTCAGGCACAAGAAGGTTGTACATCTTTCACCTGGTGACTCCAGTGTCGAAGAATACAAAAGTTCAGAGTTTTCATGGTGACTCCATTGTTCAAAAACCGGTCGCTTGAAGAGATTTTTGGTGAATTTATTGTTTTCATGATGGATTCAATTGCTATAAGGTATGCTCCTATGAATCATTCTCACATTCATGGTTTTGCAAATCAAATTCCTTTCATAGATCAACAAACTTATCTACCCAAATTCATAGAAGGAAATGAGGATGAGGCTATTATGCATCTAATAAAATTTCATTGGCATGTATACAAGCCTGGGATTAGGTTTCATGAGAATTTTTTAATGAAAATGTTTATGGATACCCTGGAAGGGAAAACAAGATCATGGTATGAAGATTTGAAGATAGGTAGATTATTTTCTCTTAAATATTTCCACATAACATTCTTTGAGTTTTATGGAAAATCTCATCATTCATTCTTGTTGTTCGAAGATTGTTGTGAATCCTGTGAAGATTTCATTCAATCACTTGAAGAGAATTTTGGTGATGAAGAGTGTCTAGATGATGAGATCATAGAGGTCCTTCGTGAATTTTCTTCCCAACGAAAAACAACGGAGATTAGCTAATTTGATACAAAGGATCATTCGCAGCACACATAAACTCCTTCTTTACTTGGAGACGAAACAAATTTGCATCATAACAATCAGGTAGAAATTGGTCCAACTCAGAATTATAAAATTGCATGTATGGAATACTTAAGTTGTGAACCATATTATGGGGATGATCATCTACTTTTGCAAGGAAATAATGAACAAGAAGTTGTTTTCATTGATTCTTGTGATAGTCAAATTGATATTCTTCATGTTGAAACACACGGGGAACCAAAAATACTGGAAGCATGTGAGGAATAAAATACACTTGAAGTGGTTGATACATTTAAAGTTTTCCATGATCATCCAAAACCTTGTCTTTTGGATGAGAGGTATGAAGATAGTCATTCACTTGTTTTTTCATATTTTCCTTTCTCTAGGTTTTTATTTCAAGATCAGGTTTGTGAAGACCAAGATGAGGTTTCTAATGAAATGCATGAACAAGGATCTCCAAACATTCACCACACATATGTCTCTCCAGCTCATCCACTTTCTGAAACATTATTCCAAAGGCAGATTGGTGTAAATCATAATTTTGAATTGGCATGTGTGGAAGTTTCAGACAATGTAATTATGGCATAAAATAATCATGAAACATTGCAAGTAGATTATGATGAGGAGATCTGCAATAAAGAATAGGTTGTTTTAGAGCCTCTTTCACATGATGATCTTCCTCCAGGCTTAGAAAATGAAGAGTCTATTGAAGAAGAGAAGTTTGTCCCGGATCTTATGGATGTGCACATTTTTTCTATTGATAATATGGCTGCCTCAAACACAGATTTTCAAGAACAAACTTCCATTTCTCTTAATATTATTGAAGAACCTATTGCCAATCTGTTGAATCTTCCTGTATTTATGGATGAGCACATGTTTAGTGGACACTTGACGTTTCCTATCTTTTGTTTTTTCTACCTGCTAAAGGAAAGTATGAGGATGATTCAAGTAAGTAGCCATTTGTTGGATTTGTTACACTGGAGGGATCATATTTCATGATTGTATATATATCTTCAGTAGGTGGGCGATTATCAGTAGGATTTGAAGCCCGAGGTGAAGGCCCTAATATCTCGATGATTTGTTGCCATATGCAAGTCAAGTCATTTTTTATTTATCTCAGTTTAGTTAGTCAGTCATTTGAGTGTCAAGTATTTTATTTTCACTCCATATCCCAATGGATGAGGCTACCTGGTATACGGTGTTATTGACACGTCCTAAAGGATCTACCATCCCCATCTAGAGCTAATGTTAATGTCTCTGAGTCACTAGTGATCAAATGTACCCTTTTCATGTTATTGATAGGCTCTTAGGTCAAGTTGTTATAATTTTAAATAAAATTTGACATGTATTTTTATTTTCAAATGAGTCTTGAGTCATGTCCTAGATATCATTACTACTCCCTCCATTTTCAAGGTCATCAAATGAGTGTCTTGGTCATCATTTTGGTCATTAACTCATTCACATGTGTTAGTATGATTCTTTCGTCGTAAAAGATCACTTTAGCTATGCATATCAAGTAGCCCTAACATCAAGCATGGCTGCAAAATATCTTTAAGTTTGTTGCATAAAATTAGATCTAAGCATAAAATACATTAAGAAGATAAAATGTAAAATGGCTCCATGCATCCAATGAACAAGACAAGAACAATGTATAAAAAAAATCTTATATTATATTAAAGAATGGGGCACCTGAGAGGAAAACAAGAAAGGTGTTTTCCAGTTCTCCTCAGTGGGATGGGTTCTTGGAAGTCCTCAGTGTTTCAGATCTAAAATTCCTCTCTTTGTTTAATGTGGAAAACCCTAACAAACATGGAACTCAATGGGAGTTCAAAATGCAAACAAATGAAATTGGTGACCAAGAGTAGATCTAGTGTGATTTTATAACAAAATATTGGGGTGTTCTAGAACTCGGTGCATGAATAAAATATTATTAATCAAATTCTAGAATCACCCTTTAGGAATATTTTATTATATTTTTTGGAGGGAAAAGGGCTTTTGACTTGGGTCAATTCCTTTATTTATAAATAACAAATAAATAAATGATTTATTTATTATTTTAAGGGATATGAGGGGAATATAATTAAATAAATAATGGTTTATTTAATTATTTATATGTGATTTATTAAAATTTAACTAAGAATATTATTTAAATAATGATTTAAATAACTTATTCTTAGGAAATAATTAAATAAATAATGATTTATTTAATTGATTACCTTGTTTTGGGTTAAATATGACCAAGAAACGTAAACAAATGTGGTGAAAGCAATTTTACTTGGGGTAAAATTGGTCTTACATGGTGTACTTTTCATCTAACGATAATGGGTTAGATGACCAAAAAATGGTGTAACAACATGCATACTTAAAGGGTTTGAAGTTCCAAATCATGGTTAAGGTATGAATTAGGTGTCATCATTAGCTCATGTCATCAAAATATATGATGGGAAACATTCGTGCAATCAGTTGCCTATATGCCTACCACTAGTCAACCTACCAGTCAAAGCACACCATCAACACCATCAAGGCCACAGGATGTTGGATCTTCAAGTAGACCAATAGAGGTTGTAAAGACACCTAGGGCAGAGGTTACTCAAACCTATGAGAAAGGGAAAATATTGACATTTTCTCCTAAGATCACTAAAAATGTGCTTTCACCTAAACCTATAGTTGAACAAGATAAAGGATAAACTATGGAGCAACCATCTATGCATGAAAGTGAGTCACCCTTGCAGCAAAATGAGGATGAGTAGGCACCTTTGGAGGTTGATATTGCAGACCTATCAGAGCTTGTGGAAAACAAGTCATCTGAAGAGATAATCAGGGAAAAAGAAGCATATATAAGAGAGCTCAAGGACAATCTTTCAAAGGAAAATTTTGCGATATCATTCTTGCAACAAAAGAACATGAAACTAAAGGTAAATCAACTACTCTTAAGAAAAAACAAGGCATATTTGGTGGAAAATAAGGATAAGGATAAAAAAATGATAGATGTGGAATAAATAGAGGTCAAAGAAGTTCAAGTACAACCAAGGAGGCCAAAGACAAGACGACTAACAAGGCATAAAAGTCAAGGAAGTGAGTCATCTTCTCCCCTAGGTCAACAAAACTTTGATGACATCATTGCAGTTGAGATTGAAAAAGACAAATATTTTGGGCTTGGTAGTGTTAATGAGCACCTAGAGAAGCTCCTAAAGAGGTAAAACAGAGACACCAACCTTCAAAGGCACATGGCAAGACACTACTTCACCAGGAACCAAATTGTCAAAATCAGGGTTAGGAATATGAAGAAAAAGCTTAAGAAAACCCTAATCAAGATAAAGAAGAGGGATATATTGGTTTTGCTGGTTGAGGCATCTCTAGTTTTCTAGGTCATCATTCAAGTATGCTAAGAATGAATTTTCAACAAATTTTGAGCAATTTTTGGTACTTTTTTGGATTTTTGGAAATTTTGGCAATTTTTGATGTGCAGAAGCGCAACGTGGCCACACTACGCTTATTCTCAGAGGCTCCAATGGGGTCAGTTTTACATGGATGGATAGAATTTGATAAGTATATCAAAAATATGCCCTTGGTTTTGTATGTAAGCTCATAATTTTGAATATCAAGCCAAAAAATATACCAAATTTCACGTTTCTACCTCCTTTTTTTTACCCCACACAACGCTTCTGGAGAAGTCTTGGGAAAATGAAATTTTAGGTGACATGGAGGTGTATTTTTTCAATTTTAAAGGTTCCCAAGGCTAGTAGACATCCAGGGATATCTTATCCAACCATCGATTTAGCTTGAAGATGCATAAAAGCCAACTAAAAAGCCCCTCCAATGTCACACCACGCTTCTGCCTTAGCATGCTATGCTTCTTTGTTTGCACGCTGCGCTTCTGTGTTAAAGGTTTTTCTGGACTGGTGGTAGTCAAAAGGTCAAAAGGATAAAGGTTACAACTGTCTCGTGAGATTTTTTCATAGTTAATGATTCTACTGATGTTCCTCCTTGTTAAAGGATCTTGTATATAATGAAAGAGACAATTACTCCTACTTGTTAGCTAAAATAGGTGAGATTGTTTCTAACTTCCCTAAATACTAGGTAATGACTCATTAGGTGCATAAATGAGGTCTTTTGGATCAGGTTTCGACCCATAGTGATAGAATCTTCTCTATTTTCTAGATGTACTCCAAACTGAAGTCATTATAGAGGTTGGATAGTTGATAATTACAGTGTGGAACTTATGTACATATTTTTACAGTGATATCAAAGACATGTTGCAGCTATAATTTTGGGACTCCATTGGTATGCTTATTGGAATTGTTCTTCTCAGTTTTATCATCAAATTGAATGTTTATGTTTCCTTGCAATTACATGTATGCTTTCATATGATGATCTCTTGAGTTTTTAAAGCATAATTCATAGTTTTCTTGCTCTGTTTTAATGAGATTTTCATGTATATATTCTATTTCTTCTTATGAATGAAATCATAGTCATATGCTCACTCTGATTCTTCCTTTATCAAACCCTATCCCAAAATTACAATTAAAATATGTTTCTAATCATACCTACCTAGCCTCATTTTCATCTCTGCAGCTGGTCATTTGAAACCTGACCTTGAAACCTTAACCTATTTCCTAGACTCACTCTTCCTATCCAACAAATTCAAAACAAAACCCTAATAAAAAATACTGAGCTTATATCTAGCCTAAGATCTCTAGTTTGGTAGGGCTAGCTACCAAATATAAATATTGTTTTGAGGTTACCTCCTTTAGTCTCCTTTCTCAACCTTGGGAAGCGAAGGCATTGACAACACCTTGCAACCTTGGAAGTATAAGCCTTTCTGGTTATTTGTAAACAATCACCTTTAGGAACACATAACTTATCCATCATGTAGAGTAACCCATCCTAGAGATGGTAGTCAACGAGGTCTTCACTATCATGCATGCGACTCTGGTTCTGCAACTATTGAAACACCTCCTTGAATTCCTCATCCTCCAAATATGTCTTTTTGTATGCGTCATGGGTGAATGGATCCATGTGAATCGGAGTTCCCAAATCTATGATCTTTGATGTGGCCAACTTGTTTGTTTTCCACGTCTTATACTTGATCACTAAATGAAAATACTATAGAAACCTCATCCACTTGTAATTACTAGTCTACTGTAGCTTTCTCTAAGCCTATAGGTACTACAGTGGTTGGTGACCTCTGTGGATTATTGTCTCCTTTCCCATCGTATAATTCTTCCAATTCTTCACAGCTTGCACTAGGCATGAAGCTCATTTTCATAGGTAGGGTAGTTAAGAATTTACCTATGAATTTCTTCATAATGATAGCATACAAGTCTTCCTCCTTGCATCAAGACCACTCACATCTATCTCCACTTCTAAGGGCTGTTGAAAGTTTGGTAATGATAGAAATGGTTCTCGACCGATCTTCTTCTTTAACTCCTCAAAGGCCTGCTGCTGACCCTTTCCCCATTGGAAACTCTTGCCACTTGTTGTTATGGCATGGAGTGGCATTGTGTTGGAGTGGGGTCCCATAGACCGCAATTTTGGATAAAATATAGTATTTTTGTAAGTTAAGTCGTATGTGCTAAGCAAAGCATAGGTTAAGGGGCTTTGGAGTGGGTCAAAGCCCCTCATTAGTTGTAATGGGAAAAAGGGTATAACTAGGGGTCGCAAACCACAGTTTGCGGACCTTAGATGAGCACAGTCTAAAGCTATAAATAGAAGTGTAGATAGAATTGGACAGGACTGTAGTTAAGGTTTGAAGTAAGTTTTGGTATGATGTTCTCAGCTATAAGGTGAATTTGTCTGGGTTTAGAAGGCTCCTACTGGTTGTGTGCACGGAGACCTTAGTCCTTCTGTGTGCGAACCCCACTGGCTGTGTGTGCGGGTAGAGCTGAAGTATTGTAACGAAGTTATGAATTGTGAATGAATAAAGGAATGTTTTGGGATAATTCTGAGTATCAAATGCATCAGTGTTCTGCTTTATGATATGTTTCTATGTGTTATTTTCGTTTACAACATTATATGTGTTTGGATCGATTGTGTAACTGTTTTCTGCATTATGTGAATGTTGGATGCATAGATCTATTATTGTCAAACGTGAATTTTACGTATTAATATAGTTGAAGGGATTGTGGAGCCTTATCTGTGCGCATGCAGGACAACCTACGTAAACTGACCTAGATCTGCCTAGTTAGGGTTTTTCATTAGGGATTTTGTTGTGAAGGTCAGACCATTATTTTTATATATCTAAATACACCCACATCAATTAATTCTCTCTCAGGCTGTGGAAATCTGGTTCCAGCAGCCCCCCCCCCCCCCCAATGCTACTTCGGGTGAGACTTTTACCTACGCAAGTAGGTCACTGCTGAAAGGGCTAGTAGTAAGAGAGTTTTTTTGTTTAACCTTAAATCCGAACCTGGGTCAAGACCCCTCAAGCCAACAAATGGTTATGTTGTCGAGACTGGGATAATTTTGAGAGAGACTGGGTGATGTGGCGACCATCAAAGCCTGAGTTAGAAGACTGGTTTGAGAAGAAAATTCAAGAATTTTCCCTCGAGGAAAGCATAAGTAAGAAACTGTCTACTGAAGATTGGAAATAGAAGTATATTTTCACAAAGGTTCACGAGATCTTGTTTGTGACCTTGCGCAAGAATTACAAGAGTGGTTGTCAAGATTAGCTGAGTTCCAAACTTGCTGGAAGGACGATAAGGTCACTCAGTGGACACCTAAGTTGATACAACAGTTAGAGCAGACTGATAACTCCATCACCTGGACTGTAGATCATTGGGTTGACAACATCTTAGGTGGGTTTGTGACAGAATTTGCAGTAGATCAGTTTGTGTAATATTCTGAAGCAGAAATTAGGTTCTTCAAGGGACTGAGAGGTAAATTCATACGCTCTCTGCCTCTACTGATTAAGATGTTATTTTGTGAAAAGGGTGTTTTGTGCAGCCACACTAAATGATGAACCCGGATAAGTTAGAAATCACTACACGTAGTGAAAAGTATTATCGGGTTAACCAGAGAGGAGACATATCTGTATACATCCCTCTGAGAAACTCGTCTGACAGTGATATAGAGAGCGATGAGGCTATGCGCGCTGAAGGTATCCCTCTTGCTACTCCACAGTCGAAATTCCGCAGGGGTAAGACATCTCCTACCCCACAACCACCGCCACCAGAAGGAGATATGGTTGCGCATATGAAGCTACCCACCTTCAAAGTTGTGGGAGATGAGGACATGGATAGGTTTTGGTTTGTTTCCAATGCAGTATGGACTGTGCAAAATGTTAACATTGCTATTGTCAAGAGAGCGCAATTGGCTGTGGCGTTTAAAGGTCATGCGTTAGATTGGTTTATGAAATATCTGAGTCAACACATTGATCCCACTGTTGCTCAGATTAAGGAAGCTCTGAAACAACAATTCAGAAAGCCGAAGTCCTACTCACAATGCGTGACAGAATTAAAATATATCAAACAAGAGCCAAAGGAATCTGTTTGGGAGGCGGATCAACAGCTGAAGCGCACTATCAGTGAGGGAGGATCTATCTATGATGATAAGTAGCATAAGGGATGGTTTATTTCCATGCTCTTGCCACATCTGCGTGGGCCTATGAATCAAAAGAAGATCGATTCTTAGGCCGAAGCTCTGGAAGTTACTATGAAACTGGAAGTTGCACCCAGAGCGGATGATCAATTTAGAACTTTGCAAATCCAAAATCAGTTGGAGGAAATGCACTTGGAGATTGAGAACCTGCGCAAAGATAGAGGAAAGGTAGTTGGCACAGATGTATGGTGTATACATTGTAAGGGTTCCGGCCACACCAAAAGTCAGTTCACTTTGTTCTCAGATTACATGCAAGCAGGAGGGCCAAATCCATTGCACCCCAAGGATTCTGCAGGGCCAAGTGGTACTCCCACACTATGGTGCGCTGATTGTAGGGTAGTTGGACGACACAATACAAACCATTTCCCTCGATTAGGAAGTTATGTGCCATAATTGAAGCAACAATGGTGCGCGTTTTTCTCTTCATTTGGTCATGCTGAGCACCACTGCCGCACATTCGACCTGATGATAGACAATGCCAACCTATATAGGGTGCAGGTCGACCCGTCTTCACCAGCTTCTCCCTCTAGGAATGGAGGATCCCCATCAAGAGGGAGGGGAGGGGGGAGAGGTGGAGGCGCAGGTCATGGATGAGGACAAATAATTTTCTATAAGTGTGGAGACACTGGACACTATGCGTGCGACTGCCCGAACCCTGCACGACAGTCTTGCAGGTATTGTAGACAATTTTATCATGTTGTTGAATATTGTCTTGTTTTAATTGCTAAAATGCAGGAAAAGCAACAACAGACACCTACGCAAAATATAAAAATGGTTAAATCCGAGCCGCGCGATGACGATCCAAGTGCAAACATAATTACACGCAGTGGTGCTGCCACTAGAGGAGATGAGGGAAAGAAGGCTCATGCAGAACCATTGATCAGAAAGGCCTCTAACAAGAAGGAAGGACTCAACCTGCAGAAGAAAAAGGAGACTTTTATTGAAGCCAGGAAGGATTTTGTTGCTGCAGGTTCGTCCACATCCAAGTCTATCATGGAAGAAAATATTGATGATGAATATAAACCTTTCTTACAAGCCTCTATTAAGTTATTGCGCAATCAGAAAGCAATAGACAATATTCAGGCCCTGATAGATAGTTGCGTGGAAAAATAATTTCCTCGAACTGAGACTAAGGCCATGAATAAGATCTATAAGAAAAAAAGAAAACTGGTCGAGAGATGTGCATGACCGTGAAAATTGGAGAGTATGAGATGGATCGGGTCATTTTGGACTTAGGGTTTGATGCAAATGTGCTACCTAAGAAGACCTGGAAAAATATGGGAGAACCAAAGCTAGAATGGTTCACCATTCAGCTACGCATGGCCAATTAGCAAAAGATCATTCCACTTGGAAGACTTACACGTGTTCTAGTAGACCTGAGTATGCAGATATGGACCTCAATAACACTATCCCTAGAGGCTGCATCAAAGACACATGCAAAGCTGCTGCTCAACATCCAGAGATATTTTACATGTGAAGGCAGGTATCATAAGGTCTACACATATCATTTCAAGCTGCTTCTGCATTGCATAGGTAAAATTTCACTTGATTTTCCCTTTTACCTGCATAGGAGTCTTGCTAAAATGGCTGATAAAGTATAAGCCAACTCTGAAGGTTGTGAAACATCTTTGTTTCATCATGGTTTGATGAAGTTATTGATTTTGAATGAGCTTCATAAGATAGGCAGGGACTGGTCATCCTTTTTGTTTATAAATGGTTTTGAATTGGAAGCATAACTCCTGCTAGAAACCATAAAACTAAAGGAACTCCATCACCACCACCACCAGAGTCTAGTCAACTTGTGGTGGCAAAACCAAAGGAATTTGTAAAACTGAAGCCAGGGAAAAAATTTGATAAAAGGACAGAGTAGACAACAACGATTGACACATCAACTCCATCACTTGAAAAACAGAAGTCAAAGAGTGTCAAAGAGGCAAAACAGAAAAAATTGCCAGCAAGCAAGAAATCAAAAGAGTGACAAGAAGCCAAGAAGTGGCATTAAAGGGAAAAATAATTGCTACAGATATAGAGGACAACCCAGTGATAAAATGAAACTTAGATGACATCCTGCATGCAATTGACATAGAGGAGACATCCATTGTGCAAGCTGACTTCATTGGAGAAGATGAGCACAAACAGAAAAAAGCTAAGTCTGTAAAGAAGCTTGAGTTTGAGGGTGAAAATGCAGCCTTTATCTTTCAAGCTAGAAAGCCTTTAACTAGGCATACTAAGAAACTTAAGGAAGGCAGTAAGGAAGTTCAAGAAATTATTGAAATAACTAAAGCTCCTGAAGAAGTGGTTGATCTCTCAACACCTACAAAGAAGCCTACAACCAGCAGAACAAAAGAGAGAAAAGAAGAAGTGACAAAGAAAACAGAATTTAAACATCCTGGGGAGAAATTGAGGTTGGAAAACCAAGAAATTTGTGTGATGAGAAAGAGGACTAGAAAGCATAGTATTGAGAAAGCAGAGTTCAAAAGAATGAAAGCACTATGGGAAGATCAAATTGGTTCTAGGTCTAAAACCCCAAATAGTGCAGAACAATTTTTCACATGGACAGTTCCAGCCATCAAGGAAGCTAAATTTGTCAGAGTAATTAATACTGACTTGAGAGCCAATAATATAAGACTTAGAGATCAAGTGGAGGACTTGGAGCAACAACTGAAATTGACTCAGGATGAGTTAAAGAACAAAGGTGCAAAATGACAATCATTAAAAGGTCAAAAGTCAAATCAAGTGAAAATTAAGAAGGAACCTCATGAAAACTGTGTTTTTCAATTCATATGACTTTTTGATTTGATGAAACCAGTGTTATTTTGAGTTTTGGCACATTTATGGTTTTCATTTTGAAAAAATTTGGACAAAATTATTCACTCAGCAGTTTCGTAGCACAAACAGTGTAAAAAGAGTGAAAAGCGCTACGAAACTGTTGTAGCAGCTTTTTTCACTCTTTCTCATAAATTATTGAAGGGAAAAAGTATGAATTATGACTTGAAATTGCCAGGGAGGATGTATTAAATGATAATGAAGATCATCTTGGAGGAAAGAAATCAAAATTTTGAAGGAAAATAGGTAAAAAGTTGCGCTACGAAACTGTGTTGTTTTCGTAGCGCATGTCTATTTAAGCTCGTTTGAACAATTTGATGATGGTTTTGGACAACTGGAACTTAGGGAGGATTTTGGGCAGGTGTTACTTCAGTTTCTAACATCAAATAATCTCAAAATTATGAGTTTATGATGGTCAGATTATCTCTAGAATGCAAAGGACCCTATGCCTAGAAAACAGGGGACTGTTTCCTACTTTGATATTGGAGGTCAGCATTATGGTCATTCAGATTTGGAGTCAATCATCTAGATTCGACCAGGTGTTAATACATTTGGAAAAGAATGTAATCTAATTAAGATAAGGTTGTTATAGGTAGGTGATTAAGGGTTTGAATCCTATTTGTAATAGGACTGTTTAGTGGATTAGCTATCCTTCTGTAATAAATACCATGTCATATGGTTAGGCAAGGTGTCAAGAGTCAGGAGTTCGATGTATCTAGCTGTAGATAAGGTTATCTTATGTTGTAAATGATATATAAAATATCAAGAAGTTGAATATGCATGGGTTGGACATTTTTAGCAAAAGATTGTGCTTATTGTAATTGATTGGTTTTCATCTAATATAGAGAGTTTCTACTTAACCAACCACTAGTACATTTGGGGGAAATTTCGACACTTGGTTCCGACGCTTTTGACCAAATGTCAGAATTTTCCCCAAATTTTTTCAATCCCGCCCGAAACCGTCGCTATACCGATGTTTATAGAAAAGTGTCGCAATTGCGACGTTTGGAGGAAGACGTCCCAATTGCGACACTATGCCCCAAAGCGTCGCTATTGCGACGACTGCCTCCAAACGTCGCAAGTGCGACACATTGTCTAAGTGTTGAAATTGCGACGTTTGGAGGCATCCGTCGCAATAGCGACGCTTTGTCCGCCGTCGATATAATGACACTTATATGCGCGCTACATTAAAATACAAAACTTATATGCGCGCTACATAAAAATGATTTTATTAAAAATACGAAACTTATATCCGTCGCAATAGCTACATTAACGTCTGATATCAGGTGTGCATTCACCCTCCGCTCCTGCAAAACAGAATTCGCCCTCAGCTCTTGCAGAATAGCATTTGCCCTCACCATTCACCCTCAGCTCTTGCAGAACAACATTCGCCCTCAGCATTCGCCCTGACCTCTTGCAGAATAGCATTCGCCCTCAGCTCTTGCAGAACAGCATTCGCCCTCAGCTCTTGCAGAACAAAATTCGCCTTGCATTTTCCCTCAACTCTTGCAGAACAACATTCGCCCTCAGCTCTTGTAGAACAACATTTTCCCTCAGCATTTGCCCTCAGCTCTTGCAGAACCGCATTCGCCCTCAGCATTTTCCCTCAGCTCTTACAGAATAGCATTCGCCCTCAACTCTTGCAGAATAGAATTCGCCCTCAACATTCGCCCTGAGCTCTTGCAGAACAACATTCGCCCTTAGCATTTGCCCTGAGCTCTTGCAGAACAACATTCACCCTCAGCTCTTGTAGAACAACATTCGCCCTCAGCTCTTGCAGAACAACATTCGCCCTCAGCGTTCGCCCTCAGCTCTTGCAAAATGGTAAGTTCTTACTGCAGGCCCTTCCTCCTATAGTAGGGTTGACTCTATTTGGGTTTTTTTGGTCAATTCCATTGGATTGTGTTAGGCTATAGGGTTCTCTCTAGATGTCAAGAATTAAGATTCAATACCCTCTATTATCTTCATCACCCAATACAAGATTTAAATTTTTCCCAAAGAAATGCTTATTAATTTGGCAGCCATTATTTCTCCCTGCTTTAAAAACCCTACATTTAAATGAAAACAAGCATTGCATTTCAACTACAAAAATCTATTAGTGTTCAAATGTACATGTGTGCATCACTTGTGTAGGGTATTTCTTTTCCACTTTCACATTATCCAAGAATGTGTGCAGTATAGTTCATATTTTTTGTGATTTAGATTATCTTGAAAAAGGAAAGGTAAATTATTTCCCATGGAAAAATAAGGTTTTCCCTTTTTACTACTGGAAATGGTACAACAAAGTTCGATTTATACCCGAAACTCCTATGAAACAGGAACCAAATAAAGGCCATGTCCTCAATGGACATCATTTGGCTTTGAAAATGGCCATTGCATCGTGTTGTTTCTTATATTACATCACGATAGTTTCTTAGGTAATTTCTTGTTTCTTGAGATGAAAAGCAACCAAAGAAATTGTGAAGATCCTTTCAAGAAATAAATGACCATTTCTCAATCATATCTCAACTATTTTTTATTTTATTCAGTGGTTGCTTACTTTGAGAGAAATTTGACACTTTTATAAGGAATATAACATAAAAACACAAAATGGGAAGGAATTGATGAGGTAGATGACCTTTAGTTGTTGTCAATTAAGAAATGATAATACACGATGCATGTTATGTACTACAAACTAGATTCCTTCCTGGAGTTAGGACACAGAGTATTGAATCAAAGTTGTAGTTTCTAACTTGTTGTATTGGTTCATCAATCTTGAAATTCAGACATTGCATGTCTTCATTGCTTCATGTTTGAATAATTTTCATCATATCGTACAATAGGAAATTAGGAATTATGATTATTATTACTTTATGGATCTGTTAAGTTACTTTTAAGTTTGCATGGCTTAGTGTGAAATTATTCTAGTGTGCCCCTAGGCCCAGGTGAAGGAATGCCAAGGACTGAGAACCCTAGTTTTTAAATGGTATTGTTTCTTATACCCAAAAACCCCTCAACATCACTTCTTATTAGTTCTTAACAGTAGTATTGTAAACAATTTGAGAATTTATATAGCAAAATCTTGCACTTCTCAAGATAAAGTCCTAAAGCTAAAGTGTGATACCATGTGTAATTCAATGGCCCCATTGTCACCTCACCAACCTCTTTTCACTTCGGGCTAGCTCTCCTCCAAATCAAGGGGGGTTCTCCCTAGTAGATGTTATGGATCTAATGGCCCAACCAAACCAAGTCAAGAGCCCCCTAACTCTCTATGTTTACTACTATCAATCAAAATATTGAACAATAGGGTCAGACATGCATCCTGAAGATAAAATTTCCAGGGTATTTTTGGGTAATTTCAAAAGGAAAGTCCCCAAACACATATAATCAAGGAATTATAACGTGATTTCAAACATTAAATATCAACAAAATAATTTAAAGGACATTGAAAGGAAAAAGGTGATGGAAGATAGAAAGTGCCTTACTTAAATGCTCTAAGGATTTTTCAATAGTTGCTCCAAAAGCTTCACTTCAAGGCCCTTCAAGATCGTCTCCAACAATGCTATACCATCAACTTCAACAATGTTGCTCCAAAAATGTCCTCAAGGTCTTCACAACAAGTTTACTAGAATTTGCTCCAACAATATATTCAATAAGGTCTTCATTGTCAACTTGTCTCTTGTTTGGGTGCCTTAATGTGTAATGACATGTTTCCAGGACTGAATTCAATGCAAGGCATATTTGAAACTCTAACTCTGTCTTCCGGTGTCTTATTAGAAATTATTTCAGTTTTCATTTTGTGTTTTCAAGTTGGATATTGTTTTCAAGTTTTTACATTTATAATTTTATTGCAATGTGGCAGACTGATCAGAGCAGTGCAGGAACAACCCCGAGACGGGATGATCGCGGAAAGAGGCCAATGGAAGAACATGTAAAGTGCCAGCATTGCTCTATCTTCAGGTATTTTAGTTATTTACATAATTGAAATAATATTAATTTTGTTCAAATATGCAGACACCTAGCCATGGTACGCTTGATGATTCCCTCTTTGAGGAAGAGCTTTCTTCATCCCTATCTCCAGTGTTCTTGTTGCGAAAAAATGCACGAGATGCAAGGTCGGAATTTAATTTTTGATTGACATGCCTCAAACACCTGAAACAGAAGAGAGGATAAAAAACTTATGAACCAGCTAGAAACATATCAGGTAATAATAAAAAGTCAAAAGGATATTTTTTTTGTTCTGCATGAGATGAATTGTGATAGTTTTATTTTTAATTTTTACATTGAATAAACTAACAAAAAGTTCTTTTGTATGTAGTGTTTTTTGGCACTTGCTGAACCCGGTGTTGGTGGTAGTGGGACACAAGGGCAAGAGATTTCCCAACAACTCTCTCGTACACCTTCTACTCCTTTAGGTGCCAGCCAAGAAACACACCCTGCACAAGCAGACACCCAGCCAAATGCTGAACGTGTTGGCAATGATGAGGCTGATATGGCCAACTACATTATTGCATTTCCTGGAGCTACACGTGTCAGCTCCACAGGGACCATTAATGGCACGTTGTTGGTGAACGATGAAGGTGTCCCTATAAAGCACGTACAACTCCCAGGTAAATTTTAATATTTTAACTATTTCATGTACTTTATCCAAAACATATTTATCATGATTTTTATTTTTAAATTAATGATAATATCTTCTTCTTCTTCTTTTCCTGTGTAGGAAACAATGAGTTCTACAGGTTTTTGGAGAGCCATGCATTGGTAATTTTTGGCCCAACCATACGCACAGGGTGGAATTCCCAGAATTCCAGCCTGAAAAAAGAACTTTTAGATTATCTAGAAGCCCTTTTTGGGGTCGGCACATTTGACAGAACAGCGGTGGCTCGAGTAGTCGGAAAATATTTGAAATATACCAGGGACACCTATAGGACGCAATTGCAATTTAACCCTAGATACAAGCGTCCTCTCATAGTTCCAGAGAGTGAGTGGAGAGCACTCATCCATGAAGGAAAAGAGAAAAGGGAAAATAAATAAGGAAAAATGCCAACTGGACCCACAAGGTAAAGTACAACTTTAATTCAATAGCTTTAATTTTCTCTATGTCTAAAATAAAAGTGTGCTACGTCATATCTGACTTTAATATTTTGATGCTAGGTTGCCTGACACCTCAAAGGCAACCAAAGCTAGGATTGAAAAAAGGGCCATCACAAGCTAGGCCAGGGCGGCTACTTGAAATTGGCCGCAAGAATTGTAATTAAGTAGCTAAACATCTTATAATTAATTGTATCGCCTTCCAAATTTTTTGTAATCCTATCAAATATGATTAAAAATACACAATCATATGTAATGTAGGGTGATGACTTCGGAACAGAAACTACAGAGGAAGATAAAAATATCGCTTTCCATTTCGGCTATCAAGCCGTAGTTGAACGTCGCAGAAGCTTGGGGTAGGTCCTAAGATCCAGAATGCCTGATAAGGTAAAACATTAACCTTTCAATATGTTTGTTTTCATCCATAAATTTAATGTTTAACAACTTTGTTTAAATCAGGGGAGCAGCACTACCAACGAGGCAAATAACCCAATTTTAGAGCCAGATGTAGATGATCCTCACGTGCAACCTAATCATTGTAGTGGGGACCAGGCCGAAAATTCTATTATCAGTGAGGGCCGTGACGGTAATTAATTTCCACTTATAATTTTTTCTAATTATAGCTTGATGGTTGTCCTTATAACTTTTTTTTTTAAATGACAGAGAATGTTTCCCTTGAGGATCTTACCACCAGAGAGGAAGACAGGGCAACAGTCCCAACGGCGACAACTGGTGCACCAGGTAAATAATCTCATTGCAATTTTTTTTATTAATATTACCGAACTAGTTCAATGATATTTAAAAACCGACAATTAAAATTTAATATTATCTGTTTTTGTAGGCGATGCCCCGTCACTGGATGAGACCAGACATCGTGACTATGCAACTAGGTCAGCGGCGACAACTGGTGCACCAGGTAAATAATCTCATTGCAATTTTTTTTATTAATATTACCTAACTAGTTCAATGATATTTAAAAACTGACAATTAAAATTTAATATTATCTGTTTTTGTAGGCGATGCCCCGTCACTGGATGAGACCAGACATCGTGACTACGCAACTAGGTCAGCGGCGACAACTGGTGCACCAGATAAATAATCTCATTGCAATTTTTTTTATTAATATTACCAAACTAGTTCAATGATATTTAAAAACTGACAATTAAAATTTAATATTATTTGTTTTTGTAGGCGATGCCCCGTCACTGGATGAGACCAGACATCATGACTACACAACTAGGTCAGCGGCGACAACTGGTGCACCAGGTAAATAATCTCATTGCAATTTTTTTTATTAATATTACCGAACAGTTCAATGATATTTAAAAACTGACAATTAAAATTTAATATTATTTGTTTTTGTAGGCGATGCCCCATCACTGGATGAGACCGGACATCGTGACTACGCAACTAGGTCAGCAGTGTGGGTCGAAAGGCACGAAACAGGAGCAGAGCATGATGATATTGATGATGTAATCAGGAGCTTTAGAAATAGGAAGAAGAAAAATAAAATTCGATAATGTAAAATATTGTATTATTATAAGACAAACGTTACCATACTTGGAACGTTTTTTGCGTTATATAAAAAAACTCATTTATCATACTATTTTTATGTCAAGCATTAATTGCAATGTTTCCTTGCGTACTTTTTGTTGAATTTTTTTTATTATTAGTTATTGAATTTTTTTTTTATGCTCATGAAAGTAAAAAATGAAATATAGATTGGGTATTGGGGAATTGAGAGTGATGTGAGAGGGGGGGAGGGGGCGAGGGAGGGGCCATAAGAGCTTCCACCTTCATGTGGTTGGCCCTGTTTAGTATAGAATAATTTATTGGAGCGATTTAATCTTGGAGCAAACCTCCCTCAATCCAGCGTAGCAAAAAAAAAGTCACTGTTGACTTAGTTGCTACTCTTTCAGATCGTGGGAGGCTTGTTCCAAGTTCATGCGACTCCAATAAATTGTTCTTGAAATGAAGAGGAGCTTATTCAGGTTTGTTTTGACATTTTCAACATATGTTCTAACATTATCATAAGAATGCATCTTAGAGTAAAAAATAATACATCAATTACTTGTATTTATTGTATAGATAATGATGGAGTTTGATTGACTTGGCAGTATAGGTACAAATCCTCTTGCATCATGAGCAATACAACTTGTCAACCAGGGTCATGTCCAGGATATTTTTGCTTGTGTGCTTGACCATGTTCGTAATGTCACATTTTGTAAGTTCCTCTATAGTTCATAATTCAATATTAAGCTTGTTCATGATTATTATCTAGGTTGTTTGTATGTGTTTTTTCATCTATTTGATTGTAAGCAACTCTGCATGTTTCCTGTTGTTCACTATGATTTCTCCCATTACCACTCCCAGGATGAATCCGACTTTATTGTTACTATGATTTCTCCATTTACGATTTCATAGGTTACATCATGTAAAGTTATCAATCTCAGGTTGGTGATGAGCTTTAGTTCTCCAGATTTGGGGCTTTTATGATATTTTCTCCCTCATGTCATTCCTGCATCACCTCGTTGTTTGAGCATGCCAATTTTCTACCACTTGTACCAATTGGCACATGTCAATCTCTGAGTGGTGCCACATTTCACCTATTTTCAGTGAGAGTTTAGGGTTTCTCTAACATAGCTTCAGAAATGCAATTCAGTGCCTGCTTGAATATCGTCACATAATACTCATGGTTTGGATTGATGAGCATATTCTGAATGGTTGGTTGATTCATAAGAACCACCTATATAGTCATCTTGAGATATTTCAAAAGTTTTCTCGGGTTTCCTTTTTCACCGTTTCTAGTGGGTGGGATGGTGTGGGGAGATCCATCAATACTGGTGCTCTTGTAGTAGGGAATTTGTTTTTGGGGATATAAAGGAGCATTTGATGTAGATATCCCATTGGATGCATTCATAGATGGGCACGAGAGGTCAAGAATTTAAATTAAAAATATGCAACCTCTAGCATTGCAACTTGAAGGCCGCGAGAGACACTGGTTAAACATTGTTTTGTGCTGGCCTTAATATAGTCGTGATTTCTTTCTATTATCTTAATGCAAATATATAGTCCGATCTCATTAAAATGAGGATTGTGGTTGTATTTCTCTTTGGTTTTTTCTCTCTTAATGCTCCAGAAGTTGCCAAAAGTTGCGATAGTTGTTTAGTTTGCCTGTTACAACTTAAAAGTGGTTTTTAGCAATGGAAGTCATGTTTTTTAAGGTTCATACTAATATGAAGATCTTGTAATTCTATATTCAAGATAAGAGAATATGGCCTCTACTTTGGGCAGTATGACAACAATTTCCACATCTACCTCATTGGGTAATAATGGAAAGGGGAAGAAGTTGGGTGCAATGTTTGATAATTATGGCAGACAATTGTCTTCTCTTTCAGTTTTTTCACCCATTTCCTTTAATCGCTCAAGCAGAAGAGGGAATCTGAGATTACGCGACAGAGAGAAGGTAGTTAATACAAGAGCTATGAAAAAGGAGTTGTACTTCAACAAGGATGGCTCAGTGACAAAAAAATTGCAGGTCAGAGAAAAAATTATGTTTAAAGGAAGGTCACCTGCACGTGAAACTTCACTGCGGTGGATCTTTCCTTGTCCACTTATATTCGATTTTAATGTGTTATTTTAATTTTTCATGGAGGTTTGTTTTGGCATATGGTCTGGAATTCAATTGCACACTTACTGAAAGCATTGTCAATTTGTCTTGCAGGCGGTGTGAACAAACTTGATGATCTTTTTGGAGTCACCCTTGGGGCGAGGGGCAAAATGTTATCTTGGAGAGCAAGCACGGTTCTCCGAAAATAGTTAATGATGGTGTGACAGTAGCTAAGGAGGTAATTTGTAGATGCAGTGTGCTCTGGTTTTCTTTTTAACGTTGTATTAGTTCCCCCTCTTAAATGTCTTAGATTTGTTAGGCATAATTTGAAAACTCAAAGGTGAAAGGAAACGTATTTGTTACCCAGTGGTCTACTTGGCCTATGGACTAGCCACATTAGAGTAATGCATAAATCTTTTCACAACAATAAAAGGAAAGGGTTATGGCTGAGTCAAATTTTATTTTTATTGACAGTGTAATGAAATGTATCTCAATGCTATGGTTTTGGCCTTTTTATTGGTTGAATTAGAGGACCCGGTTGAAAATATTGGGGCCAAGTTGGTAAGGCAAGCTGCGGCAAAGACAAATGATTTAGCTGGGGATGGAACCACAACATCTGTTGTTCTTGCACATGTTGGAATATTGAAAAATTCCCGAACAATGAATGGAGAATAAATCTCCCTTCCTCTAACACAGAGAAAATAAAAATTTCTTTGACAGGAGACAGAGTTTCAATACTTTGAAAACAAACTTCTCTTCCCTTCAATAACTCAAAAAAAAACTATTACACTTCTTCCTCACTGAGAGGGATTACAAAATTATGACTGCCACAAAACGTAGTGCATAAAACCAACTCACTGTCTGTTCAAAACAAACATACTTTGTCTCTAAAACACTCTGCTGTGTTTTTCACTTTCGCACTGCTGTGCATACACACTTAAAAAGTTACACTCAGTCTTTCACTTTTTACACACTGCTGTGTAATAAAAAAATTACGTATTGTCTATAAAAAAAAGTCAAAACTACCAAGATTTTTTGTCCTTTTTTATTTTTATATGTCGTAACATATAAAACATATTATAATAAACCCTCTTTTAAAAAAAATAAAATTAAAACTAAATTCTATGGCCCACCTTTCATTTCGCATATGATATATATATAACACATGTATATATTAAAGCATACATAAAATTAAACTATCAAAACATTAAAGAACCCTTTCCGTCGGACTTCAAAAGTCTGAATAGATTGAATTTCAAACCAAATTCGCATTCCAAAATGGGATGCTGACGTCTACCTAATTTGTAACGCGAATTCTCAATCCAATGTGCCTTATAAAAAATTCGGGTCCGGTTTTCAGATTCCCTTCAATTTCATACGATCCAATATTAATGCTCCACGTGTCCTCCTTTTGAATTTACAAAACTGGGGGGTAAATTTCTGTTTTTTTAATTTCTGGTTGGTCAATTGCGTTAATGCTGGTTGTTGTGTTTAAATACAAGCCTGTACAGAAATATGGTTGCGGCCGTCTACAAAAAAAACTTGCAGGAATTTTAAATGCTGAATTAAATTTTTGGATGGCGTGCAAGCAACCTCCAAAAAAAAATGTTGTTGCTGCATCCGTCCTTCTATTGTAGCAGTTGAAGTTAAAATTCAACAGCACATGGTTTAATAAGTGAGGGTGTAAAGGTAACTTTTTGTCGATAGTACTGGATTAAGATCATCTATTCATTTTTTTAGGGTCTTATGGTGTTTGGTTTTTTAGTTTTGGGTTGGGCTTATTGAGTCTAAGATAGTTTTTGAGTGAAAAAATTGCTATCAAGTATTAAAAAAATTTGGTTCTTTTGTCAAAATTTATGAGCTTGTTAGGAAATACAAAACTGACAATGGTTGTATCTTAAATTTGTGGAAAATAATTTGAAATGAAACTTTTTTGTTTAGGTTGTTGCAGCAGGTGCAAACCCCATTCAAATTACTAGGGGCATTGACAAGACAATAAAGGCCCTTGTTTCGGAACTCAAAATTTTGTCAAAGGAAGTAAACGCTTGCCTTTTGAGTAGGCTGGTTTTCCTTTTTGCTGATGGTTTGGTGTATCTAATTGAATTAGTTGCCTAAGGTATTTTTGGTTGCAAACTCCTTTTCATTTTTCATACAGTATTGGCCTTGTGGAATAAATTTTATTGTGTGGTCTTGTTAGATCTACAACATTTGTAGTTGTTTAGTCTTATGGCCGAGGTGCACTTTTATTATGGAAATAGTTGATGCAATATTGTCATTTAATCCTTATGCAGGGTAGCATGTTGAGAAGTTTCTTGTGAAACATTTGGTATTCAAAATGACACTTGATCCTATACAGCATCATGCAAAATTTCAAATATTTATGTTGTTTTAAGCCATTATCTTTTTCATGTATTGGATGCTGAAAATGAGAAAAAGACTTTGGTACGAAACCAACTGGTGAATAATTTCCAGCAAAACAACCACTTCCAAGACATGATTTAGAAGTAGAACATATGTACTTATGAAGCATAGAAAGATATCCTTGATGCATTGTCAATGTTTGGCTAGGGTTATGTTTGGAGAGAATAAATCCTTATTCCTAGAATAGTGATCTTCAATACAAGTAAATGCCAGAGAAGAGAGATCATCGTGTAACATAAACCTATTAAAAAAAGTGAACATGGAATGATTATTAATTATGGCATACTAAGTTGTCAGTGATTTTGACTATTTGTCTTTAACATGTAAAAATGTTAAATTCCAAACTTACATCATCATGGTTTGGCATCATGAGCTTGACTAATTGTCCACCATGCTCATAATTTCATTGTTGTCTTCATATCTATAAATAACGTTTCAAATAATAATAAAAAATTTCTATAAGAAAAATCCAGACATCCATGTTGCTGCTCCTTGTGAGACAAAGTCAAAATTGCATTACACAATCTGACACATAAGAATCTCCTATATCCCGGTGGTATGTATCCAAATTCTTATAATAGTGTCTTCAAGACTTATGTTGACATTTCCAATGATATATTTAAGCAATGAAAGATGGAGCCTTCTTCATTGTTGTATATGTAACAATCTTTTATTAATATAAAGATTGATGGTTTTGTCTTTCTGAAAATGAAATGTAAAAATAATTTATTGTGGTCAATTGAAAAGTTTTTTTTTTAAAGCTTTTCATTATGGAAAGGCAACATAGATATATGCCCTTCTAATTGAAATTCGGACCTACCCTTCAAATTTGATCACTGTGTGGGACCTTAAAAAACAATAAAACTATTCTGACACGTAATATATAAAACATATAACAAAACCTTTGTCAAAAATTCAAACGAACCCTTTAGCCGTGGGTATTTCATCACGAATTGATCATTTTACCATGTACCTTCTTCTAGAGGAATATTCTTCCACTTGATTAGGTACTTCATAATGGTTATATGTCAAAGAGATATAGAATATTTATCTATAACTTTTTGTGGTTCAAGAATCAACTTTCATTCTTCATCTAATTTTGGAAGTTCTATTTACATTGGCATATTTTTTCCCAAAACCTTTTTTAGGCAAGATACATGAAAAACCTTATGAATGCGAGAAGAAGGAAAATATAACTTCTATACCACTTGTGCAATCCTATGAATAATTATTTAGGGCCATAACATTTTTGAGCTAATTCTTTATTCTTCTTTTTCTTGAATGAAGATTGCTTATAATGCTATAATCTAAAAAATACCCAATTACCCCCCTCAAATTATCTTCACTTCAATGTTGTTCCCCTTGTTGTTTTATCATGTTTCATGTCATTTGAAGGTTTTCCATAATAATTTTCAAAGTTTCTTTAGTATTTTCCATACGTGACTATGTTTCCTATACTTTGGACTTATCTTGCAAAAAGTATGAGATACTAGGAGTTGGATATCCATAAAGGGCCTTAAATGGGGAAATTTTAGTAGATGTGTGATAGGTAGTATGATAGTATCATATTACCATTCTTCCTTGTGGAACCCACTTCATCCATTAAGATTGCTTTTCTAAAGAGTAACATTGTAGATAACCTTAAAAACATTTGTTAACTATTTTTGTTTGACCATTTGATTGTGTTTGATATGTAGAACTCATGGCAGCTAGTGTTTCTCCACACATATTAAATAATTATTTCCAAAAGTTTCTTGTTACTATTACTTTAGGAAAACCATGAAGACTATGAATTTCTTTCATGGACAGTTCTGCCACTTGGCTTGTTGTTTATGTACTTTGAGCTCTACAAAAAAAATCTACAAAATTTGTCTATATAAATGACCACAAAAGTGTAATATTTACCTTTATATTTCAGTAACCCTGTAATAAAGTCTATTGATATATCTTCTAGTCTTTGAATATGTATGTGGAATGGTTGAAGTAACCCTAGAGATTTTACTATCTCTCTTTTATTTATTATGCAAACCTGACCTTCTCTTACAAATTTTTGAATATCTTTCTTCATTCCTTCCAAAAATATATTTTTTGATCCTTTGAGATGTTTTAAGGAACCCTGCGTCCTACCATCAGAGAGACATGGGACTCCCTTAATATTTTTTATTCAAATATGCTTGCGTGCATAAAAATATTCTACATTTGCACCAAAGTATATCTCTCTTTCACTCCCAATGCTCCATAGAGTTCATCCCATCCTTTATAAATTTTGGTTTTTGTTTAGTACTATTGTCATTTTTCCATTATGGCAAGCTTCTTCTAGCCACCTAGGAATAGAAAATGTAATTGGATATAAATTTGAGGCCTCTTCTATTTTAGAAAGAGCATCATGTACTAAATTTCCCTTACCCTTTTTGCAGATTATCTCAAAATTAAAACTTTGCATTTTTTCTCCTCATTTTTGTTAATCTTCTAATGAAAATCATAGCTTCAAAAAATACTTTATGCTATCATGGTATATCTTGACTTTAAAGTACCTCCCAATGATATGCTATCCCCATTTTTTATTGCATGTAATATTGCTTCCATTTATTTTTCATACATAGATTTCACCAAATATTTTATTTGAATTCCTTGCTTTTAAAAGCCAATGATATCCCTTATTGTGTTAATGTTACGTAAATTCCTTGTCCTAGTGCCTCACACTCTACTATGAATGTTTTACCAAAAGTAGGTGCAACCGATGTTGGTGTAGAAGACATGGCATCCATTAAAAAAGAGAATGCCAAAGTAGCCTCATCATTCCATATAAATGATATTTTCTTCAAGAGATATGTGAGTGGACTTGAAATGCATGCATAATTCTTAACAAATTATCAATAATATCATGTAAGTCTAAAAAATCTTCTAAGAACCTTTATTTTCTTAGGAATAGATCATTTTGTAATAGCTTGCATCTTTTGAGGCTCCAACTTCACTCCTTCCTTTAAAAGAATATGAACCAAATACTCGAATTCTTATTTCCCAAAAGCACATTTGGATATTTTTACATAAAAATGATTGTTCTCAATAATTTATATAACTTTTCCACATGTTTAGTGTGGTATTCCCATGATTTATTATAAATATGTGTATTATCAAAAAAAACCAACACAAATTTTATAAGATGGGATCAAACAAAATTTTTCTTAAGTCGAGCCCGTCGGACTTCAAAAGGCGATAAACCATAATTCAAACCAAATTCGCATTCCAAAATAGCCTGCTGACGTCGGCCAATTTTGTGACGCGAAAACCAATTGAATTCCGCCTAATCTTTTTCGGGTCCGAAGTTGGGCTGGCGTACGGAGGGAGAGTTGTGACGCGAATTTCTTATCAAATTCGCCCTAATATTTTTTGGGTCCATATTTCCACTGCGCGACGGCCCAAAAAAAGATCCTCTCCAATCAATTTATGCCATGTGTCATCAATCAAATGTGTTCCTGGATGCGGGTGCATTCGATGGCGTTTAAGGTGATGGGACATGGATGTGGCAATTTCATATCAATCGCATTAAGTTTTAACGCTGTTCAATTAAGTTCCAAGCTTTTCACATCTAATTGCATTAAGTTTTAACACTGTTCAAGATCGGACCTCCACTCCTGTTAGCGATTCCGCATGCTCCAATATGATCCGGCGTTCGGCTCTCATTAATGATCAGAGATTAATTATGACGGGCGTCCTTCGATTGCATTGCAGTCGGGTTGATAAAATGGCATTTCGCTATGGTTTTTCAGACGAGCCGGTTGCTGGGTTACACTGCCTGCTCACTGTGACAAGAAGGAGAAGTGGCCAGCTGAACTGCTGCTTAGACCTTGCTGCATATCTGCATTTCTCTCGGTCTGGTCCTTGTCTGTTTTCCTCTGTTTCTTGGAATTCTATTTCTTCGTCTCCTCTTGTGCCCACTGCTGAGACTGCACCCATGCCTCGCCTGCATCAAAGGATGCGTTGCCGCAGGGGGAGCACTAGAGGTCAACCCCTGCGTGCTCCCTCCAGCCCCTCAACCGAGTCGACTTCCCAGTCCAGTGATTATCACACAGGTCGCTATCTAGATACTAGATGTGGGCGGGGTCGGGTTCTAGGATCTGGCCACCGTATGGGCTCCCCTGCTCCTCATTTCCCCACCGCTTCACCTTATCCCACGATGCGCACTACGCTTTTTTCCTTTAATTTCTCTCTGAATCGCCCACGAATCACAGCTTCAATTACTGTGGTTTTCCGTGAGGAGGCCCAAATGGAAGAACAATGCACCCGTCCAGTGGGTCTGAGCTCAGAAAAAGCCAGCCAACATTCGAGCCTTTAGGAGGGGAGCGGTGGCATGACTGTGGAGGTAGCACCTAGTGATCCTGGACCTTCCGAAGGATGATGCCAAATCGTCGAGGAGCCGGAGGAGTAGTTTGGTTAATTTGTTTTTCTTGCTTCGCGACCCACTTAATTGGGCTGCTTTTAGATTATTTTACTGTGTTGGACCTCTGTAATATTTTTGAATTCTGTAAACGTTAAAGACTGGTTTTCCCGTATGAGGGTATTCTTCTTAATTTTTTGATTTTTTGATGACAAATTTGCCATGAGTCTAGGCAATGTTTTTGACTTCGGTGTAATTTTATTCCCACTTTTAATATAATAAATTTACTTAGAAAAAAAAATGTTGCCTTGTTTATATTTTAAACCTGTTTTTTGAAATACAGAGCCATGTTTATATGATTGTTTATAGACGAACCGCTGCGGGGTGGTTTATTATATTAATATTTCACGGTCGAATTATGTTCACAACAATTGGAAAAAAAAAAGAAAAAAAAATGTTGCCCTGTTTCTATTTCAAACCTGTTTTTTGAAATACAAAGCCATGTTTATATGGTCTACGTATTATACTCTTTCTCTGTATATCTACAAGAAACTTTTTGCTATGAACAGGGTGGATGATGTAGCGAGCTACTAATGGAAACAAGCGAGCCTGAACCTTACATCTCGAATGCAACAGATGGTTACCAATTTTGGAATCAAGCGAGCCTGATCTTACAAGCGAGCCTGGGTTTCTGCAGATGGTTTTTATTTCCGGGAACAAGCGAGCCAGAACATACAATCGACCCTAGGTTTATACATATTTTTTCTCTATCATGGATGCTTTTTGTGTGAGGCGTATATCAACAGTACATGTCTCTGCACATTTCCTGTATCCGCTTTATGATACTATTTTATGTGTTGACAAGTTATCACTCTGCCTTCAAAACTAGCGATGCTGGTCTATGTTGTTGGTTTATTGATATGATCTGATGGTCTTTTTATATTTTGGACATATCACACTCCTCACATGATTAGCGTTTTTCTCTGTTCAAGGATTTTGGGTACTTTAATTTGTATTTGGAACAATGGATGTCGGTACTCTATCTGTTGTTTTACTATTCTACATACTCTATTTCACTTTCTTATAGATGCCTCGGGCATATTTGGATGCTTTCTCAGATTTGTCGATAATCTCCATGTGGACCGTTACTGGGTTTTATATCATGTCCCTGTATGTGACATGGGGTATTTTTCTATCAATGTCCAGGGTGGGACTTCCAATTTTCTGGATGGATATTTGGGTTCCAATCTTCAGATGTGAAAATGTAATGACTTCATGGACTGTTTTACTTCATATAATATATTCAAAACAACATTTTTTCTCTTGTGAAAAAAAAATGGTTAATGTTTATCACTCTGCCTTCAAAACTAGCGATGCTAGTTTATTGATATGGTGTGATGGTCTTTTTATATTTTGGACATATCACACTCCTCACATGATTAGCGTTTTTCTCTGTTCAAGGATTTTGGGTACTTTAATTTGTCTTTGGAACAATGGACGTCGGTACTCTATCTGTTGCTTTACTATTCTACATACTGCTATTTCACTTTCTTATAGATGCCTCGGGCATATTTGGATGCTTTCTCAGATTGTCGATAATCTCCATGTGGACCGTTACTGGGTTTTATATCATGTCCCCGTATGTGACATGGGGTATTTTTCTATCATTGTCTGGGGTGGGACTTCCACTTTTCTGGATGGATATTTGGGTTCCAATCTTCAGATGTGAAAATGTAATGACTTCATGGACTGTTTTACTTCATATAATATATTCAAAACATCGTTTTTTCTCTTGTGAAAAAAAAAAATGATTAATGTTTATCACTATGCCTTCAAAACTAGCGATGCTGGTCTATGTTGTTGGTTTATTGATATGGTCCGATGGTCTTTTTATATTTTGGACATATCACACTCCTCACATGATTAGCGTTTTTCTCTGTTGCAGGATTTTGGGTACTTTAATTTGTATTTGGAACAATGAACGTTGGTACTCTATCTATTGCTTTACTATTCTACATACTGCTATTTCACTTTCTTATAGATGCCTCGGGCATATTTGGATGCTTTCTCAGATTGTCGATAATCTCCATGTGGACCGTTACTGGGTTTTATATCATGTCCCTGTATGTGACATGGGGTATTTTTCTATCATTGTCTGGGGTGGGACTTCCACTTTTATGGATGGATATTTGGGTTCCAATCTTCATATGTGAAAATGTAATGACTTCATGGACTGTTTTACTTCATATAATATATTCAAAACAACATTTTTTTCTCTTGTGAAAAAAAAAAATTTGATTAATGTTTATCACTCTGCCTTCAAAACTAGCGATGCTGGTTTATTGATATGGTCTGATGATCTTTTTATATTTTGGATATATCACACTCCTCACATGATTAGCATTTTTCTCTGTTAAAGGATTTTGGGTACTTTAATTTGTATTTGGAACAATGGACGTCGGTACTCTATCTGTTGTTTTACTATTCTACATACTGTTATTTCACTTTCTTATAGATGCCTCAGGCATATTTGGATGCTTTCTCAGATTTTCAATAATCTCCATGTGGACCGTTACTGGGTTTTATATCATGTCCCTGTATGTGACATGGGGTATTTTTCTATCATTGTCTGGGGTGGGACTTCCACTTTTCTGGATGGATATTTGGGTTCCGATCTTCAGATGTGAAAATGTAATGACTTCATGGATTGTTTTACTTCATATAATATATTCAAAACAAAGTATTTTCTCTTGTGAAAAAAAAAATGATTGTTTATAGTCGAAGGGCTGCGGGGTGGTTTATTATATTAATATTTCACAGTCATTGGAATGCCCACAATTCATAACAAATATTGGAGACTTTTTTTTACTTCTTCTTCTTCTTCTCTTTTTTTTTTTTTTTTGACCTGTCGTCGGTATATCGATGCCTTGTAAGCGTCAGAATTGTGACAGCTTAAAAAACGTCGGAAGAGCGACAGTATAAAAACGTCGGACCACATTTCGTCGGAATTGCGACAGTTTACAAATGTCGGAAGAGTGACGTTCAAAACGTCGAACCACATTTCGTCAGAATTGTGACAGTTTACAAACATCGGAAGAGCGACGTCCAAAACGTTAGACCACATTGCGTCGGAATTGCGACAGTTTACAAACGTCGGAAGAGCGACGCTCAAAACGTCGGACCACATTTCGTCGGAATTGCGACAGTTTAAAAACATCGGAAGAGCGACGTTCAAAACGTCAGACCACATTTCGTCGGAAGTGTGACAATTTACAAACGTTAGAAGCGTGACAATTTGGGAAACGTCGGAAGAGCGACGCCTGTTTGGAAGCGACAGAAAAAGTGTCGGTAGTGCGACACTTTTTAAGTGCGTCGGAATTGTGACGGGATGGCAAACCACGTTTTTCCCGACCTCAAACTGTCACTCTTGCGACGACTATGTGGCGGAATAGCGACGCATTGGCCGTCGGAAATTTCGCCAACTTTTTTATTGAACTTGTGATTCAGAAGGATTTTTGGTGTGTTCCTATTCTATTTGCATATCTTATTATCCTATTGTAGTGGTGTTTATCTATATTACTCATAATTAAACTTTAGATGCTCTGAATTTTTATATAAATGAACTGACTGTGTTTTTACAGTTTCATGTGTGTTATTTTTCGACTAAAACTATGATATGCCTCAACTTCCATGTTAAGTAGATTCATTGGTTATTGAAACTATTTTGACTCCATAAGCCCAATGTGTACTTGTTGATGTGTTTCTCAACCTATCTCTATCATTTATCTGTTTATTACCCTACATAGAGTTAGCCATCTATACTTTTATCCAAATCATTAACCCTTGAGAGAGCCTTCTCACGCTGAGGAGGCTAAGCCTTAGTCAAAAGACTATGTTTGAAATAGTTACATGAAGTTGACTGATCAAGAAACCTATCAGATCCAATTTTGTGATAACATAACCTACGCATGATCCTTGACACTTGTAGGAAGCACCATATTTCTCTTAACTTGAAGAAATGCATATTCTGTGTTCCTTTTGGAATTTTGTTGGGCCATATTGTGTGTCACCAAGGGTTGATGGTAGACCAAACCAAAATTGTAGTTATCATAAACCTAGAAGTCCCCACTAATGAAAAACAGTTGCACTCCATTATGGGACCCATTGTATATTACAGAAAATTCATTCAGTACTATGCTCTGATCACTACGCCTATGGAGAAATTATTGAAAAAGGATGTGTCATTTTTCTGGGATGAGGAATGTTAAAAGAGCTTTGAGCTGCTAAAGGAAAATATGGTTACTGAACCTATTATAATATTCCTAGACTGGTCCAAGGTCTTCCATGTACATGTGGATGCATCTGGTATAGCACTTGGAGTTAGTTTAGCACATGCAGGAGAAGGAGACATTGACCACACCGTTGCTTTTGCTGGTAGGAATATCTCTAGTGCAGAGTGCAACTACTCGATCACAGAAAGGGAAGGATTGGCCATGGTCTATTCTCTGCAAAAATATAGGCACTATCTACTAGTTGGGCACTTCAATATTTTCACTGACCATTTTGCTTTGAAATACCTGGTCAATAAGCCTGTGTTGGGGGGGGGGGGGGATATTTGTAGATGGCTGTTGCTATTTCAGGAATATGAATTTGAAATCATTGTAAAGCCTGGAAGATTGAATGCTAGACCTGATCACCTATCACGCATCGAAAATGGGGAGGAACCAAACAGTCTAGAGGAGGGGATACCTGATGCGCAACTATTTTCTATCAAGGTGGTTGGTGAACACTTTTTTGATATTATTCATTTTATGACTAAGGGAAGTGCGACTGCTAAATATTCGGTGTAGAAAAAGAAGGAGCTAGTTCGTGCATAACTGATTTTACCCTGATTGTTGGTCAATTGTACAAGTTGGGAGCAGACAAAGTCCTAAAAAGGTATGTGTTGGAACATGAAAGCCGGGACATATTGGTAGAGGTTCATGGAGGGGTGGCAGGAGGCCACTATGCAAGGAAGGCTATTGCACAGAAGGTGCTTCGTGTTGGGTTATGGTGGCCCACTGTACAATGATGCACATGCGTACTATAGAGCTTGTGATGCATGCCAATGAACAGGGAAGCCATCGCACATAGATGAAATTCCCCTGCAGCCTCAGATGGCCTTGCAGGCTTTTGATAAATAACATATAGATTTTGTAGGACCTATCAATCTTCCTAGGAAGAAGATTGGCATGCGCTTCATCATCACCACCACAGATTATGTGACCAAATCGACAGAAGCTAAGCCAATCAAAGATTGAACCGTAGATACTACTGCACATTTCATTTTCGAACATATTCGGACTAGGTTTGGGTGCCTGAAGATATTGATGAGTGATAGGGGTATGCACTTTGTTAATGAAACCATTGAAGCTTTAATAGAGGAATTTCAGATACATTACTAGAAGATTACTCCTTATCACCCTCAAGTGAATGGTGAGGTAGAAGCTTTCACCAAATTTTGGAGAATACGCTCACAAAGATCTGTAATGAAAATTAGAATGATTGGGATGTGCACATATTTTTTGTGTTATGGGCTTATAGGAACACATGCAATAAGTTGACTGGAAAAACACCTTTCAGGATGGTCTATGGGAAAAAATCAATCATGCCAATGGAATATATTGTCCCAAGGTTTCCCATCGCAACATTCACTAATATGGCTGAGCCTGACATCATGGAGGAATGTCTTGCACAGCTGGTTGCCTTAGAGGAGGATCAATTCATTGCTAACGTTCATCAGTAAGTGTAGAAGGTGAACGAAAAGGCCTAGCATGATAGTCACATCAGGCAGAAGGTGTTCAAGGAGGAATATTTGGTCTTGTTATATGGCAGTAAGTTTTCGCGCCACCCAGGGAAGCACTGATTGGGGCCATACATTGTGAAAGAAATAACTAATGGAGGTGCGGTGCACTTGGCCACGTTGCATAGTGAGAGTATTCCCAGGTATTTCAATGGAATCCGACTAAAGTCGTATAGGTACAACCCTGTGCCTATAAAATGACTATATGGTTGGAAATAATAATCCACTTGTCTGCGCACGACGTAGAGGGAATGCGCAAATAGGTGCGGAAAGAGCGTAATGGTACTGCGCAACAAGAGAAACTAGCCATTGGAAAAATAAAACTGGGTGAAAAAAGCGATTTTACCGTTGGATGGAGCGGGTTTTCTGCATTTAATGAGGCGATATTACGGGATTTTTTACCGTTTTTACGAAGGTAAGATGGATTTAATGAATATCCAACCATTTTCACCTTGGATCTCCTATAAAAGGAAGGGTGCGGGTCACATTTGATTCCTTTGATTTATGACTATATTGTGCCCTGAGCTTATCTGTGGATTACGCCGTAAATTTCTCTAAGTATATTACACTTTTTGCTTCTCACATCGTCTACAGAGCCGAGGTCAGATGATGTTCATGAAGTGGTGCCAAAGGTCCAAGAATTCGTGTCTACACCAGCTAAGGGAAAGGGTAAAATGACAAAGGGGTCATCCTCCAAGCTGCAGACCTCCTATAGAAATGTTACATCCATGCGCTAAGCCACGAAGTATAGGTCTCCTATCGGTGACCCTATAAAAATACCTATGAGCGCCACTGAGGAGGTTGCGCTTGTCGAGCATTTTTCATGGTGGTAGAAGTATGTCAAGTCGCGATGACCCTCTGTGCGCGTTCCAAAGGATGTCGATGTGCTGTGGGACTACCTTAAGATGTCGTTGATCCCGTAGGTCGTCCCTGTTAATGGAGACGTGTTTGGCAAGATACCTCTTGTCAAATTTCATGATTATGACACGGAGAATGAGGAAACATTCCCCTAGCTAGGGCCTTATTACTATATGGAGCATGTGCTATATGACGATGTTGTAAAGGTCAAGTCTATGCCATGGGCACTCGGGCTGAGAAATGTTGGGATCTTCTATTTGCTGAGGATTTCTCACTTCTAGATGTACCCCATCACCACTATCTACTTGCGCCAGCTACTGGCATTAATGCCCAAGGGATGCCTGTGGATCCAAGGAAAAATTCTGATTGATGCTGCGTTGATCCACTGGATCACCAGCCTGCCCAAGAGAGTGCCCCATCCCATGGCTAGTTTTGGGAAGAGTGATGAGTTGAAGGTAGTTGCAAAGGTGAAAAAGGACTACCACATTGGGCGGTACTCCAGGGGGGTTCTTAGTACAGCAGATTGAGGACCCGAGCATGTGCCTAGGAATCTTAGTCCTTGGATATAAAATGATGTGCAAGTGCCGCCTTAAAGCAGTCCCTGCGCATCTAATCGCATTAGCAGGTCAATATGAGAAGGGGGTCAGCTACAACTAGTCCCAATACCTTTGCCAATAATTTCTGGATAATGTGGGTGAGGTGCAAGATGAAGGGAAGAAATCCTGCTACTCCTGGTTGTTGTTGTTAATTACATTGGTAGCATTGGAGAAGCCAGAGGGCGCAGTTCTCCCAGAGGTAGAGCTTTGTGTGTGCGAAGGGGCGCGCTATGCCAACCTGTGGGATTCGCACGACCCATAAAAGGTGAAGGAGAATTAAAATTTATGGGTTCTATTTGAAGGCGCGTTGGCAACAAAAATACATTCACTGCCCAGGCTATCCCCAACTGCGTATGAGAAATATCGAGGTATTGCATATTTTTAGGTAACCATGCACCATGTGTAGATCTGAGCACACAACGACCTTGTATGGTACAACTTTCCATTTATGGTGACAAAAGTGAAGATTGACCAGGTCATTGCGACCTGGTTAGCAGCATGGAAAGTTGGGCTCGGCTCCACCCATCCCTTCACAGATTCAACATCTGGAAAAGAGAGAACCCCGAGGGAAAAAGAAAAATAAGCAGAACAGTGCACCAAAAAAGATGCAGAAACGGGCGCAAAAAAGGACATTGAAAAAGATACCGAGCAGGAAGTAGAGAAAGAAACTGAGTAAGAACCTAAAGGAAAATAATACTTTGACCTTGGAGGCCTAGATGGTCTGGACAACAATGGAGAAGAGTCTCTGAGAGGAACGAAGCATGGTGCAGAAGCCTCCAAGGGCACGTGCAAGAAGAGGAAATGCTCTAAGGTCGGAGGAACTGAGGATGTCACCTTAATAGAGGATGATCTAGATACGATAGCAGCTGCGGTCACATTTTCCTCTGAGGATAGGTGGAAAACAATGGAAGAACAATACAAGGAAGTTTTCAAAGCGTTACAGTAAGGATTGCAGGTGTTGCAGTTTGAAAAAATCTGGGTGAGCGTGGATCAAGTGAGGCCAATTCAAGTGAGCAAATCTACAGCCATGATCATCAGCACGACGGACAACAGGATTTTCCGCTTCCTAGGCGCAACAGTCACTATAGAACAACTCGAATTGCGCGTGCAGGTGCAAACCTGCCCTGAGGTTGGGATAGAATTTGTTAATGATGTCCAACAGTAAGTTGCATGCGATACAAACTATAATTATAGACGATCTGCAGTGCAGGGAGTCGTGCGTGCACCAGCAGTTGAGAGAATCTGAGCAGAAGATCAAGGCGAAGACTGAAGAATCGCTCCAAGCTCAAACAGAGCAGCAGGTAGATGTAGCTCAACAAGCAGAATTAGAACATTTGATCGACAAACTGTGTGGTTATCTGCCCGAAGTAGCCATGCCCACGTCAGCCGCGCCGCATGTTAAAATTGAAAGTTTGGTAGCAACACTAAAAGCCTCGAGATCATAAGTACAAAAGATGAAGGCGAAGTTCGAGCAACAGATCACAGCGTTGCAAGCCAAGTTGTAGCCTGAAACTCCCCATGAGGTGCGCGCGCAGTGGGTGGCCTTGGTCAAGGAAGCTTCAAAGAGTATTTCCACCACAGTCGACAAGGGCACCACGCTACTAGAAACGGCTATGGGCTTGTGGAAATCTGTGCATAAAGATCCACTGGTCAGGAAGATCTCACAAAAATTGCACGCCAAGGAGCAGGCGTTCGATGACCTTCAGGAGGCCTTGCCTACTTTCGTACCTGCTCAACGCATGGCCTGATTATAGACAAGCCAGATCTTGCACGACGAAGTGGAGGAGCTGCGAAGAAAGAAGCATATTGTGACAGAGCACATGAATCCATGAGTCGATGAGGTGATGAAATTGTCGCAGGATCTCGATGCCGGTGTAAATAATTTGAACCAAACACATTAAAGCATCAATCTCGCCGCAGAAGGTTTGACATCGCAGAAAATGGTGGACACATCGTAGAGTGCAGTTGATTAGAGTGTGGGCGTCCTAGCACCCTTCATCGTTGCAAGCAAGGAATTTCAGAACAAAATGAAGACACTAGCACCGCTGTGACTCACGACGAGTCACAAGATTACGTTGGGGGCCTGTTGGAGCGGGGTCTCATAGGACTGCAATTTTGGATAAAAATATAGTATTTTTTGTAAGTTAAGTCGTGCGCGCTAAGAAAAGAAGAGGTCAAGGGGCTTTGGGGCGGGTCAAAGCCCCTCATGAGTTTTAATGGGAAAAAAGGTAGAAATGGGGGTCACAAACCACAGTTTGTGGACCTTAGATGAGTGCAAACTAAAGTTATAAATCTAAGTGTAGATTGAATTAAGTAAGTAAGTTTTGGTATGATGTTCTGAGTTGTAAGGCAAATTTTTCTGGGTTTAGAAGGCTCCTGCTGGCTATGTGCACAGTACACTGATACTCCCCACAACTATCGGGTGTATTTTCCAAACAACAGAATGATTGTTGTGCGACGAGATATAAAATTTGATGAGGAGAAAGCCATGCGATTATCACTCGAGAGGGAGTTGAATTTGCATGCAGAGGAGGAACTCTTGGTTCCGAAGGATGAGCCTCAAGATGTGGAGCAACCACATGCAAAGGATCATGGAGTGGCAGAAAACACTCATGCAGATCCATCCACTAGATATGGTAGAAGGCGCACCACGGAAGCTGATAGATTGAGACTTGATGTAATAGAGAATGTAGGAGCCCCTATTTCACTGCGCAGAGAGAGATAATATCCACACAGTTTTATTGGATACATGAATATTTTGAGCAAGTGTATTGTGACAGAACCATATTCCTTTGAAGAGGTAGTGCAACAACCAATTTGGGTTGATGAAATGGTGGAGGGGTATGACTCCATTGTCAAGAATAGTGCATGGGAGATTGTCCCAAGATCGGTCGGTAAATCAGTGGTTGGATCTATATGGATCTACAAGGTAAATCAAGTTGCTGATTGGAGTGTGGAGAAGTACAAGGCCAGATTTGTGGCCCGGGGGTTCTCAAAGATTGATGGGATCGACTATGATGAGAATTTTGCACCAGTTGCAAGGTACTCTTCCATTATATCTATCCTTGCACTCTCAACACAAATGGGGTGGCGCATTCATTAGATGGATGTGAAAACTGTGTTTCTCAATGGAGTTATTGAGGAAGAAGTGTACATAGAGCAGCAAGAAGGTTTTGAGATCTTTGACAGTGAGTCACATGTGTGTTGACTCAAGAGAGCACTGTATGGGTTGAAGCAAGCACCTCGTGCTTGGTACACTTGGATTGAAAACTATTTCACTGAATTGGGCTTCACCAAAAGTGAAGCTGATGAAAAATTGTACCAGATTGTAGTTTAGCGTAAGCTATTGATTATTTTAATTTATGTTGATGATATAATTTTGACTGGTGATGAGCAGTTGATACACTCATGCAATGAGGATCTTGCAAGGGAGTTCGAAATAAAGGACAAGGGACTCCATTATTTCCTTGGTTTGGAAATATGGCAGCAGGATGGTGAAATTTTTGTTTCTCATGGCAAGTATGGCATAGAGATACTGGGTAAGTTTCACATGGATTGTTGTAAACCCATGGACACTCCTCTTCCAGGAATTTGGAGGAAAGAGGGTGCTACTTCAGGAGAAATAGTGGATTCTACTATCTACATGCAGTTAGTAGGTTCACTGATGTACTTGGTGAACACCAGACCAGAAATTTGCTACGCAGTTAACTAGTTGAGTCAAGTTATGGTTAAGCCTACCAAGCTCTTTTGGAAGGCGGGGAAGCATGTCTTGAGATACCTGAGGGGCACAACATATTATGGATTATGGTACATATAGACATAGGGAGTGAAGCTTCAAGGCTTCACAGATGCAAATTGGGCAGGCATTCCATCAGAGAGAAAGAGCACATCAGGACGGATCTTCAGCATAGGATCGACAACAGTTTCTTGGTACAGCAGGAAGCAGCGATCTGTGGCACTCAGTTCAGCAGAGGCAGAGTACATGGGAACAATTCAAGTTGCATGTGAGGCCATCTGGATGAGAAATATCCTGGGTTGTTTGTTTGGTTCTCAGATGGATCCGACAGTGATACATTGTGATAACTAGAGTTGCATTAAACTCTCGATTAATCATGTGTTTCATGATATATCCAAGCACGTAGAAATCCAGTAACACCATCTCAGATATTATGTGCAGAGGCGCATAATGTTACTTTAGTACATTCACACGGAAGATCAGGATGCATATATTCTGACGAAGGCGCTCACCAGGAGAAAATTAAAATACCATAGAGACAGGATCAGGGTGAAGGATAATCCCTTTCTTTTTGAGAGGGAGTGTTGAAGTCTAACAATAAATTGAAACACCTACACTAGTGTGGGATGAGGAGGTCCAAGCAGCACCTACACTAGTGTGGGACCACAGGTCTTAACAACACTTACACTGGTGTGGGCTAAATTTGGTGCATGTCTATTTTAATTTTCCCTTAATTAGAATGGACAATGACATGTAATATTGTCTCAAAATAACTTGTAATAGTTAATTGAGTGTGATAAACTCAGTTATCTCATGAATTTTGAGTTGAGGATAGTTGGTGAGGCATGTAGAGTAATTCTAGTTGTAACAGAGTTTGAAGTGAGTGGTGCATTAGTTAATGCAGGTTGTAATCAGTTTAACTCAGTTAAGTGAGTTAAAGTTAGTTGTGCTAGTTATAACTATTTTATTCACTAGTGAGATTTTAACTCAGTTAAGTGAGTTAAAGTTAGTTGTGCTATTTGTAACTGTTTGTTGCACTAGTGAGAGTTTAACTCAGTTAAGTGAGTTAAAGTTAGTTGTGCTAGTTGTAACTGTTTGTTGCACTAGTGAGAGATCAAGTGAATTAAATATTATTTAATTCACAATAAGTGATCTGACATGCAACTGAGTATTTACTATTATTAGTTGCATGCATGTCAGTTCTTGTGGAGACCCAGTTGAGATCTAGGTGAAAGGGATGTTGAATATAATTTGTAGGATTATTAGGTTGCACCCTTGCAACCAAACACCCATTGGATTTCCCATGATCCTTGCAGAGTCAAGGAAGGCCAAAATTCCTAAAGAATAGGGATTTGATTCCACATGAATTGCGCAAGCAAGGCAGGTTGTTTACAGGCTGAGAATTGGCTAAGTGTTGCAGTTTTGTCCAAGACAGTGTGAGACAATTAGCTAAGTACAAGAGGCTCTTGTGAGAAGATTTGTATTGTAATTGTTTCAAGTATCCATGCTGAATATATAGTAGAATATATTGGGGCTTTAAGCAGCAATCTTTCCCTGGGAAATTATATGTGTTGTGGTTTGATTGATTCTTATTTGCTTCATGTGATTGGCGATTGTGTTTAATTTCCGCAATTGATTTGTAGAAGCGATTCAATATCTATCTTTAGTACATTGTTAGATCGGATTGAATCCATGATATACATATTGTTTGTATAATTTCTACAAATTGAATCCGATATTATTAAACATACACTTGCCAGTGCAAAATGATAAAAGATTATTTAAATATGCATGAAGAATGTATATAATCTTATTAACAATTTCAGGAAGACTAATATAATAACATGATAATCATATCATATGTACATGTTACCGTATGTAGGATAACACTTTTTCATCCGTAAATAGTCCATTAAATATTAGATCATAATGATCAAGGTTTAACCAGGATAAACGAAGTCTTCATCAAACAAAAAAAAATGTCCACATAATTAGGTATAATACAAGTATCCTATTAGAAAACATAGGAAATGTCACAAGGAGGACAACTCAAATGTGGTACACCTTCTTGATCACATTTTATAGGAATGGGTACAGTGCATTGACCTATAGCCATGCTAAGTACCGTTACGACTTTCCGAATTGAAAGATCTAAAAACAATCAACTAAGTTCAAAGGCATTGCACCTGTGTAAGAGAAAGAAAACAAACATAAATCATTATACGAGGAAAATTTCCCAAGGTGGAATTTTTCTGAGTTAACTAACAAAGGCAAGAGAGTACGATTATAATGGGAGGGAGGGGGTTACTAGGGTTGGGGAACCATAAATTCCACCTAAGTTGTGATTCCCTTCCATTTGAGGGTCGCTATAACAAAGAATCTACATTCTATTGTAGGAGCGGCAAAACAAAGAATAATAAGGTCAGAGTGATACTTAGATTAGTACTGCACGCAAATTAACTAGCATCATTGAGAAAGAACCTTGTCGAGTGAACAAAAATTAAGGGTAATCATCTGAAGTTTACCAGGGACTCGACTCACGTAGAGTAGATCCCAGGATACTGAGCGTTCTCTCATAACATAATCACAATAGGGGCAAGTTGACAGGGCAGGTCTATAAAAACTTTTTGTTGAAACGAAAACTCCATAAAAAATCATTAAAATTAATGGTTAGAAAACATGTTAAGGGGAAAAATTGGATTTTACATTTGTGTGCATGGCGGCGGAAGCCCAAGCGACCTGAGACAAAGAAACAATCGTCGAAAATGCAGAGAGCTTTCAGTTGTAACTAGAAAGAGAGAAATGAAATACCTAACTCACCTGTCTCAAGCCAGGATTTGGGTTCTAGTTGAATCATGTTCAATATATCTTAGTTGGTGACCCATGTGGCCAACAAAAATGTGGAAAGATAACCCTGGACTGTTCATGTCTGATACCTGGCATGCAAATTATAAACCGGAAATATTACCCTCTGAAACACTTGAGAGAGAAATGTGATAGCAACTAGGGATGAAAATCGAGAAAACGTGTAAATAATTTGTTGTTATTGCTTGATGCAGTCGAGAGCAGAGACTAATCTAGGAGAGATGCAATATAGAACGAAAGATTGAGAAAATATACACAACAAATTCAATCCTTGCAGATGAAAAATAAATACACAATGATTGTTAAGTTAAGACCTCGTAATATGCTATTTACTTCTTTAAACATAAAATAAAATAAATATAACATAAATAAATAAATAAAAATTAGTTAAGGAAGGTTGGAAAGAGGTAGCCGCTCTTTACCTGTTCCCCATTAGAAAAACACGTGGATGTTTGTCTATTCCGCAAAAGACTCTGGATATAACAGACCTGTTTAGTTGTCGAACTACAACACCCATCGACAAAAGGAGGAATGGCTCCATCCTTAGCGTTCTCAAGAAGCTAGTGTTGCTAAGGTCAAATACCCACCGTTGGATCGATTAGATGGGGATTCCTCCATCGATTTTATAGCCCAGGTGGAGGCCATGTGATCCGTGCCTATGTGGCAACAAAAGAGTCGCCATAAATCGAAGGAGCACGAGTGTTGTCATAGGCAAAGGTATAATTTTGATTAATTAATAATATGCATGTTATCATAGTATGTTTTTTGGTAAATCAATGTAAATTAGTGGGATCCAACTAGGTAAGTTAAGGTTATATAACTATGATCACTATTTGGATCTAGAACAAATGTATTAACATTAACATAAAAGGAGTAATTAAACTCTACTTTAAATTGAACACAAGGTTGAAAGGGCATGGAAACACCGATCACCATAGAGTGAGGTACAATAGTGAGAAGAGTTAAGCGGTAAGGGTCATGTTATGTTTATGCAAGAGTGGAAAGGGAGGAACTGGTAATATTTTAACTGGCTAGCCTCTTTCACCAAGAAATCTTGACCTCCTAGGAAAGGACCACATGGAGCCTTAGTAGAATTAGTTAAATATAGGCTAAGGGTGCAACTATACATCGGTGGAGGCTTATAAGGCATACCTTGTGCACGAATTCACATGTGTACGTATGCAGATTCTTAGAGTATGACATACATACCCTCAAGATCAGTTTATGAAATTATATAATGGGGGGAACCGATGTTAAATTCCCCGACTGTGCATCATATAAAGGACTTCGAAATGTGCATGTAGACAAAGGATAAATATTTACATTATAACATTAATATAAATGAGGTTGAAAAGGGTTTATAGAGTTAGAAATAACTCGCTCTAAAGATGAATTCTTATAAAAATTATTAAGAGTGAATAAGGGGTTTTTAAACCTATATAAACATAATTCTCTAGGGAGTAAGAGAGGGAGGTTAAGTAACCATATCCCTATAGCTATTGTGGCATAAGCTCATTATTAAAATGTAATTAATAGTGAAAAGGAAAAGAATAATTATTGTTAGGATTTTTTTGATTTTATGACAAGTGGTACGAGAGCTTAGGCTCAACCTTCAGGCCTAATGAGCACTATCATAAAACTGAGATTGCTATAGCAAAGTCACGAGTGATGGTTGGAAGCGGAAATAACTCAGTTCTTAACTTATTGCAAACACACTCATGGGAAGGCGCACATAGATGTCAAGAGGATTTGGTTCCTAAATAACTTTGGGAAAATGCTTTAATAATTAGGAATACTATCGCAGGGTGAGAAATAGTAAAATACATGGATGGATACAATTTTCAATCACAGGTGAGAAAATAATTAATAAGGATTAGGCAATGCCATGAACGTGTGCCATTTCATAAGACAATTAAGAACAGTGGGATCTAGGAGTGAAATTATATTGGAATTTCGGTTGCTGAAGAAAGTGTTGAATAATAAATAAGAAGAGGTGTAAAATTCACTAAGTCTTTGAATAGATCAGTTGTGATTGTTTCCTTTCTCCTAGTTCAATTGTTGCGACGCACAAAAAAACTACAATTACTAATCATAAACATCTTCTAATTTTAGGAAATGAGTCTCAGTACTCATCAAGAACTTATTTCCACTGGGAGAATGACAATTAAATGATCATTTCATCTAATAGATAAATCATTTATTATGAACATGGTAATTTAAAAGACGTATGGAAGAGTTGGTCATAAAATATGAATGGATATTTTAGTGGAGAAAAAGCTGCGAGATGGGAAATCAACTTATATACTTGGAAATTAAAGGAAACATTACCTGAGAAATTAAGTAAGAACATTAAAACTTGAATAAAATTAAATAATTCTATGATATTACAAAACTGAGAATGGTAAAGTATCCTCACAACCACTGTAGTATTTTTTCTATCAATCAATTTTCTTGAAAATTTCTTGAGTAGGGAATTAGTAGATACCCTTCAAAGGAAAATTTCTATGACTATCTTGTAGAGTGGCTGCTAGAAATGTAAATGGATATCATAATAAAGACGGGACCTCACTGATTAATTAATGATCAGGTGCTTAGTTTTATGCTCAAACATCAAAGTTCTTGTATTTTCTCAGAGCCTAAACGACCGCGTAGTGCTCGTCTTTATGAATCTGGCGCACTTCATTTCACGAAATATGGTCGTCATATGCTCCCGGAAACGCGATATGTTCGCTTTGCTAAATAGGAAAATTTTGTGCATGGGTGACAGAGATGCTGACTAGGCATCCGTATAGTCTAGTCAGCAAAAGGTATATTCCAAGGAATATTCCCACAGGTCGACCAACTAATAGGTGACAAGTTTTGGCATTGGATTGGTTGGTTGGTGTTGAGTTGGACCAATGAGGTCACGACACATGGCAAGCCCATAGGTCGCTACATGCCCTCATGGCCATTGGTCAAAATTTTTGGTGGAGGCACCGGGTTTCGGCCTCACGACCTCCCCACTGCCAGCGCCAAGCCGTACCTCCTCCTCTACGTGTTAAGTCTTAACATTTATAAGCTCTGAAATATATTTAAATTTAACTTTATTGTATGGCAGGGGAAAAGAGGGGCCAAACCATGTCCATATGACCACTAGTGGGAGCTTCAACCTTAATGCAGAGTTTAATTTTTAAACATATTGTAGTAAACCTTAATCCGGTTTATGCGCCTAATCCATATGTTAACTGCGGATTAAGTTAAGCATGAAATTAGTGCCTAAAATAAGCTTAATTAGTGCACTAACTCCACTTAACATTAATTGGCAAACATTCAAGAAGTTTAGGAAACGAGTTGTTTGATGAGAATAGGAACTTCATCACTAAGAACCATAGGTATCAACTTTCACTTCCCTGGAAACAGTGCCACAATAAAAGAAACAATGAGAGGGAGAAAGGTGTCTTCGTGCTAGGGGGCTCAATCCTATGACCTTCGGATGCACAAAACGGTTCGTTGATGGGCTCCCTTGGTTATTCGCGACCTTGACGGTTACCATCACCTGCCATCGAAACGGAGTACTGACTCTTGCCTGAGTTATCGCTGGTTTGTTGTGACTGCCCTGTTACCTCCTACTGGAAATTTTCTGGTTGCAGTTGTTGGTTGCTTTGACCATGGCATCAGAAATGGATGAGGAGCTCCTCAAATTCACCAAGGACCCATACACATCAGCTGACATCTGGTTGGACCCTCCTCGGTTTTCTACAGGTATGCCATGCACCTTGCAGGATGTTAATTATTTTTTCCCTGATGGGTTATCTTGGGTTTCTCCGGTACACCCTACCTCTTCCTACCCTATTACATATTTTGCCTTGTTCATGGTTGTTGACCTCAATGTTGTAACCTCCTATGTTATCCAGATTTTGACTCCTTCATTGTTTCTAACCTAAACGTTGTAACCTCCTCTATTATCCTTACTGTTGTTGAATACAACCACATACTCTCTCTGGACCTTTGCCCACCATCTCTGTCATCCCTCGCATTCCTGGCTCAAGCATTCCCTCTATCACTTTTGGAACCCTCAAGTACTAACCTCCCACATTTTGACCCTCTGGGGCTCCCCCTCCCTGCTATTTCTGGCTCAGGGTACACTAGTGCGCTTCATTCGACCATCCCTATTGCAGTTTGCACTTCCTCTCTACCCTCCCATACTGATCCTGCTTCGTCTCTCCCACCATCTGATCATTTTAATGTTTGCTTCCCTGACCTCCATATCCCCTCAACCTCTACCTCGATCACTACTCCACCTTCCTCAGTTGCCTCTGAGCCTCACACTACCCGTACACATCCTCGTGCGGCCAGGAAGACCAAGTGCGTCAAGTTCTACAACAAAGGCACTCAACTCACCCTTAGTGAAGGTATACAAATGGAAGATGTGATGGGAACTGTGGATAGGGTTTTGGTGGGTAGGGTTCATGGCTGGAACTACAGCGCCAAGAGACTCAAACAATGGGTATCAGAGATTTGGGGCAGTACCCTACAGGAACTCCCAACTATCTTCACGCTAACGAAGGGATGGTTTTCCATTCAAGTCACTTCAAAAGACCTCACATATTGGGTTCTCTCTAAGTTTTGGGACATAGAAATTTCTCCTCTGCACCTCAAGATATGGAGCCCTTTATTCGATACAGAGAGGGAACACTTGGGGGGCCAACCCCATTGGGTCTGCCTCCCTGGATTTCCTATGCACTTATGGAAGGAGGAGATATTTATCAGCATTGGTAATATACTGGGTACCCATCTAGACCATGACCAATCCTACATTGACTCAGGAAAGATGGCTTTTGCCCACATTTTGGTACACCTGGACACAAGGGAAGGATTGGAGGAATCCCTTAATATTCACTAGACGAATACTACCTACATTAAAATACTAGACTATGAAGGAGTGCCTTTCAAATGCAGACGCTGGCACAAGGTTGGGCATGTGTATAAGGACTTACCGCTGCTCACAAATTATTCCACTGCACCTGCATCAGCTGGCCCCCGTGCTCCACATGATCTGTTCACTGTTTCTCTGAACAGGTAGAACTAGTCGTTGGTATTCACATATCTTCACAAGACCTGCCACCCTTAGGGACTGTCAATGTTGTCGCTACCCTCACTTTAACTAGGATTACCAGATCCATGACAGCGGCTATAGCATCGGGACAACCTCCGGGCACCGATACCTCTCCTTTCCCCCCTTTTAATTTATCATCTCTAATGTCTTCTCCAGCATCACATATTTTCTCTAATTCCTTTCCATATAGTATTCATGTCTCATCCATAGTGTGCTCCACTGTATTCTCCATGGAGGTATACTCTTCCCCCCCCCCCCCTTCCTCCACTTTATCTCCGGTGGAGATCCCATCTGAATCAGTAACCTTCCACCCCCATAACCTCTGTCCTCGACGCACACTTTCTCATGCTGGTTTGGGCACTCGACCTACTCCACCCCACATTCCAATTAAACCCTCTCGAGGTCGACGCTCAATATTCTAAGGCTATTTTACAGCCTGGTCTGGACATTTCAGTTGGCAAGCAACTCTCCATTGAAGGGGTTCTTAGAGCAAGAAATTCCCCCCTTCTCATTACCCAATGAAATTCCTTTCTTTCAATTGTCGAGGGCTTGCTAGCCTTGCAAAGCGCCTAACGATTAGGCACATTTTTTACTCTGTCAAAGTGGATAACATTTTCCTTTAAGAAACCCTTAGGCCATCTGAGAGCATCATTGTTTCCCTCTTTTCCCTTTTCTCCTCCTATATTTTTAATGCTCTGGATACCTGAGGGTGATCGAGAGGTATTGCTATGGGTTATAACCCACGGGTTATCAGACTCATCAACATTTGGGGAAGGGAAGGAGTACTCGTAGCATATATTTTCTCTGAGCAACTCGAGTATGAGTTAAGGATGGAAAATGTGTATGGATCCTGCCATGGATCCTGCCAACATCGATAATAATTTTGTCTCTCCTTACTCTAGACATCATTCATTCAAGCATATAAAATCATCTTGGCGAGAGACCTCAACTTCTCCTTGGGTCCTGCCGAATCTTGGGGACCCAACGCCCACATGGACCCCCTAACAAATTTCTTTAGACATTTAACTGCTCTCCATCATCTGGTTGATCCTACAGTGGCTTCCACCAGCCTTACTTGGTGTAACTGGCATACTGGTGAGGCAATTATCGCCCGCAGACTTGATAGATTTCTCAACAAGGAAGATCTGCTACAACATTTGGTATCATTTAGACAATGGGTGGGATCTGGGGAAATATCATATCACTCCCCCATTTACCTTGAGATCTCTGGTGACTCCACTAAGCCATATTCCCCCTACAAGTTTTGTTTCATGTGGCTATAGGATGAGGATTATATTAGGATGATTAATCAAGCCTGGAGGAGTGCTCTAAATAATTCTGACCTCACCTGCTTAGCTTCTTTTGCCAATAAATTACACTTTATTAAGAGGATGTCTATTGATTGGGCCAAAGACAAGAGAGGATAGGATGACCCTGATCTGGCTAAGATTGACAGGGAGATTGCACAACTTGAGGACCCTCTTAGTGGCAGATTCTCCTCTGATTCTACCAAAGAATATCTCATCAAATTGGAATCGGATCACCTAAGAATCCTCAAGGACATGGAAGAAATTTGGAGACTCAAAATCCGAGCCATTTGGTTAAAAGCATGGGATGAAAACACTAAATTCTTTCAGCAATATTCCAGAGGTAGACGGGCCATCAATACCTTTTGGGAACTTGAAAATGTGGATGGTACTCCTGCCTCATCCTTTGAACAACTGACCAATTTGGGTACCTCCCACTTCATGAACCTCTACAAAGCCCCACAGGAAGCTACATTGGTAGAAACCATCAAAATTGCTAGATATTTCACAAGGTATGTGGACAGAGATACTGTAGAGGGCCTATACAAGCCTGTCTCCATGGGATAACTTGAGGCAATCCTCAAATGGTTCCAAAATGACAAGAGTCCTGGCCCCGATGCATGGTCGGTGGAATTTTATCTTGCCTTCTTTGAACTTCTGGGACAAGAGCTACTGGAGGTAGTGGGAGAGACCATAATTACAGGTCGCATGTACGTTGCCTTCAACTCTACATTCATTGCCCTCATCCCTAAATTTGACCTCCCCTCCTCTTTTAAATACTTTCACCTTGTATCGCTGTGTAATTGAATTTACAAAATCATGGACAAAATTGTCACCAATAGACTCAAACCTATCCTATCTGAGCATATCTCCCCTTAGCAATTTGCATTTTTGGAGAACAGACAGATTCATGAAGCCATTGGGGTTGCATAGGAGGGGCTACACTCTATGCATACAAACAAAATCGATGGAACGATTCTTAAGATTGATCTTGCATAATATTTTGATAAGACTAGTTTTATCTACATCAGAATGCTCCTCACACACCTTGGTTTCCCCATCTTGGTTATCAATTGGATCATGTGCTGCATTACTTCTGTCTCTTACAGTGTTCTTATTAATGCAGCAACAACCAACTTCTTCCATTCTGAATGGGGCCTCCGACAGGGATGTCTAATCTCCCCACCACTATTCCTACTTTTTATGGACGGCCTGAGCATATGTTTGATTGATGAAAGGAATTAGGGTAGACTTAAAGGTATTAAAATCACATAAAATTGTATATGGACACATCTGCGCTTTGTGGATGATGTCCTCATATTTCTGAATGGTTTCCTTGGAGATACAATAGTTATCAACTCATCTATGCAATTGTTCTACAAAGCTACATGCATGACTTTTAATAACTCAAAATATACTATCACCACTCATGGATGTACTCCACATGAGATCCACTATGCCTTGCAGCGTTTTCCTTTTAGTTCTATGAGATTTGAGGAAGGTCTTAAATACCTAGGTTTTCATCTAAAACTAGCTAACTACATAATTGATGATTGGACCTGGTTGATTGCAAAGACTGATAAAATACTTAACACTTGGCACCACATATGGCTCTCTCGGGTTGATCGTCTTGTACTTATTAAATCAGTCGTGGAGGCCATCCCGGTTTACTGGATGTCCTTCTCCTCGATACCTAAGGGTATTCTAACTAGGATTCAAAGAATCTGTTTTCGATTCCTGTGGAATGGAATAAAGGATGGACACACTTTTTCTTGGGCAAGATGGAACCTCGTTGCCCTTCCTAAGAAGTGGGGGGGTTGCGGAATCAAAGACCCGCCTTCTTTATCCATTGCGTTGGCTGCTAAATTAGGATGGCAGATTCTCACAGATGATAGCCTTTGGAACAAGGTGGTCATCCACAAATATATCCATCCATCATAGTTGGTTGAATGGATAAGAGTCATACATTAGCACATAACAATATCTTAACCATTTGGAGGGCCATATTGAACTCCATTGAACACAATAGAAATGGACTGGCTTGGAATGTGGGTTTTGGCAGGTCGGTCTGTATTGGATGTGACCCATGGTCAGGTAGTGGAAATTTTCACCTGCTTCCAGCTGAATTTATTCTCTCATTGTTGGTCTTCATACCCTTGATCAGGTGGCTGAACCAAAAAACTCGACCATTTTCTCTCAAGGAGGGGAGAACTGCCATGATCTACATATCCACCAACAATGGGAAGATGATTGGGCACACTACATATTTGCACTGTCTGAAACACATGTTCGAATCACTGAAAGAGATGATGAGATCATCTAGGCAATCTCCAAACATGGAAAATACACCCCTAAGGATGGATATCTGCATATATACGAACCTCGTCGACCATTGGATTTTTGTTGGTGGTGGAGCCCTTTATGGAAATTGAAGTGTCAAGCAAAGGATAAATTATTGATGTGGTGCATTCTCTCCAACAATATCCCCACTGGGGCATACCTACAAAAGTGTTCCTTCATTGACCCATCTTGGTGCACACTCTGTAAAAAGGCGGTGGAAGAATCTGAACATCTATTTCTTCATTTCCCTGCCACCGTATCTCTTTGGATCAATGTTTTGGCTGCCCACAACCTCAACATGATCTGGTTGGGTCCATCTGCCAAACAAGCCTAGGAATCATGGTGGCACACCTCTCTCCCACATAAACTCTGCAACCTTCCCACCTTAATCTACTGGGGAATTTGGATTGCTCGTAATCGTTCCATCTTCCATGATCTACTACCATCTTGTCTGGTCATATTTGCCCACATCTCCACCATTTACTATATGATCCCAGATGACCCTCCTCACCCTTCCCCTTAGACCATCATCCCCGAAACCATTGATAAATTCTTTCCCTGGGCCTATTTTGATAGATCAGCTCAACACTTTGGATGTGGAGGGGGGGTGATCCTTTACCTTACAGATCAAAATTTATACAAGGTTGAGACTGGTCTGAGTAGGGGTACAAACAATTATGCTAAACTATCTTGCGTACAAGCTCTTCTACAAATTTTCCTCACAAAATACTGCAATAGAGTTCAGATCTTCGGAGAATCAAAGATCATCATTGATTGGTTCAATTTGCATACAACATGTCACGTGCACACACTACAAAATATTTTGGAAGGGGTTTACCAACTGAAATCTCATTTTGACTTTATCTCTTTTCATCATATATACATGGAGAGGAATCAAATATACATGGAGAGGAATCAAATTTCTGATTCACTTTCCAAGGAGGCAACACACCTACTAAAGGACCAATGGGAGATACAGGAACAAAATGAACACCAATTTTATCCTTTCTTCCACGGGCCATTTGATGCACCAGAACAAAGTGCGGGCGCGCCCTAACTACTTAAGATTCACATCATTTTTGAGTTTTTATGAGACAATTATTTATATATTTTTGTTAATGTACAACTCTATCATTTGTATATTTACACAACACTCTTATATTTTTTGGAACACTTACTGATATCTATTTTTGAATGCGTCTTTATGCTGACATATCTGCATATGCCCTATATCATATACAACATGTAATTTTCATAATTATTAATGAAAGTTATGATTTTCCTGTGAAAATAATAATAATAATTGGTGGACCTTCAAATTAGGCGGGAACTGCCAGTTTTAGTGGCAGGGCCTAAGATAGTGGGGAAAATTAAAAAGGCCATAATTATGCAATTTTCGACTAATTCAGGCTCAGAAAGAGGCTAGATGGCCATTTTGAGCCATTTTGGACTCATTGGAGCAAGTTACAGGAGAAACGAAGCATTGTAAACATGCCAATTTGACAATTTGAGCATAATATAGAGGCTCAAGTCATGGAAGTTGGACCAAGGAGATGTAGCCCAGGAGGGGTGAACTCCTTCATCTAATACCTATGTTAATGTTATGTATGGTGATGTTCTTTACTTTATTTTTTGTTGTTCATCTCTTATTTTTATGTTAAATTTCTCACTAAATTGACATGAAAAACTCTCATGAGACTTGATAATTTGCAAGAGAACCTGAACCCTTAAGCACACGTACGACATTAAATTTATAATCTGAAAGAGTGATTAGCACAACAACACTAAAATACTCCATTCATATCATTTTTGGTATCAGAGAACTTGGTTCAATAGGTTTTTTTGTGCAAGAAGGGATCTAATTGTTTGCAAGTCTGTGTCATGCTTACAAGGTTAAAAATAAAAAGAGGATAAGGGAAGTTGGTTGAGAGCCATGCAGTTGGGTCAAGAGGAAGAAGGGAAAGGTTTCCAAATTATTCAACACCATCACATACTCAAGTTGAAGCTGAGTCTTCAATGAGCGTGTCTCACGAAGGATAACCTATCATGACAAAAGATGAGAGAGAATTTTGGAAGGAATTATTTGATATGACTGAGATGGTTAAAGTCCTTTATGAGGAAAGGAATGTAAGGATACAAGGAGAGAGTTCAAGGCCTCCAAGAGGAGAGGGTTCTCCAGGAGGAGGAGGCCATGGAGATGGTAAGAAGCCACCATCCACTCCACCATCATCCTCACCACCATCTTCAACTTCTTCTTAATCATCTTACACTACCACAACCCTACAATCTGTTCATCCACATACTTCCAAAGGAACTGGTAAATCACCCTTACTTAAACTTGATGTCAAATTTGCGCTACTGATTTATAATGGTGAAGTAAATGTAGAGAAGCTGGATATTTGGATTCTTCAATTCGAGGTTTATTGTAGAATTTAGAACGTCCAAGAAGATGACATAAAGATTCAATTGGCTTCCTTGAGAATAGAGGGATCAACACTTGTATGGTGGGAAGCAAGGACTCAAGAAGAGATTAAAAACCATAGTAAGATCTCAATATCTTGGTCAAATTTTATTGCTGCCATCAAAAGACAATTTTATCCTCTAGCTTACATGCAAAAATCCATTATGGACTAGCAAAATTTTAGACAATTGAAAGGTCAAAGTGTGCAAGATTATGCTCATGAATTTAGTATAAGAGCTCTTATTTTGGGTGTCAATTTGTATTCTCAAGAAACTTTGTTAAAGTATATTGGAGGTTTGCACAATTATATTAGACATATTATTCTCATGTTCAATCCCACAAACTTAGATGATGTTTGTGTTCAAGCCATACATCTAGAAGAAAGAGGGAAACATAGTGCAGATAAGAAAAGTGAGAGTTTCCTTGAGTATGAGGGTAAAGGAAAGGGAAAGTTTAATGTAAGAGGAAATAAAAATGGTTCTATAAAAATAGAAAAAGAGAAACTCACATGTAAACATTGTTTGAATAATGGCCATGATGAATAACATTGTTGGCAACTCCATCTAGAGTTGAAGCCAATCAAACTTAAAGCCAAAGGGAAGGGGAAAACAACTGCACTCATTGAACATGACTTAGGTTCAGATTCAGGAGATGAAACCAAGATTACAACAATGGGTTTGAAAGATAAGAGCATAGAAAGCACTAATTCTTTGAGTTGTTCTAATGTAACTCAAGATGAAGATGCAAGAATGGAACTCTTTCATATTAGAGTCGTTTCAAAGCATACCAAAATAGACATGCTATTTGATAGTGGTTCTCAAGATAATTGATTTCCGAAGACTTAGTTAAGAAGTTAAATCTTGAAACTGTTACACATCCAAGACCTTATCCTTTAGGGTGGATATGCAAGAATGTAAATTTGCAAGTAATAAGGAAGTGCATCCTAAGGTTTGCAATCAATTCAAATTTTCTTGACGAAGTTTAACTTGATGTAGTGCTACTTGAGATTTTAGGTATTGTTTTGGGAAGTACTTATATTTATGATAGGAAAGAAGTATTTCATCGCCATGAGAATAAGTATCATTTGTTTAAGGATGGAATTGAGTACATAGTCAGAGCGCATAAGAAGAAGAGAAATTTGTCTCTTATACATGCAGGAGAAATGAAGAGAATAGTGAATGCAAGTCAAAATTTGACTTTGTTAATTTTCAAGAATAGAGATGTTTTGAATGAGACCTTTCAAAAATATGCATCGAATGAAAATTTTGATTTAATTGAAGTTTATAATGTTGGCAATAAGATGTTTCAGGACTTTAACAAGTTGCCTTTGAAAGGAGGTAAACAAGATGTGAAATAATTGCGGTAGTCAATATCAGTGTTGGAAACAAGATGCCAGTTCCAGAAAGTGCAAAGGTCAAGAAGAAAACGCCAAAGCAACTTGAAAAGGAAGACATAGGTTCCACAAGTACTTGTTCTTGGTTTCAAAAGGGTACATGGAAATGGCGAAAACACTTGGTCAAAAGTCGACGCAAGTATAAGGCAAGACAAGCTAAAAATCGCCATGTCGACAATGTTCGAGGTGAGACAGTGTTGGGGCCTTTGTTTTGAAAAATAAACAATTTTGAGTTGAGGAAGGTTGGAGGATAGGTGGCGGAATGCAATCAAGGTAGACAGGGAGCTGTCACGATTGCAGAAATTCGAAAGATAGGTGGCATGACAGTTGCAGAGAACAGTGCAGGTGGTAGATACGGGAGACAAGAACAATCAACAGAACTCCTAGTAATAAAGAAGAAGCGGAAAGCGGCAGAGTAGGAAAAGAGGAAGGACTGACAGTCATACTAGCGGAGGAAAAAATAGTCAGTCAGCCAGTGGAGGAGAGTTAGTTAGTCAGTGCGGCAGAAGGCCGATAGAGAGGGCAGAGCCGTAGGAGGCTCTGTGAGAACTTTGTTGTACTGAATCACACTGTAATAGACTCTGGGGAGTAGATGTATGTTGTTCTGATATTGATAATGAAATCTAGTTGTTGATGTGTGTAATGTTATGAGTTGATTTTTAGTCATTTGTTTACTATGAATGTATGCCCAGTTTAAATTTTGATTCAACATTCTAAACATGCTTGATGAGTGATAGTTTATACAGAGATGCGAGATATGCTTGTTGCTTCCAAGTTTCCCTAGATGTTATTCATGGTTGTATTTGTCTTCTACATGATCAGTATTCTAATCTTACTAAGGTCATGCCATGCCTCGGGTGAGACGCTCTGCTCTCCGAGGTAGGGTGAAAATGCCGACGTTGTGCTAGACTACTGCAGAAACCTTGTTGGCCTCTACCCTGAACCTGGGTCTTTCACAGAGACCTCCTTTTTCACCAAAGAATGGTATCGTTGCCGGGACCTGAAAACTCATTTAAGAGTTAGATCATGGTATTGTGGATCTCTGAGAGGGAACTAGTTATTGGTGGCTCATGCATGGAGGACTCAATTAGAACTGAAGTGGAAAAATTATGACAGAGTTGGAAGAGTAGTTACGGGAGTTGTTATTTAGTTTAACTCAGTTAAGTGAGTTAAACTCAGTTGAGCTAGTTGTATCTAGTCTAACTGAAAGATACACTAGTGAGAGTTTAGTGAGTTAATTAGTTAATTAATTCACAACTAATAACTCACTAACAACTGAACAAATAGAGCAGTCAACTACTTGCATGTCAGTTCCAATGGAGACCCAGTGAAGAGATAGGTGAAAGGGTGAGATGGACTATCTGTTGTGACTATAGTGATGTATTAAATGCATCTAACACACATTGGAGATGCCAATGAGGATTACGCAGTCAAGGCAAGGCCAATTCGAATTCATTCAGGGGTCTTCTTCAACAGGGATTGTGCAGTGGAGGCAGGTTGTCGAGAGGCAAGAAATTGGTGCATAGATATGCAATTTTCTGCATGACAGTGTGTAATGATTGTTGATTGTACTAAGAGCTTGATGTACTAATATTTGTATGAGATTATTACATAATCCATTGATATACATAATATATGATAGTTGGGGTTTTTAGCTTTAAGCTTTCCCATTAAACAACTGTGTTTATGTGCGATTGATTTTTTTCACATGTGTTTGAAATTGAGTTTTAATTTCCGCATGATTAACAGTGGAAGGATTCTATATTTAGCAAGAAGATAAATATTGTTAGATCAGGGGAATCCGGTAATACATCAGTATTAATAAATTTCTACACGAGTAGCACTCCATTGGTTAGATATTGATTTGACCCAAGCAATATATTTTTGGGTACAATCTACCTTGGAAGGATACATTGTGGAATTTGCAGCTGAGTGTTACCAGTCCTTTACAAAAGTCGAAGATATATTCAAATCTAGATTGCGGGGAGAACTGTTGAAGGAAATCCCGTTGTGGATCAAAGCTTTAATGGTGGATGAGGGGTTGATGGCATTTCAAAATTATGAGATGGAGACTTAAACCTCTAGTACTGGGGGAAGGAGCTTAGGGAAACATGCTATAAGTAAGTAAGAAGTGGAATAGGGATATTGTAAATTTATGTAGATGTTCTATGCTTGATGAAACTTTACCTTTTATTACAACAATCACATAAACAATCAAGTAAAATGATGATAGAACATACCAGTGGATCTATAGAAGACAACCCAGAAACAGAAGAATGTGTTGGTGCGTTATGGTGGTCAACGGGATGCTTCAACTAGAAAAGTCTTCTTGGTCGGCCAACCCAGCTTGTGTCACAACAGCTCTCAAATCAGTGACCCAGTCAACTCAAATTCAACCCCAGAAAAGTCAACGCTGTCCAGAAAAGCCAATGTAGGGCAACAACAATAAAATCAACAAAGCTTAGTCTTCGGTCTACCTTTTGACCTCGTTTTTTGTGCCAATGAGTACGGCCTTCCAAAATCAAACTCTCCACCAAATTTCAGGCCTTTTGGACCACGCGTTGACCAAACTCAACGCTGGTCAAACTAGTGTGGAAACCCTAGCTGCGGTGAGCTGCAATAAATTTCGATCAACCCTTGCTGCAGTAAATCGTCCTCTTTCCCACGTGTGAACCGAATTTGCCTCCAAGGAGTTCGTACTAAATCAAAAGAGAATATGTGTGTGTTGAGAGTGAGTGAAATGATCTCCAACGTTGACTGTATATATATCCATCATTGAGGTGTGTGACACATCTACTGGGGGTGTAAAACCTTAAGGCCGACCTGCACATATTTGAAATTATTAAAAATAAATTCAAAATAAATGTTCCGCTCATCAGATTCAGATCAATTTTATATCGATCTTACACCTCTCCGAAAGAGGAACCCAATAAAAATATTGGTATCTTCATTTAAGCATCACAACATGGATTTTGGATCTAGTTGTCCAATTTTAACACTCCCTCTCAACCAGGGAGAACTCCATCCACCTGTGCAAACAAACATCGTGCGTCATCCCGTCGCAACTTGCTTTTCTAGCCTCTTTATTTCAGAACAGAAGTGGGTCAGTCACAAAGACATCATCCCCCGGCTGACAGATTCAGCCCAGAGGTCTGAAACCTCTATCAGACTCACAAAGAGTCTCATACTAACCCGAAGTTGGTTTACCTGACCTGAAGTCAGTTGGAGGTCCGAAACCTCACTATACTTGATCCCAGATCAAGTGGTTGGACCGACGTGCCATCCTAGATAGAGAGTATGGAAATCTCTGATGTGTCCATTAATCTTTGCTACTAGTCTCTAGCTTTTCCCACCTCATTAGCCAAATGAGAGGTACTTCCCATGAGCCCTGAACTCAATGGGTAGGATGCATACGGGGCACAGATAATGAGAGGTGAACCAACTCAAACATCATAACGGTGGGGCAGAAGCACCACAAGGTTTGGCAAGCCTAGCCTCGTGAGTGCTTATAGCTCCGAGAAGTTATCCCCAAAGCCCCCCAGAGCTCCCAGAGCTCATCGTCCAATAGGACCCACATCATAAGGTCGTTCCACAATACCAAGACTCTCATGGAAGGTTAGGAACTTGACCTTCCCCAGGGGCTTTGTGAGAATATTCGCGACATGCTCATCAGTTCCTGTATGATCGAACCTTACGGCGCCTTGCTGTACCATATCCCGGATATAGTGGTACCTGATATCAATATGCTTGGATCGATCGTGGAACACTGGATTCTCGGACAAGTGAATCCCACTCTGGTTATCACAGAGTATCATGGTGGTATATAGCACATGTCCGAGCAGCTCACGAAAGAGCTTTCACAACCAAACTGATTCACAACAGGCCATACTTGCTGTAATGTATTCGGCCTCGACGGTGCTCAAAGCCACCGACTTCTGCTTCCTGCTCATCCATGAGATCGAAGTAGAACCAAGATTGAAGAAGCATCCCGATGTGCTCTTATGATCCACCACACTGCCAGCCTAATCGGCATCAGTATATGCAAGGAGTGTCATGCTCCCGACAGTGTATCTCAGCCCATGGTTTATCATGCCCCGAAGGTATCTCAGAAGATTTCTGGCACCAACCCAGTGAAAGTGATGAACCTCAACCATCTCTTGACTCAAAGTGTTCATTACAAAACATATATATGGATGGGTGTTCACTAAGAACATCAGGGGCCCTATGAGTTGACAATACTCAGTAGGATTTGATAATACGAGCCCAGCAGTGCTACCAGTCAACTTCTTGAAGTTGAGTTCCATTGGTGTTGACACGGACTTGCAGTCCACCATACCAAATATTTCCAGAAGCTTCACAATTTATTTTCCTCGAGAAAGGAAAATCTTGCCAAGTCTCTGCCAGACCTCCAAGCCTAGGAAGTAGTGCATCAATCCTAGGTCCTTCATCTCAAACTCAGCAGCAAGCTCCCTCTTGCACTGATGAATGAGAGGATCAACACCTGTCAGGAAGAGGCCATCCACATACAGCACCAGGATGAGAGGTTTTCCCTTGACAACCTTGAAGTAAAGGTTCAGATCAACATTACTTCGAGTGAAGCCCAGCTTCATCAAGTAGCTATCTATCCTCTTGTACCAAGCTCTGGGTGCTTGCTTCAGCCCATAGAGGGCCTTCTTCAACCTGCAGACATGGGTATCTTGATCCTGGACTTCGAACCCCAGAGGTTGCTCCACATATACCTCTTCCTTTATCGCACCATGCAGAAATGAGGTCTTCACATCCATCTGATGAAGACCCCATCCTTGCATAGTAGTAAGGGATATAATAGATCAAATGGTGGTGTATCGGGACACAGGTGCAAAAATGCATCATAATCTATGCCTTCCTTTGAGAGAAGCCACGAGCAATGAACCTTGCCTTAAATTTTTCAAAACTTCCATCAAATCCATGCTTGATCTTGTAGTGCCATTTCGAGGTGACAACTGCTTTATCCTTTGGTCTTGGAACCACATCCCATAAATCATTCTTCATATTGGACTCATACTCTTCGTGCATAGCATCCTTCCAGACTTGATGCTTTACGACTTCCTCAAAGGATCCAGGCTCAGATTTTACAATAGTACTCATGGCTGCTAGATACCCTTGGTATCTACTTGGCTTCTTGCTTTCACGGAATGTCCCCCTTGGGGTAGCATGTCCCTCAACATCCTTGAGAGTGTCCCTGAGCCATGATGGTCTCTTTCCTAGTGAAGAAGGTGGATCAATTGGGTCCATCTATCCTTCAACATCAGGCAATGTTTCATCCTTCAGTTCCTCTTGATTTCCAGGCCTTGCTTCATTATCTTCCTCAGATCTCGGAAGATTGACTACTTTCCTCAGGGAAGTATCTTCATCAAAGGTGACATCGTGGCATATCTCCACTTCATTTTGACCAGGCACATAGACTCTATAGGCCTTCGAAGTTTCACTATAGCCCACAAACATTCCTTTATTCCTAGAAGCATCCAACTTGCTCCTCTTTTCCTTCGGCACATGAAAGTAGACGGTACATCCAAAAACTCTAAAATGTGAGACATCAAGTTTCTTACCAGAGAAAACCTCTTCGGTAGTTTTGGATTCTAGAGCGGAATGCGGGCATTGGTTTTGTATGTACATGGCAGTGTTCGCAGCTTCAACGCATAGAAACTTCGGCAGACCTTGGTCACATAGCATGGCACAGGCAGCTTCCACAATGGTCCAGTTTTTTCGTTCAGCAACACTATTTTGATTGGGAGTATAGACAGTTGTGGTCTCCCTCTTAATGCCAGCTTCTATACAAAAGTCCTTGAACTCATTTGTCTCATATTCAGTGCCATTATCAGTTCTCAAAATCTTGATCTTTTTCCTTGTCATATTTTCCCCCAAGGCTTTGAATGTACAGAACCACATGAAAGCCTCATCCTTCTTCTTTAAGAAGTATATCCAGGTTTTGCGAGAGAATTCATCTATGAACGTCATATAATATGAACATCCTCCCAAGGATGTCATGGGTAGCATACCAGATAGATCAGAACGGATCAATTCCGAGACATCAGATGTCTTTGTGACACTAGAGGGGAAAGGTCCCCTTGTATGCTTTCCTTCGGCACAACCCTTACATACACCTTCATGATTATTTGGAAAATCGGGCATCTCTGTCACCACCTTCCTTGCTTCGGGAAGGGCTTTGTAGTGAAGGTGTCCAAACCTTCAGTGCCATAACTCAGTTTGTTGAATAGTATCACATGTCATTGCTCCCAGCGGACTTCCTCCAACCTGGTAGAGTGTATCAACTTTAAACCCTATCGAGATAGCTTCCTTGAAGCTCTTCTTCCACATGAGCACCTTTCCATCAATGAATGCCACACTGAAACCTTTGTCTTCCATGGCCAATATTGACACAAAGTTCTTCTTCAAATTTGGTACATAGAGTACATCCTGCAAGTGAAGGACTTGACCTTGAGACAACTGGAGGGTCACAGCCCTGTCCCTTTCACGGGATATGTGGCATTATCTCCAAGGATGATTTCCAGATTAGTATCCTTCTCAATCATATCAGAAAGTGTGACGCAACAAAGACTGAAAGTCAGCTTTTTCTTTCTCTAACCCCTCGTTCTTTGACTCCACGTGGTCTACTTACATTTTCCTCTCAAATTCGCGAAATTTGACAAATAAACATTATCCACAACCTTTACTATTTTATTTATATCTCCTGGTATATATATATTCCCCGAACTTTTATAATCAAATTTTAACCCTTCGAACGCGTATTAATGCCGACACCCTGTTTAACCAATTGACTATATAATAGACCTTGGTGATTCAATTCATATCTCCAAATTTTATATTTCTCCACCTTACAATAGGTTGTCACTCGACGGAATATTAACAGCCCAACACGTTATAACCAAGTGACTTTGTAATAAACCCGTGGCTCCGGCCCCACCTATATATCAATAATCCAATCAAATTCGCACTTCGTACCTGGGGTTAAACTTCGTGCATCTTTGTCGACCAGCCACCGTCCGATGGCTCCTTCCCAGATCAACGGTCTACCACGATATCGCTCGGCATCCAACGTCGAACTTTAACGTGCGATGGCGCGCTTTGAACGGCGGTTTTCGTGGGTCTTCCCTTGCCACGCGTCGACAGTTCTATGGAATCGCTCCTCGACCCGGAAATACCGCTTTCACACCAAAAGCGGTGCGATATGGGCAATCCGCTTTTGTAATTCCGCTCGTGGTTTCTAAACAGTGACTAACCAAGGTTCGTCATCGGGTTTGCGTTCTCCTTCATTAGTTCCCCGTTTGTTAACTAAGGTTCTGACCCGGTTAGGAATTCCAATTAATCAATGAGCGAACGTAAAGTTATTTATTAAGCGAGATTCTATTATCATTAAACAGAGTTAAATGACCATGGGGTTTTCGCAGGCTTCCTCTGCTCGAGGGAAATGAGGGAAATAATAGACAGAGATGCGGAATCTATACAACAGTTCGATCACTTCGCAATTAAACAATCTCTTTGCAATCATGGATTCGAAATGACTCTATGGCAAACGCGTACAGAAACTATTTAATTGGAAGCAATTGTGAACACACATAATTTATTGTAGAAATCTCTCTTCGTCCTCCTCTCCTCTGCTCTCTATACGTCCGAGGGATTTCATTTATATACATCAACATATGTCCTTTTAGTTCCTCTATGAGGACCATTATGGTAATTCAAAATCCTAATTACAATTATCTGAAAACTAAAACATGACAGATGGACTAACTGAACTATTCGACTTCTACTAACTCTAACTGATCTAAATAAAACAGTCAGCTGAGGTATTGACACCTAGCTGTTACATTTCAATGATTTCGAACCCTCCTAGCCACAACATGTGGATAAAACCTCCTACATTGCTGGCTAGTGTCTAATGCCCCTACATCAAAGTGCTTCCTTGAACCCAGTGATATGCCTTGAGGCACGACTATCTATCAACCAGCCATCCATAATGTCGGGTGGGGATGTAACAGAGAGGGCAGATACAAGAATGTATTCATTTCTTTTATCAACAATATGTGATTCCTCATACCTGGATTTTCTTGACCTTTTGAAAGGTTGATCATTTCTGCCGGAGGAAGCCTTTCTTTTTCCCTTGAACTTGTTGTTCCTTTGATTTCCATTCCTCCAATTGTTGTTGTCATCACCATCGGGAGAATCCTTCTTGAAAGGAAATTCTCTAGCATAGTGACCAAGCCTATGACAAGTGAAATACTTGCCCTTCTTTCCTTGGGCCCCTGCTTTTCCCTTATTATTTGGACCACCAGAGTTCTTCTTTCTAGAATGAGAAGCGTATGCAGCATTTTTTCCATTTCCATACTCCTTCATTCTTGATTCTTCTTGAAAGCATCTTGACAGTACTTCGTCAAGGTCAGGTATCACATTATTATTTAGAATGGTAGTGTTGAACACATGCCATTCAGATGAGAGCCCTCCAAGTGTGGTGAGTAACATCTCTCATTCAGCTATTTTCACCCCAATAGCTAGCAGATTGTTCCTGATTTCAGTCAGCTTCATAAAGTATGATTGGACAAACTCATCCCTGCCTTTCTTCAGATTCTTCAAATGATTCTTGAAGAATAGTACTTGATTCGTATTGTTGGCCTTGAAAACGAGGATCAATTTATCATACATCTCTTTGGATGTGCCCAAATCAGAGATGTAGGCCACCAGGCTTTTATGAATGGATTCCCTGATCATCAGCTTTGCTTTGATCTCCCCCTTCTTGTACTTTGTTTTGGCAGCAGCAGTCACAGTGGATGGAGGTTCTTGGATTTTACCCTGCACATAGTCCATGACATCTTGGTCTTCCAATTTGAGATCCAATATCATTTTCCAAGCATGGAAGTAATCCTTCCCAGTAAATTTGTCTTCCTCCTTGAAGCTATAGCTTGTGGAACCCATTATCCTCTCCGGTGATTACTACAAATAGGGCTTGTCTTCACCTCAGCTCTGATACCATGTAAATTATGTAGATGTTCTATGCTTGATGCAACTTTACCTTTTATTACAACAATCACATAAACAGTCAAGTAAAATGCTAATAGAACATACCAGTGGATCTATAGAAGACAAACCAGAAACAAAAGAATGTGTTGGTGCGTTACGGTGGTCAACATGATGCTTCAACCAGCAAAGTCTTCTTGGTCGGCCAACCCAACTTGTGTCACAATAGCTCTCAAATCAGTCACCCAATCAACTCAAAGTCAACCCCAGAAAATTCAACGTTGTCCAGAAAAGTCAAAGCAAGGCAGCAACAATAAAATCAACGCAACTCAGTCTTTAGTCAACCTTTTGACCTCTATTTTTGTGCCAATGAGTACAACCTTCCAAAATCGAACTCTCCACCAACTTTCAGCCCTTTTGGACCATGCGTTGACCAAAGTCAACGTTGGTCAAACTAGCGTGGAAACCCTAGCTGCGGTGAGCTGCAGTAAATTTCGGTCAACCCTTGCTACAGTAAATCGTCCTCTTTCCCACGTGTGAACCGAATTTGCCTCCAAGGAGTTCGTACTAAATCAGAAGAGAAGATGTGTGTGTTGAGAGTGAGTGAAATGATCTCCAACGTTGATTGTATATATATCCATCATTGAGGTGTGTGACACATCTGCCGGGGGTGTAAAACCTTAAGGCCGACCTGCACATATTTGAAATTATTAAAAATAAATTCAAAATAAATGTTCCACTCATCGCATTAAGATCAATTTTATATCGATCTTACACCTCTTCAAAAGAGGAACCTAATAAAAATATTGGTATCTTCATCTGAGCATCACAACATGGAGTTTGGACCTAGTTGTCCAATTTTAACAGATATGGATTCTGAAACCTCAAGTAGATTGAGAGAGCGACGAGCACATCGGAGGGCACAAATTTCTGAGAAGTGGCGGGAAAGGGTGATGAAAGAGTTTGAGAAGCAGGAGAGTAATTGAGAGGACAAGGAAAAGGCACCGCAGATGACAAAGGAAAGGGAAGGTCAGATGGGATCCCAAGGAATAGGAGGGACCATCAAAGAAGTTAGGCAAGTGTATAGGAGCCCAACACGAAGAGAAAAGGGAGAAAAGTCCAATGTGGAGGATGCGCGCCCCGAGGAGACATCCGATGTGGAGTTGCATGTTGCGATGGAGCGACTATTCAGAGAGAGGCTGACACCCATAATGCAAGGTAATCCTATTCCCCAAAGTTCAAGTAGCTCTAGTCCCAACCTTCCCTTAGTACTATATCATCCACCTGATAAAAATTTTTTAAGTTACGAGAATTTAGCAAGTTGAATAGTGTTAAGTCCACAGTACAAATATCTACTAGTTAAAGTTTTGGCAATAGAATCTCTCAGCCAGGAAGTAGAGGTTTTATTTTAGTACCACCCATATAAGGAAATATGGTAGTATCGTTCACCCGGTACCCATAATTCTCCGAGAGAGGTAACGATGATGTGGAGCAACACTAGTATCTCTGTGAAGCAATATGGAGGGCTCGGCATACACCAGAGGCAGTTAAGTTGATTGAGTTCCAGACTACTCTAAGAGAGAGACCTCTTCGATGGTTCACTAAATGGTCATAATCTCATCCAAACCCAATAATAGATGATGTGAAGAAAGAATTTGTCAAAGAATTTAAATTACGTCAAACAGATCAGCAAGGATTGTATGAGTTGTGGGAAAACAAGCAGCCAGAAGGAGAAACGGCTTGGGACTTGATGAGAAGGTTAAAGGATGCAATTGGGAAACTAAGTTACCCAATCGATCCAAATCACCAACAATATTGGTTATTAAAGCACTCCTCCCGTTAACAAGAACTCCACTGACACAACAGAAGATTGATACCCTACAAGATGCCCTTGAGCAAGCCATGAAGATATAAGCTATGGCGAGGTATCCACAAGAGTTCAGAGGAAGGGAAACAATACAAGACCCTTCCATATTAGGGCTACAACATCAAATAGTCATTTTAACGATGAATTTGAAAGACATTTAGCCGATATGACCTGCAAGGCCCGACGTGTGGTGTACCCATTGCCTGATGGAGGGACACGTGGCCACAGAATGCCCGAGGTTGCGGGGGAAAAATGCAGGAACTTCAGCAACAGGGACATAGGGGGCTCCACTAGTTGGGGGAGTTGCGTAGATAAATACTCAAGGATTGTACCAACCGCAACCCCACTTTCCAGGGTTCCCTACTCAACAGAATCAGACCGCAACCGACTACTATGAAATATGCAAAGGCATTGGTCATCCTCCACGAATACGTCCAATTTTGAAAAAATATTCCAATGTTCCAAACAATACATACTGTGAATTTTGCGCTTCTACAAGGAATAATATAGAGCAATGTAGAGCCCTCGATGCATTGGCAGAACGACTGGACAAACCATCTTATAGAGTGAATGAAACTCCAATGGGCCGAGGAGGAGGAATGAGAGGTGACAGAACCGGAGGAAGAGGACCAGTAAGGTGTTATAATTGTGATCAAGAAGAACACGTAGCAAGGGAATGTATGCTACCCAAAAGACCATGGTGCTCTCAGTGCAGAGTTAACACACACGCAACTAAAGACTGTCTATAATTGATTAAGAGATGGGAGGAAAGAGCTAGACAAAGAGGAGCTAATATGGTAAATGAAAAACTGAGAATAGTAGAAGCTGAGCCCATGCAAAGTGTGGCCATAATAACCCGGGGATGAAAAAAAACAGGGGAGGATGCACAAAGTATGGACCCAGTAAAGCTGATCAAGCCTGCATGTCCAAAGAACGCTTTCAAACCGAATAGACAAAAGCAATATTTTAAGGAGGCAGTGGAAAAATTTTCCTAGATAGGGGGGAGTAGAGGTATTGAGCTTCCACATCTGACCTTCGAAAAAGAGAAGGAGACTCATACAAGTACATTGATTGAGGAATGGTTCCAACTGTTCCTGAAAATTATAACCAATGCACCAATGTTGGAACAACTAAAGCAAAATCTAGAGTTGGTGGTGCAGGAAAATGCAGAACCAGGAGAGTCAAAAAATTCAATAGAAAAATACATAAGATGGATAAAAAGAAACAAGATAAGAACCGGAAAGGAATTCTGTGTGAATACTCAAGTAGCGAGATTTCAAATCAAAGACATAATGCTCGATCTAGGATCAGATGTCAACATTCTAGCTAGAAATACATGGGAAGCACTAGGGAGGCCAAAGTTGACATACTCGCCAATACAACTCCGAATGGCAAATAAATATTGTATTTTACCCATAGGGAGGCTAGAAGAGGTCAAGGTTGATGTCATGGGAGTGAAAACATATACAGATTTTGAGGCGATAGACATCATGGGGGACAAGGATCCCTATCCTGCTTTACTAGGGATAGATTGGGCCTTCAAGAATTATGCAGTGATTGATTTGAAAAAATAATTGATGATACTTGAAGACGAGGAAGTCAGGGTGATTCAGCCACTTGACCCATATCAAGGGCCCCAATATACAAAGACTGTTGACAATAGAGAGGATGCTCAACTTATCGATCAACTTTACCAGATGATGGCAGGGAAGAGGGAAGATTATATCAATCCAATAGCATGAGGGACCATAAGCTGGAGAAGTGTTCAAAGTTCATATTTTGGATCAGAAATAGCTTGGGATGATTGGAAACAGGGAGGATATGAAACCAACACTAGAAGATGTGCTAACATTCGGGGTATCAACTGGATTGGAACCGAGGTAAGAGGATATGTGACTCTATCAAATATGCATGTTGTAAATAAATTTATTGAAAAAGCAGAAGAAAAGGTACTAATAGAACATAGAGTCCCTCTTATGGATGTAGCACTACAATCCACGTCAGCAAGTTGGTGGGTCAACCATCGCAACTCTCTTCCGCAATGGGAAGATGTTGCAATAACATTAAGAGCTAGATTCCAAGAAGTTGTTGGACCACAATTCATCGAAAAGTACCAAGGTGACTCTAACCCAATATAAAATTTAAATAATTGTGAGTATAGTTGGAAGAAAGCAGAGTATCCAGAATCTCTGTGGATGCACAATTTATACATTCACTGGACACAATTCCACAGGCCTGGTATTTGACGGAGGAAAAGAAGAGAGGAACGAGCACTTGGCGAGTAGTTGTGGAAAAGTTTACGCAACATATTTCTTTCAAGGGAGACACAAAATCAATTATAGATGCACTCCAAGCCATCAAAAGAGTACTATTTTTTCCAGAGATTCAGGAAGATGAAGAAATACCGCTCTCAAAACATAAAATCAAAGAGTCAGTAACATGCAAAAGGATAGATTGTGAGATGGATGATGATGATTTAGAGAATCTCTAAAACTTATACTTTGAAGAAAAAGAAGGGGAGCGAGATATACAGGAGGAACCAACCACAAAAGGACTACATTTGTTACCCTTGAAGACTAAGAAGCTGAACATTGGAAGCACGAAGAAACCCAAAATCGTGTCTATTGAGGATTACTGGGATACAGAAACAACCAAAGAAATCTTCGACCTACTACAGGAATATGAAGATTTATTCCCATCTTCAGTAGCAGAGCTAAAGGGAATAAAAGGGGACATGGGGGAAATGTGCATAGTCTTAAAGCCAGATGCAAGACTAGTAAAACATAGGCCTTACCGCCTAAATCCAAGAGTAAAGGAAAAATTCAAAGCATAAATAGATAAAATGCTAAAAGCAGGCCTAATTTTTCCAGTTGAGGAATCAAAGTGGGTCAGTCCCATTGTAATACAAAGCAAAAAGAAGAAATCCAAGATTAGAGTATGTGTGGATTACAGAAGCCTCAACAACGCATGCATTCATGATCCATTTCCTACTCTGTTTAGCGATGAGGTTCTCAACAATGTGGCAGGAAGTGAAGCCTATTCATTCACAAATGGATTCTCAGAATATCATCAAGTGAGAATAGCAGAAGAAGACAAAAGGAAGACCACTTTCACAAACGAATGGGGATCGTTTTCATACCATGTCATGCCCTTTGGACTGAAGAATGAACTAGCGGTGTTTTCACGAATAGTGATAGCAACATTTAGGGATTATATCCATAAGTTCCAAGAGGTATACATGGATGATTGGACAGTTTACAGCTTACTGAAGAATCATGCAAATTTTCTCAGAATAATGTTTAACAGATGCAGACAACTCCAAATCTCCTTCAACCTTAAGAAATGCATCTTTGCAGTACCCTTTGGGACACTTATGGGACATCTTGTTTGTAAGCATGGTGTTTGTGTGAATCCAACAAAAGTAGCGGTCATTGTTAATATAGAAGCACCAAAAACTATAAAACAGTTGAGATCACTACTTGGACATACAGGGTACTACAGAAGATTCATCTACAACTATGCAAATATTACAGTACCATAAAAAATATGTTGCAGAAGTCAGAGCAATTTATGTGGAGTGACGAATGCACTAACGCCCTCAACACATTGAAAGAAAAGCTAGCAAGTGCACCCATCTTGGTTCATCCCAACTAGGACAAAAAATTCCATGTTCATATTGATGCCTCTAGTATTGCATTAGGAGCAGTGTTAGCTCAGCCAGGAGAGACTTCTGTTGATCACCCAGTATACTTTGCAAGCATGAAGTTATCTACAGCTGAAAGGAATTACACAACAACAGAACGAGAAGCTCTTGCGATGGTGTACTCTCTTTAGAAGTTTCATCATTACCTACTGGGAGGTACGTTCAAATTCTTCACTGACCACTCAACATTGAAATACCTGGTTAACAAACCTGTGCTTGAAGGAATAATTTGAAGATGGCTCCTACTATTCCAGGAGTTCACTTTTGAAGTGATAGTAAAACCAGGAAGGTTAAACGTAGGTCCTGACCATTTATCAAGGTTGGAGAATGGGGAGAACGGGGGATCCCTTGATGATCAGTTGCCGGATGCTGATCTCTTCAGAGTAGAAGCCATACCAGATTATCTAGATCAGATAGCAATATATCTGGCCACATGACAGTGCCTAACAGAATACACGACAACTCAAAAAATACATTTGGTGGTGAAAGCAGTTGAATATTAATTGGTAGCATAACAATTATATAAAATGGGATTTGATCATGTCTTGCAGAGATGTGTCATGGACCATGAAAGGGAGGATATCTTGTGGGAGTGTCGTAGCGAAGTTGCGGGAGGCCATGTAGGCGCAAAACCCACCACAAGGAAAATACTACAAGCAGGGTTATGGTGGCCCACAGTTCATAAAGATAGTAAAGCATATGTAAAAAAATGTGATGTATGTCAAAGAACAGGATGTCCGTCACACCAGGATGAGTTACCACTGCAACCTGTAAGAGCACTGCAGCCATTTGAAAAATGGGTCGTTGACTTCGTAGGGCCAATTTCATCAATGACAAGACATTCACAGGCAAGGTACATAATAACCGCAATGGATTATCTCACAAGATGGGCAAAGGCAGCTCCAGTAAAAGACTGCACAACAGACACACCAACCAGGTTCATTTTTGAGAATATCATTAGCAGATTTGGCTGCCCTAGAAGCCTAACAAGTGATCAAGGTACACACTTCATTAATACAACAATCAAATCTCTGTTATATAACTTTATGGTACAACATCACAAAATCAACCCATACAACCCGCAAGCAAATGGAACCGTTGAAACATTCAATAATATCTTAGAAAAATGACTCGCCAAGATATGTAAGCCAACCGGAATGACTGGGATGAAAGGATACCAACGACATTATGGGCATACAAAACAACTGTAAAAAGGTTGCACAACCAAACTCCATTCCAGCTGGTGTACGGGAGAGAGGCGGTGGTACCTGCTGAATTTATCATACCGAGTCTATTAATCACTTCAACAGTACATATGAAAGAAGAAGACTCAATCACTGAATGCCTCCATGAGCTACAGGAGCTTGAAGAAGAGATATTCCTAGCAGATTTCCATCAAACAGTGCAAAAGGAAAGACAGAAAGCTTGCCATAACCGTCACATCAAGCACAAAACTTTCACTATCAGAGGGAAAGTCCTGTTGTACAACATCAAATTTCAAAAGTTCCTAGGAAAACTCAATATACAATGGATGGAACCATACCATGTCATAGAAATTAAAGATTCAGGCGTGGTTAGACTGGCGCAACTAGATGGCCAAATACTGCAAGGATGGGTGAATGGCGCAAGCCTGAAACCCTATCAAGAGTAAGTTCCACTATTTATTCCTTTCAAATAACTCTTGCAACCGAGAGTAGTCAGTAGGGTAGAATATAAATAGATAGATTCAATAACTCTCTCACAATAATGGCAGTTAATTTTCAAATTCGGGTGATCCATGAGACATGGAATAGGAATCCTAATAAAAAAGCATCACAATAACGCATTAAACAATTCCACCTATTGCGATGCGGAGACCACATCGCAACCAATTAGGGGGTTGGGGTAGCGTCTAGCGTGTCATCCGTGTCAGAAATCCAAGCGTGTCAAATATCATTCCGTCATAATAACCCATCATACCGTTGTTAGTCCGTAGGATCACCCGAATTTGAAAATTAACTACCATAATTAGTAACACCCATATCGTATTAAATTTTCCATATTAAGCCATAATTATTACCCATCAAGTCTACCCAAATCCCGAAGCCACAGTCAGCAATGTCAGAAAACACCTCACCGCGGTAACTAATCGCAGGATTATAGCCGCGGGAGAGACATAAAAAATTTAATTAGTTATGAGGTCATATCAACCTCATTCGTGTCGGTAGCATTACTTAACCTGCATGAAAGAAGAAAAGCACCAGAATGTTGGAAAATTCCGAGTTAGAACAAACAGAAATAGCTACAACAACAAGAAAATTTTCATCAAAGGAAGTTCAAACGAATAGACTAGCAGCAGGAATTCACAGCAATAGATCAGAAACATCACTTCAGGTATACAGAAGAAGAACGAAGATGATGAAGGTAGCAAAAACAATCGTCGAGCTCGAGCTCGATGAGAGAATTCAGAGGACAGAATCATTGATTGGCAAGTATGACAATGCTTCATTAATTGATACAGATTTCACGGACTCCTATCAATTCCCAGCGATGAAGCGACAAGTATACATAGAAAATTATGCCACAAAGGGAGGAGGGGAAGCAGCAAGGATGAATCTGGAATCCAGAGGTATTCAAAGATCGACAATACTGAACCTCAGGAATCTCCCAGTGTTTTGAGCAATAGGAGCGACAATGCAGTATACAAAATTCCTGATGAGCAGATTCCAGAACGGATCATTGTGGCTGATGAGAGAAATACCTATCCATGCAGAGGACATCAGTAGACTTACCGGATTACAAGAAGAGGGGAATGACGTCTCAACGACATTACAGAATGTGTCCAAGAGAGCCAAGAAGTTAGGGGACTGTGATTATTATAATAAGTATGAGACCAGAAGAGGAGGGAAGGGAGTGAAGATAAACCTCGTCGACAATCCAGCAGTGAAATTTGACTGCTATCTAATAGCGGGTAAAACAATGAGGCATTACACCAAAGGCGAATGCACCCTCGACACCATATCAATCGCGGAACACTCCATCCAGGGAGCCTAGCTAAACTGGTGTACCTTCCTATTGAACGAACTGTTTGAGGTCTGTGAGGATAATTACAAGTGAGCCACAAGATTCATTTATGGCTATGTCGTTATGGCATTTGCGATGTCGAAATGGACTCACCCAGGGATAAGGAAGCTCACAGAAATCACGAGCGACCAACCAATGGCGTTAAGATTTACACATTGGAGAGTATCAGGAGATCCCAACACCAAGGGGGTCAATGAGGAGGCTTTCTCATTCTGGTACAGGCAGATGGTAGATGTGGTGGGGAGCCAACAAAGGGTTCCGAGAGACTTGTTGGATAGATATTATTCGTAGATATGGTTCAAGGTAACCCACAAGAAGACCTATATCAAACCTAATTGCATGGATGAAACCACGTTCCGAATGCGACCATTAAAGTTTCAGGTAAAATAAAAATCCTTCCACATCGAAGTCTATTCGTGGCCAGGAGTTGCGATGGAGATTAGAAGCGGAATACCCCATTATTCCTTCGAGGCTGTGTTGTCAAAATCACTCCCAGGGGAGTCACCAGAGGAAACAACGAGGAGGATTTCCCAACTGCAGCTACGACCCTTATTGGACCAGCTCGATGCGAGGGTGAAGGACTTCAATCTGGTAATCAAAAATCTCACAAGTGCCTCTACTGTGTTTCCTTATTTTTCTGATTTCCAGTCTTTAAATTCTACATCACCATCCACAATAACCCCTATCGTTACTACCTTCCACCATGTTCAACTCACCTCCAGCAACCACAGCCACCCTAATTTGCAAGAGCAGGGCACCCAAGCCCAAGAAAGCATGAATTATAGTGCCTAAGCAAATAGTTGATCTTACCGGGGAAGATTAGACCCAACCTATGGATACATGAGTACCATTTCAAGAAGAGCCAGAGGTTACGAACTAAGTAACCTCTGCACTACCTATATTTGATCTGTCCTTGATTCTAAACATTAATACATTGTCTCCACCTCATACCCATAACTCATCACCACATGCTTCATTCACTTCCAAATACCACTCCATTCACACTCCATCCACCTTAGTGACTATCTCAGACCCAATAAAGCTAGCCAACAAGACAAATGGTGACACCGAGGTATAAGTTAACTCGGGTATGGTTGGAGTACCCGAGGTTGACCAACCCTCCGTGGGAAAAGACACTTTCATAGAACTATTAGTTCAAGGCAGATCTTTTACTTCAGATACAACGCCCTCATTAACAGAGCTGAACCGTTTTCAGCAAGCCAACCTGATACTGCAATAGTTTCTACCTACCATTAGTACGAATAACCCAAAACCTCAGCTGCCACAACAGAACCAAACAATATCCCCACAAGAGCACTCAAAGAGATCAATTTCCAGTGGGCAATGCCTTAGAGAAAGACAACCAACCCAGGACATGTCAGACGTCGAGAACATGCAGAGCTGGGGGGTTGGCCAGTTATACAAGTTCATCCAGCTAGCAGCACAGCAAGAAGAAGGGCTGCACAACGACCTCCAACAGTTGAGTAGCAACAACAGCAGGTCATCGCGCTTACTGAAGAGCGCAATCAATTTAAAGGGGAAAAGGATAATCTACAAGAGTAGTTGGAAAAGGTACATAAATCTTCAAAGACCTATGGCCGACAGTAATTTCCTAGGATAACAAAATGCCAGAGGACATATCAGCCTACTCAACGGTCGAAAGGTCCATCCGATTGAAAATGGCATGTGCAAATCTCAACACAGTGAACCAGGAGCTCAAAGAAACGCTAGCTGCCAGACCAACATTACCAGACCCTGCCATGGTATATGCTGAGAAGGTTACCGAGAAACAGAAGCAGTTAAACGGCATGAAGGAAACCGTGGGGACAACATTCAAAGAGGCCTATATCCTACTAAAGAATTTACATGAATGCTCCAACTCATTAACAATCAAATCCCACCCAATCTCAACATAACTTCAGTAAATTTCCCAAGAGATCAAAGAAGCCACTGATCCGGTCGGCATAACCCGACTGTACAACAAAGCAGAGGTGCTGGAAACCAAAATCTAGAAAATAGAAGAACACTCCGCTGCCATAAAGCAGGTCCCCAGAGAGCTAAAGCAACTAGTCAAGCAACAAGCAGAGGCAATACAACAGATGGCGGCCGAAGCTGAGCCGAAGATACACGAGGTATTCAGCAAGTTACCGCCTATAGCTAGTGAAACCGAGGCTGAAAGAGTCACCATCCACATAGAACAGTTAATTAAAGAGTGGGAACAGACAATCACTGAGTTCATAGAACTCAAGTCCTCAGCATTGAGCAAGGTTCTGGAGTTGGGGCCTTTGTTTGGATAGAGCGAAGAAGCATAAAAGGAAAAGTCAACCTCTGAAGCCGACAGACTAATGGAAGCCGAAACAACAGGAAAATATTGACTCGCGACGAGTCAATAGTGTGTGGTCGGGGCCTGTTGGGGCCTTTGTTTTGAAAAAAAAAACAGTTTTGAGTTGTAGAAGGTTGGAGGATAGGTGGCAGAACACAATCAAGGTAGACAAGGAGCTGTCACAGTTGCGGAAAGTCGGAAGATAGGTGGCACGGAAGTTATGGAGAATAGTGTAGATGGCAGATACGAGAGACAAGAGCAATCAGCAGAACTCCCAGTAATCAAGAAGAAGCCAAAAGCAGTAGAGCAAAAAAGAGGAAGGACTGACAGTCACACTGGCAGAGGAACAAATAGGTAGTCAGCCAGCGGAGGAGAGTTAGTTAGTCATTGCGACAGAAGGCCGATGGAGAGGGAAGAGCCATAGGAGAGCTCTATGAGAACTCTGTTATACTGAATCACACTGTAATAGAATCTGCGGAGTAGATGTATGTTGTTCTGATATTGGTAATGAGATGTAGTTGTTGCTGTGTGTAATGTTGTGAGTTGATTTTTAGTCATTTGCTTTTTTTCCCGAGGAAAAATTCGTAACTTTTCATTAACATAGAAAAATTACATGTTACATTTTACATATAATATCCATTCGTAGAGCATGGAAAAATATCTGTATCCTCACCAAGGAGGCATGTAGTTGCATGTATTAGTGCAAGTATGTTGCATGTGTCAAGTGCTAGTAATTCTAATATGATCCCGACTATATACAAAATATAAAGAAAACATACAAATATCTTCCAATAATAAATAAAGCTGATAATATCATCGGTCTAAGAGTCTCCAAAAAAAAATATATGAGTCTTTCAAAATGCAGTCAAGGAGTGAATGCTCCCATATCCTTGAAGTCATCAATGAACGGTTTGTGAAAATATCGATAAACCTGTTCCCCATCGTGTTCAGTGATGAACCATTTGCCCCATTCTAGCTCCGCGACTTCTTTGGAAAGCTTGTCTGCCACTTGGTTCCTCTGCCTGTAAATATGACTGACAGATATAGTGTCAAAATAAGGTTTCAGATGTAGGACCTCCCGTAATATGTTAGTCATTTGCTTACTATGAATGTATGCCCAGTTTAAATTTTGATTCAGCATTCTGAACATGCTTGATGAGTGATAGTTTATACAAAGATGTGAGATATGCTTGTTGCTTCCAAGTTTCCTTAGCTATTATTCATGGTTGTATTTTTTTTCTACATGATCTGTCTTCTAATCTTACTAAGGTCACGACATGCCTCGAGTGAGACGCTTTGCTCTCCAGAGTAGGGTGAAAATTTTGGCGTTGTGCTAGACTACTACGGAAACCTTGTTGGCCTCTACCCTAAACCTGGGTCTTGCCCAAAGACCTCCTTTTTCGCCAACAGACAATTTTCATGTTTCCTTTGATTGACAACGGAGGTGGGAAAAAGTTTGTTTCTGCAAGGGAAAATTGTTGTTCTACGTCTTCAAGGAAATTACAACATGATGGTGTCTACACAACAAGACAAGGTCTCTCGAGTCAAGGAAAAAGACTAGTTTTTGTGAAAAGCTCAAATTGATGAAAATGGGAAAATTCTAGTGGATTGAGACTAGAAGGGTGAGGGAATTTTACCCTCATCCACATATTCAACAATGAAAGATATTTGGGGGTCCAAAAGGCTTCTAGTAGGGAGGAATGATTAGGTGCTAAGTTTTATGCTCAAAAATCAAAGTTCTCAGATTGTCTCGAAAACTGAACGATCACGTAGTTCTTGTCGTTATGAATCTGACGCACTTCGTTTCACAAAAAGTGATCACCGTATGCTCTCGGAAACGCGATATGTTCACTTTGCTAAATAGGAAAATTTTATACAGGGGTGATAGGGATGTTGACTAGCCATCCGTACAGTTCAGTCATAAAAAGGTATATTCCAAGTAATATTCCCACAGATGGACCAAATAACATGTTACAAGTTTCGACATCAAATTGGTTGGTTAGTGTTGGGTTGTACCAATGAGGTCACGACATGTGGAAAGCCCAGACCTCATTGGTTTGACCCCACGACCTCCCCACTACCGGCGCCAAGCCATACCGCCTCCGCTACATGTTAATTCTTAACATGTATAGGCTCTGTAATATATTTAAATTTAACTTTGTTGTATGGTGGGGGAAAAGAGGGGCCATCCCTAGTCCATAAGACCACCAGCCAGGACCACTGGCGGGAGTTCCGAGCTTAATGTAGAGTTTAAGTTTTAAACACATTTGATTAAAACTTAATCCGATTTATGCGCCTGATCCATAAGTTAACTACGGATTAAGTTAAGCGCACAGTTAACACCTTAACCGCACTTAATTAGTGTGCTAAATCCACTTAACATTAATTGGCGAACCTCAAAATTAGGCGGAAACTACCAGTTTTAGTGGTAGTTAAGTAGTTTAGGGCCTAAGATAGTGGGGAAAATTAAAAAGGCCATAACTTTTGCAATTTTTGACCAATTTAGGCTCAGAAAGAGGCTAGCTGACCATTTTGAGCCATTTTGGACTCATTGGAGTAGGTTACAGGAGAAAAAGAGCATTGTAAACATGTCAATTTGACAATTTGAGCATAATATAGAGGCCCAAGTTATGGAAGTTGGACCAAGGAGATGTGGTCCAGGAGGGGTGAACTCCTTCATTAAATACCTCTATTAATGTTATGTATGGTGATGTTTTGTACTTTATTTGTTGTTGTTCAGCTCTTGTTTTTATGTTAAATTTCTCACTAAATTGACATGAAAAACACTCATGAGACTTGATAATTTGCAAGAGAACCTGAACCCTTAAGCACACATAAGACATTGAATTTATAATCTGAAAGGGTAATTATCACAACAACACTAACATACTCCATTCAGATCAATTAAGTAGGTCCAAGTTTTCTTATAGTCCTCAATCACAATAGTATTATATGATATCACTGTTTAGGTTATCTCAAAGGAGAAGGAATTAAATTATTTACCTAGTGCCATAATATTGCATTGAAATACAAGTCATATGAATTTCTCCAATGTGATTCTAAACATGGCGGGTGGATACTTCATGGTAATGATTTATTTTCATCCAACATAATCTAGGTAAGTCTAGGTGCCATGTGAATGACATTAAGTTGAGTTAGAATGATATAGACAATACAAGAATATCTCTTAAAGGCCACTAAAGAATGAGATTTATCTCTAATTTCTTAGAAATTTTCGTAAACGTGGAGGGTGGAGGCTTGAAGAAGTTTATAATTCCATAAAATAACATAACACCTTATATAACCATGACATGTGAAAGCACCAAGTTAAAAAAAAAAGGGTGACCATCGAAGTGTTGGTTTGGCGAATTTAGTATTCATCACGGGGAATTCATTATAAACCTCGAGGAAGGGAAGATTGTTAAAAGTATGAAGTGGTGAATGCCACTGGATAACTAGGAAAGTAGACGAGAAATTCCCAAAGAAACCTATTCAAGAAGGCAGAAAGGTACCACTAATAAGGGAAGGTAGTATTTCGACTCAATCTTGATAGTAAACAAAAACATATACACATGAGAATGACGATGTTTGGAATAGATAGTAACAATGTTACTAATGTATATCTCAATGTAAAAGTGTAATGCCTTTAGGGGTATATACAAGGAAAATAATGTGTATAGTCAAATATAAACATCAAGTATATGAAGACACCCCTTCAAGATCCAGGTGGGGAGTGTTTTATACCTTCATCGAGTGATGGAAAGGTTGTGGAAATATGTAACAACATAATCATATTGGTTTTGAAGAATTATATAGAAGTAAGTTATTATAAAACACATAATAAATGTGTGTGGATACAAAAGTGTTGAAAATACGACATAAAAGAAACAGATACGCAAATTCGAGTAATTACTATGACTTCTATTTAAGTATTATGAATGGGAAGTTCCCACTTTGAGTTCACAATAGATTATATTCCTGATTGGATATAGCTGTGAATAAAAATATTGAAAATGACTTGTGACAACAATTTGAGATTATTTAATGTTACTAATATGATTTTAATGCACGTGAATAGAGGTAAAGGTTGCAGGGGAAATGGAGGAGGCAAGACCTTAACATGAATACATGCATTCTGGAAAAAGGAAAAAAATATATAACATAATATTTCCCAGTTATACTAAAGCTCGTGATGATTTAGTTTTATATATATCAAAACTTTAGGAATATGAAATTGTTAACTCTCACACTATTGATGGGAACAAATGTTATAGGTAGTAATTGAAGGTGACTTGTTGGGCGAACTCCTTCATATCCCAAATTTTGTTCAAATTGAAGAAAAAAAGAAACAATGTACTTTCGGAACAACTACCTAAAGATGAGAAGGTAAATTGTAGAGCGGTTATCCAACACTAAGTACGAGAGTAGTGAATGGAGTATACACACCGAGGATGATGTAAATTTAAGTGGGGGGAGTATGTAATATCCCTTCGTTGCGGTAATAGACTTATTTTAAGATAACATTATGTCGATAGGCATAATGGGTGAAAAGAGGATGAAAAGAAAACTGTGATATGCTTATGTAAATAAATAATTTGAATTAATAAATCGGGAAGGGGGGTTGGAAGTACTTGGGAACAAAACACTAAAATATGGGATACTTGCCAAAGAAAACAAAATATAATCTCATCGGTGAATGAGATTGGAATATTATTTTATGATAGGAATTCTAGACAAGTTTAATGGATAGGAGAGAAATGTCCATTAAGCTGCTTAGCTAAGCTTGGAAAAAACCATAAAGCACATAAAATCCTAGATAATCTTAATGGATAGGAGAGAAAGATCCATTAAGATGCTTACCTGGGGAAAGATGCTAAGCTTAGAAAAGCATAAAAGTACTGCGGGAGAGAAAGGGGGGCTTTTATGGAAAATCCTAGGCAAGTGGATAAAAATGTTCCACAAAAGCGGGACGCTGCTAACATAAACTTTATCATTGAAAAAAAGGTATTAAATACCTGCGAAAGGGATCAATAGTGGGGATACTGAATCCTAGGAAAGATCATTTCAACTAGGGGGTGAACTAGAGGATATTAGTTCGAGGTTGGCTGGTAAACATAGTGAGGTTCCCAAGTAATGACTCAGTTAAGGTTTTGATGTCAATTTTAGTTGCAAGACATGTAGTATGCCATTCTAATTCATTTATGTTACTTTACTTGTCTTCATATCCTCATTATGAATAGTTGAGCCAGATACTATGCTTTATTAATGGGTGAATAAGAAGATGAGATGATGGCATGGTTAGTGACTTGATTATTAAGGTCTGAGATGGTAGAGAAATTGTTTATCTTATGGGAATTAGAACGATTTTAGATTGAAATTACCTTTATTACCCAAATGACATGTAAATTAACTTGTTAGATAGGAAACCGTGTTAAAATACTTTAGAATTGATGTACGAGGAAGTGCATAACAAGCGACTAACATCAATGGATACTAAAACCAAGAATAGATGCGATATTTATTTGAATAGTTTAAAACCATCCTTGAGGACCAAGGAGATTAAAGAGTATTGGTTGGTAGAAGTTTTAGAAGGTAATATTGCTATATGCTAGAATATACATGCCTGCAAATAAATTGAGCTGCAAAAGTGGAATAACTGTAAATGAAAAATAGGCACTTAGACACACTTATTTCCTAAAATCAATTATTTATAAACTAAGAAATCCTTTGATACATACTCTGGTTTCATATGTGTAGATATCTCATATTATACGATAGAAAGAGACTATCTTAGGGATACATGCTCATGGATTTTTGAGCCCAAGCTGCGTGGACCAATAAAATATTATTAATATATATGAGTTTTTTGACTGTTTGAGATAAATAAAGTAAATACTCATTTAATCCGAGACAGAACTAGTTACAAAACATACATATCTAGGAAGAAATGGATCATTCCACATTATAACTTTCAAAAGAGTTATAAAAATAATAAAATGGAATTCGATATTATTAAACATACACTCGGTAGTGAAAAAACATAAGAGATTCTTTAAGCATACACGAAGAATGTATATAATCTTATTAACAAGTTCAGGAAGACTAATATAATAACATGATCATCATATCATATATACATGTTACCGTATGTAGGATAACACATTTTCATCCATAAATAGTCCATTAAATATTATATCATAGTGATTAAGGTTTAACTAGGATAAACAAAGTCTTCATCAAATAATAAAAATTGCCACATAATTAGGCAGAATACGAGTATTCTATTAGACACCATGTGAAATGTCACAGGGAGGACAACTCTAGAGTAGTACACCTTCTTGATCACATTTTATAGGAATGGGTACATCACAATGACATGTAGCCACACTGAGTACTGTTACAACTTGCCGAATTAAAAGATCTAAAAAAAATCAACTAAGTCCAAAGGCACTATACCCGTGTAAGAGAAAGAAAACAAACATAAATCACTATAAGAGGAAAAATTCCCAAGGTAGGATTTTTCTGAGAGAACTAACAAAGGCAATAGAATACAATTAGAATGCGAGGGAGTGGGTTACCTGGATTTTGTAACCATAAATTCCACCTGAGTTGTGATTCCCTTCCATTCGAGGGTCGTTATAACAGAGAATCCACATTCTATTGTATGAGCTGCAAAACAAAGAATACTAAGGTCAGAGTGATACCTAGATTAATATTGCACACAAGTTAATTAGCAACATTAAGAAATAACCTAGTCGACTGAACAAAAATTGAGGGTAATCCTCTGAAGTTTACCAGGGACTCGACTCACGTAGAGCAGAGATTGGGCTACTGAGCGTTCTCTCATAACATAATCACAATAGGGGCAAGTCTATAGAAACTTTTTGTTGAAACGAAAACTCCATAAAAAAATCATTAAAAATTATGGTTAGAAAACATCCTAAGGGGACAAATGGGATTTTCCATTTGCGTGGCTGGGGCGGAAGCCCAAGCGACATGAGACAAAGAGACAACCGTTGGAAACGCAAAGAGCTTCCAGCCATAACTAGAAAGAGAGAAATGAAATACCTAACTCACCTATCTCAAGCCGATATTTGTGTTTTAGTCGAATCATGTTCAATATATTTTAGTTGGTGCCCCATGTGGCCAACACAAATGTGAAAAGAGAACGGTTCATGTACGATACCTGGCATGCAAATAATAAACCAGAAAAAATTACCCTCTGAAACGCTTGAGAGAGAACATGATAGCAACTAGGCAGGAAAATCGAGAAAATATGTAAAGAGTTTGCTGATATTACCTGATTTAGTCAAGAGCAGAGACTGATCTAAGAGAGATGCAATACACAACGATCGATTGAGAAAATTTGCACAACAAATTCAATCCCTGCAAAGGGAAAAAAAAAAAAACATGATCGCTGTTAAGTTAAGACCTCGTAATATGTTATTTACTTCTTAAAAAAAACAAAAAATTTTGCTAAGGAAGGTTGGAAATAGGTAGTCGCTCTTTACCTGTTCCCCATTAGAAATATGCGTGGATGTCTGTCTATTACACAAAAAACTCTAGATATGGTGGGCTTGTTTAGTTGTCGACCTACAACACCCACTTGACAAAAGGAGGAATGGCTCTAGCCTTAGCGTTCTCAATAAGCCAAGGTTGTTGAGGTAAAATCCCCACTGTTGGAAGAATTAGATGGGGATGCCCCCATCGATTTGACAACCTAGGGTGGAGGCCATGTGATCCGGGGCTATGTACAAAAAAAGAGTCACTAGAAATCGAAGGAGCATGAGTGTTGTCATAGGAAAAGGTATAATTTTAATTAATTAATAGTATGCATGTTATCATAGTATGCTTTTTGGTAAATTGATACATTAATGGGAGCCAATTGTGTAAGTTAAGGTTATATAACTATGATCACCATTCGGATTTGGAACAAACGTATTAACATAAACATAAAAGGAGTAATTAAAATCTACATTGAATTGAACACAAGGTTGCAAAGAGGGTATGGAAACACCGATCACCATAGAGTGAGGTACAATAATGAGAAGAGTTAAGCGAAAAGGGTCATGTTATGTTTATGCAGGAGTGGAAAGGGAGGAACCGGTAATCTTTTAACTGGCTAGCCTCTTTCACCAATAAATCTTTACCTCCTAGGAAAGGACCACATGTAGTCTTAATATAATTAGTTAAATATAGGCTAAGGGTGCAGCTATACACTGGTGGAGGCTTATAACACATACCTTGTGCACGTATGAAGATTCTCAGAGTATGACATACATACCCTTAAAATCAGTTTATGAAATTATATAACGGGGGGGGGGGCGCGATGTTAAAGACCTTGATTGTGCACCATATAAAGGACCTCGAAATGTTCATGTAGATAAAGGATAAAGATTTACGTTATAGAATTAATATAAATGAGGTTGAAAAGGGTTTATAGAGTTAGAATCCACTCACTCTAAAGTTTTAGATGAATTCGTATAAAAGTTATTAAGAGTGAATAAGGGGTTTTTAAACCTATATAAACATAATTATTTCGGGAGTAAGAGAGGGAGGTTAACTAGCCATATCCTTATAAATGTTGTGGCATAAGTTCATTATTAAAATATAATTAATAGTGAAAAGGAAAAATAAAAAAATGGTTTGGAGTTTCTGAGGTTCATGACATCTTGCTTCAATGGTGTGTAACAATGATGCCATTTCCTAAAAAATGGATCACATCATAATGCTTTTCCTTTTTGTCTACTAAAGTGAAGGCCTTCTCTCAATCTTGCTGGGATCTAGACATCCATAAATATGCAAATTCCTTCTTCCGTTAAGTTTCAAAGTTTTATCCCATCCTCCCTTACTTCTTGTACCTGCAATATTTATTGACAAGCACCCAAAGCAAGATTAAGGATACTAAAATATGATGCCAATAATTTTAGAGTTTTCATGCAATTAAGAGGTCATCCTAGGGATTCTAAAGTTCAAACCCTAGATCAAATTTTATTCCCTCTTTATGTCATGCTAGGGTTTATCCCTTCCATGGATTTCTAACAAACCATAGAATCATATTTTCAACCCTAAAACATAAAATATATACCATGCATACTTTATGGTTACTTACCTTTGTTGTGATGATTCACAATTCTAGATGCCATCTTCAATGATGTGAGATATTCTTAACTGTACTCATCTTGTTCCTTCATTTAAGTATATGATTGCCACAAAGACCTTATTTAATGACCTTGGATTGATGTCCTTACAACTTCATAGGTCTTCATGCAAAACTTATAGCTATAAGTGTAACAATGTCTCTAGTGATAGTACAATTCGAACATTTTCTTGATTACTTGGACTGCTTCAGGTATGTTTCCTTAGTTCTTTCAAATTTTAGAGAACAAACATATCTGAGATTGGTGATTACATATTTTGTGCCACATGAAATCGATCACCACAGGATTTAAACTTATAAGTAGAGTAGGGTAGCGATGTCACAAGGACACGTATTGAAGATGAGATCTATGCTATCACAAAGGTAGAGAGATCTTAGAATATTGGATTTGCTGTAGTTACTATAGGTTTGACTTCATGGAGTGGTGCAAAGAATCCAAAATTTTTATTTTATTTGTAATGAATTATGATTTCAAAGGACCTTTATGGTAGACTTCAATATTTCGGCCTAGAACTTTGTCATGCCTAGCCCTTTTTGCTGCTACCCTAGCTCGCACATGTGATAAGAATATGGTAAGGAATGACTCTATTCTTCTTCGCTTGGACAAAAAATCTACCTTCAAGATCCTAGCTTGATTATTAATGCTTCTTTTATCCTTTTTGTGGTTCCTTGATCTAACTGTAACTCAGTCTTATTGTAGGTGAAATGATGCCCTATATGTATGCATTCCTTTATGGAATATAACCCAATATTTTGTTCCACCTTGTAGTTAATTTTTCTTTCAAAAGGAAGTTGAAGGTTGGACTTCTTTGTCGCCTTTATAATGGATCTAGTAAAGGAATTGAGCCTAGAATTTGATCAAGTATGCTTGGAGATGTCCTTGAACTCGACCCTTGAGTAGCTCTTTGAGGATTCAATGTTCTCCTTGATGTCTTGTCCTCTCTTTGATTCTTCTTTGAGGCTTCAATCCTCGAGTGTCCTTTACTAATGTGACTTTCCTTTCCTTGTCTTGTTACCTTAGATATGATACCATGTTGAGAAATATGGGGGCAGTAAGTGTAGGCAGTTTCTCTTATTTGATAATTGTTTGTGGTGTATTTTTACTTTTCTTACTTAACTTCTTCTTTCTTGTGATTATTATTATTATTCTCTTCATCAAACATCTAACAAACCATAAAGAACAATAACACAAAGGACACAAGATATAGGCGACCAACCAGGGCCAAAGCCTCTCCAATCTTGAGAGGAAAAGCCACATAAATTTTCTTCTTATAAAATCTTCAATTGATGAATACCAAGATATAGACACTTGACAAAGAACCTCTCAAAGACCATTCTCAATTCTTTTTTGAATAACTCTTCTTCCTTCTAAGTCAACGTTGGTCAAACTATTTGCTATACCTCTGATTTCGACTTCTTCTTTAGTTTCGACCTCTTATTATAGGCCTGCAATTTTTTGTCACTTCATAAACCTTAGTTGCAACACGTGTGGGAGAAGGACAACGATTCTTCCCTTGTTTCTTCTTCGCTTGGATAGAGGCTTCTTCTTTTGTAACTCGACTTGCAAGGTGGCTTGACTTTCACTTGTTTTCGACTTTCTTAGATGACTGTGCTAACTCATCTACTATTGCAATAGATGATTCCAATCTTCTTTGCACATGTGAGAGCTTTGACCCTAAACAAACTTACAACTTCGAATTCTTCTTTTTGGAAATGATCTCTTCCTTCATTGTCCTTTTAAGTCACTTCCTCTTCCTCAGATCGAACTTGATAATACACAATGAATGCCTCCTCAAGTAAGGCCGAGACCTCCTTTATATAGGCTTTTCACCCATGCAATTAGGCTGACTTGTCATCATCTTAGGCCGACATGTCATCTTGTGTAGGTAGATTGCTTCTTTTGATGGTTGACTTACTTGTAGCAGTTGGACAAGGTCTTTGACGGTCTTTTGACTCTAACATTGATTCAAATAAATTTCTTTACAATTTGTAACATGCCCCAAATGGGTCTTTCATAAATGACAATGACCTAAAATCTCTCAATGGGAGCTTGACCTAAAAATAAATTTCCTTGAGCACAAAACCCATGCCTCAAGAGCAACAAAATATTTTTGTTTTGTTTTGTTTTTTGTTTTCATTACATAAAATCGTGATTACATATGTCATTATGAAGATCGAACCTAGTTACATATTTCAACACATGTTGTGTTCTTTTGTTCTTGTGATCTTCACGTACCTTATGGTTTTGATAATTTATTGATGAAGAAGATATAATATAATGATTAATCGCCAACTACTATCACAAGTAATTATCAAGTAAGAGGAATCAAACCCTAATTTGCAATACCTTTGATTTCTTAAAACATTATAACCAGATGAACCCTACTTTTTAATCTCCATTCAACATCCCTTTCTTCGAATATTTATTTTTTCCATTTTTTTCTAAATTGAAAAACTCCACTCTCGCTTCAATTAATTCATAACTTCCCCTTCTCGACTCGAAAGATTCAGTTGTTGGTTCTCTATTCCTACTAGCTCTTCTTATGTTTATTGTTTCTTTATCTTAGCCCATTCCTTCAACCTTTGTTTTATGATATTCATATTGGCTTCAAATTGGTTTGCAGCTAAAGGACCATCTTGGGGGTTGTACGCTTTCCAACGACATTGACAGGTTATTGAACTCTCCTTCATTTAACCAATTAGAATTAATATTGAAGGGACTAGCTGATTTCTCAAAGGCTTCTTTATTTCTAGAAGGATTGGGGAGTGATTCGAGTCACCTCTCGTCCATACCCATTATTTGATAAGATTGAACTTATCAACCAAAGCTTATGAAATTAAGAATTTGTCTATTATGTTATCAACTTTGTCTTCCCCTATTCAATGATTTCTCTAGGTAGGTACAATTTTGACTCGATCCACTTCCACAAGCTTGCTCCTATCAAATTTATTTAGGAAGTATTCAACAAGTGGGTCTGGCCTTGCCATCGGCCCCAAATTCAACTTCTCCTATAGAAAGATTTAGATGCCCTCCTATTTTATCTACCACTAAAATAAAAGATGAATGAATAATTCTCTCCAAATAACTAATTATAATTTTTTGTTTTGTTTTGTTAATATACCTAAAAATTATCAACCAAATATTTATTACAACTTTGATGTTCCTTCCAAAACTCTTGTTCCGACTAGCCTCAAAGTTCCCTTTGGGTGTGAAGTTTTGTTTTGGGTGAATTTGTGTTATAAAACGTTAGGTCAAGTATGAGGAACACTTAGGGTGTTACAATTTAAATTGTTTTAATCAATAATTTGCTTTTTTCTAACCCTTCGCGTGAGTGTCTTACGAAATGAATTTCAAAATACGGCTACGGGCTACGGTTTTTTTACCCTAGAAGGTTGGAAAATGTAGCGAAAGTATGGCATGCACAGGAATAATCCAAATTGATTTTAGATAAAATTCCCTTTGCTTGAGATCCACGATCCGCGTCGTGGGGTGAAGGAGCCGTCGATTAGAGTGAAGAGCGGACGGAGAGGATGAGATGAAATTGCTGGCGCGAATTTTTCAAATTTGAATGATAATTATTTGAAGGTGAGTGGTTCGGTGTGTTGAATAAAAGGGGCGAGTGGTGATTAAGTGAAAGCATTGCTTTTCGATCGAAGCGAGGATATCTCTGTCGGTTTCTTTTGAATCTGCAGAGAAGAAAAGAGGGAGATTGAAGAGATGGCCCGAACTAAGCAGACCGCCCGTAAGTCAACAGGTGGGAAGGCGCCTCGCAAGCAGCTGGCCACGAAGGCGGCCAGGAAGTCTGCACCGGCAACCGGCGGAGTGAAGAAGCCTCACAGATTCAGGCCCGGCACTGTTGCTCTTCGGGAAATCCGAAAGTACCAGAAGAGCACCGAGCTTCTTATAAGAAAGCTGCCCTTCCAGCGGCTCGTAAGAGAGATCGCTCAGGATTTCAAGACGGATTTGAGATTCCAGTCGTCAGCAGTGGCTGCATTGCAAGAAGCGGCAGAGGCGTATCTTGTTGGGCTGTTCGAGGACACCAACCTGTGCGCAATCCACGCCAAGAGGGTTACCATCATGCCTAAAGATATCCAGCTGGCTCGCCGCATCCGTGGAGAGAGGGCATAATCATGCCTTTTGTCAATCGATGCCAACGGTGTGTTTTCACACCACAATATACTATTTCTTTGAAGTTTTGTTTCCCCTCCCTCCCCTGCTTCTCTAGTTATGAGCAATTATGTCTAAACCTTCAATCTTCCGCTTCTTGTAGAGGCACATAGAAGATTTGATTTTTTTGCTTCTGGTAGAGGTGAATGGAAGACCTGTACAAGAATAAAATTCTAGTTATGAGCAATTATGTTTAAACATTCAATCTTCTGCTTCTTGCAGAGGCACATAGAAGATTTGATTTTTTGTTTCTTGTAAAGGTGCAATCTTCCCCTTCTTGCAGAGGCAGATTTGGTATTTTGTTTCTTGTAGAGGTGCATGGAGGACCTGTACAATAATAAATTTTATAAAAATTGTTTGCGCAGAAGTTTTGTATCTCCTCCTTCCCTCTTCTCCAGTTCTGAGCAATTATGTCTAGAATATTCAATCTTCCTCTTCTTGCAGAGGCACATGTGAGATTTGATTTTCTGCTTAAGGTGCGTAGAAGAGCATGTACAAAAATAAATTGTCTTCTTGTAGAGGCACATGGGAGATTTGATTTTATGCTTCTTTTAAAGGTGCATAGAAGACCATGGACAAAAAGAAATTTTGTTTTCTTGTAGAGGCACATGAGAGATTTGATTTTCTGCTTCTCTTAAAAGTGCATAGAAGACCATGTAAAAAAGAAATTTTGTCTTCTTGTAGGGGCACATGGGAGATTTGATTTTCTGCCTTTTTTAAAAGTTGCATAGAAGACCATGTACAAAAGAAATTTTTTCTTGTAGAGGCACATGGGAGATTTGATTTTATGCTTCTTTTAAAGGTGCATAGAAGACCATGCACAAAAAGAAATTTTGTTTTCTTGTAGAGGCACATGAGAGATTTGATTTTTTGCTTCTTTTAAAAGTGCATAGAAGACCATGTAAAAAAGAAATTTAGTCTTCTTGTAGAGGCACATGGGAGATTTGATTTTCTGCTTCTTTTAAAGTTGCGTAGAAGACCATGTACAAAAGAAATTTTGTCTTCTTGTAGAGGCACATGGGAGATTTGATTTTCTGCTTTTTCTAAAGGTGCATAGAAGACCATGTGCAAAAAGGAATTTTGTCTTCTATTCTAGAGGCACATGGGAGATTTGATTTTCTGCTTTTTTAAAATATTTGTGTTGAAGTTTTGTTTCTCCTCGCTCCCCCGCTTCTCTAGTTCTGAGCAATCTTATCTGGAACTTTCGATGTCTCTCTTCTTGTAGAGGGACATGATTTGATTTTATGCTTTTTGTACAAGTGCGTAAAAGGCCTGTAAAATGTGTTTTTGCGAAAGCCGCATTTAATGGTATTAGAGCCATGTTTCAATATTGTGCGATAGGATATTAAATTCCTATAATGAAGTTGGATATATATTTAAACGGATTTAAATTTGCTCATTTTTAGACTCGAACAAATTTAAATTTGATTTTAAGGGCAGTATATGCTCAATAACGCATTTAATATCCTAACGCATATAATATCAATAACGCATTTAATATCCTAACGCATATAATATTCTATAGCTAGGAAATAATTATAATATCCTATAGCCCAGAAATAATTATTACCTCAATATTGAGACCTGACCTGTGATTATGGTCCCACCATGCTTCCGCTATGCTAGTGTGTGCCACTCCGATGTGCAGTTATGGTATATGAAACAATTAAATTGGGGTTCATGGAGGCAAAAACTTGGGCAAACTCTTTTTCTTTTGTCACACCTCTTTATTGTGCAGTATTTTAATAATGATCATAATCATAATTTTCCTTACAGTTCGTTAATGATAATGACAAAAATAAATTGTAAATATGAGCAACGAAATAATATAAAACAGTCATATATGTGGATTTGATTTTGGTTCGGATTTATTACTCGTTGCTTTTCAACGTCTCTGAATTCTTGTTTCTTTTTGCAAAGTTACATTTATGGGAATACTGAAACCTAGTAAAATGAATGGAATCATTGCAAATCTATGAAAGTTCAAAATAAGTCTGGCTTTTTATTGCGGACGTTCCAATTAGAGGAACGCTGAGGTCTAGTGACTTGAATCATTGTAGAACATACAAAAACTCGGGATGTTTTGTTTTTTTGTTTTTTTAAATAAATTTATTTCTATCTATTTTCTCTCTTTTTGTTTGTTTGGTTGGCTGGGTTAGGATCATTGTAATTGAGTTATTGTACCGTTGTTAAATTCTTTTAAGTGCATTAATAATAATAATGAAGTTTTTTTTTTTACATTTTAGAGTTTTTAGATGTAATCAAGGGAAACAATTTCCAATTTTTAGTTAAATGGTATTTTTTGGTGTTTAATATGCATTTGTGATTACAATATATGCATTTAAATTTTGAAAAACTTTTAGGGTATTTTGGTTATGGAGAGCTTATTCTTGGAAATTTAGGTTTTGAGACATTTTAGGCTATGGAGAGCTCATTCTTGGAAATTTAGGTTTTGAGACATTTTAAGTTATGGAGAGCTCAATATAGAGTTTGAACAAATAACTTTATAAAAATTAAACTTCATAAACCAATCAATATACAATTCATATATTTTTAAAAACTTTAAACCTACATTTCCATAGTTTTTTTAGGTTTATTTAGCTATCTCAAACTCCTACTTAATGAGCATTTTTGTCATGGGGAGCTCATTAATAACACTAGTTTTTTGGTTTAGACTCTCTTTGGCATTGGAATTATAAAGTATTCAAGTAATGCTGTATCTAGTCCTACTAGGAATTTGGTTTGCAAGGAATGCATGTTTATTCAAAGATGAACAATTCCCTACTTTCCAAGTTTGTGTTTAGGCTAAATCAAGTTATCCTAGGTTATGATAGACATTGTCAACTCAAGGTTCTATGACTATTTGATCTTCTCATACTTAGTCAAACTTAGGGAAAAATGTCATTATATATGTAATGACTTAGTGCATCAAAGTCAAGGTGACTATTGTCTTCATCCATCAAGTTAACATAAAGTCACGTAAGTGTCAATTATTGTCAAGTATGTTCAGGTCAACCATATGTTAAGTTTAAAGTGAGTACATCCTCTCAATGTCAATCCATATTATGATATTTTATATCATTGTCAAGTCAAGAATTGTAGTCACCAAGGGTCTTTCCTTATCAAAGAAATAGTTCTATATAGTAGATGTCATATAGCCCACCAACACTTATTCAATAGCATTCTATACCATTGTCATATAATGTCATAAGCCAAATCACCATTGTTAAGTTCATTTTGAAAGTCAAAATCAAGGTGTCAACATACTTGTTATGTCTAGGTTTGAGTGTCAGGTTAAGATCAAATTGTCATTGTTATGCCAAGTGACATCACTGCACATAATATTAAGTCATAGGTCTTTGACATGTCATAGGTTATTGTGTCAACACAGTGTCATAGTCCAATTGCTCTAGTAATTAGATCATTGTAAGACACAATCAAGATTAGTGTCACTACCTCATTGTCACAAGGATACACATGTCTGAAAATCTTTAGATCACACTTGATGTATTTTCTATATTTCAATCACCATAGCACTAAATCACATAATGCTTCACTATTGTCATATAGGTGATTGGTTAAGGCACTAAATGTTGCTATAACGTCCCTCAAACAATCACTAAATCAACCCTAAAATTCTACGGCATACCCTTGAAATAAACTAGACTCAACAAGTAGCAAGAATGGAGAAATAACATACCTTTTTGTTGCCTTCTAGAAGCTTGATATTGAATCTATGTATCTATGTAATTTTAGATCTCTAAGGTTTAAAGTTTTGTCTTGTGGTATCATTCTGAGTCCTCTTTCCAACCCCATAGGTCTGATGAAGATTAGATTCTTCAAGAAAGAGTTATGCCCAATCTCCCATGATGACTTGATTATAGATTGGTTTAGTAGAGAAAACTTGTACGAAGTGCCATGTGTCATTGTATTGATTTTTTGACATGAAAATGATACCCAACAAACTGCAGTCTGTCATATTTCTGTCACTTTTTATGAAATTTGAATCCAATGCTCATAGATAAAGTTATGATGATTTGTTTTGGAGGATATATGAGCTTTTTTTTATATAGTTGAGAGGGGCTTCTATAGCGAATGTTGAAGGAGACATTTAGGATTTTAAAACGTTATTAATCATTAATTCTAATTGATAAATTTTGTGTATTTTGTTTTCTTATGCCCCAAGGAAGATGCACTACCTAAATAGATTAGGATTTTTAATGAGATGTAGGAGTTATATGGGTGCATAGTGGCTTGAATCCCTTCATTAGGATAATATATCCACAAAGTATGGAAATAGATCCTTAATCTTAATTTTAGGTGCCTACAACTAATGGAAATGTGCCAAGTCACATTCTTTTGGGTTTTTAGCCCACCAACTGGGGTTTTTACCTTCAAACTCACTTATCTCTCTAACCAGGAGGAACCACGTGGCGTACCACATACCACCAGAAAGATCTTTTCGAGGAGAATCTAATGACATGGATATCAAGCCAAACTCAATGATTTAACCCTTCAAAAACCCTCAAAAAATTAGGGGCACATCCTTTTCCATAGAACCCAAACTCTAGGACTTGGGTTTTCAACCATCCAACAATGTAGTTGCTATCTAGATGTAATCTAACAATTATTGAGAAGCGTTCATTATCCATTTGACATCAATGACTGGTGTTTTTGGTCAAAGTCAAACCCAGTCAACTCCATGGGTTGACATCAATGGCAACACCATCCAATAATATTCCCCTTTGTCATTGATGGCAACACATACTCCTCCTACGAGTACAACTCTCCTTGACTTCATGCTTTACCTCCTCGAGATTTCAATCTCCTTCTTAGGTTTTCTCCCCCCCTTTGACATCAATGACAAAGGGTTACTCCCCTTGAGAATTTGCCTGCTTCATGTGGACTTGTTATCTGCCTGTGATCCCCCTGGCGAGAAGCCTTCTTGTAATAATCTGTCAATGGCGATCCTTGTGGACCTGTAACCTGCATGTGATCCCCTTGACAAGAAACCTTCCTTTGGCAATCTCTGAAGACATGTAAGCCTTTAACTGTTCTTCTCCCCCCGAACTTGTTATGGATTTGACACATTTTTCCTGAAGCTGCCATTCTGTCCATATTGTTTGTCTGTCAATGGTAAACTTGTGCCACATATTGCTGTATAAACTCCCCCTCTTCAAAATTCAAGGATTCGACGAGCGAGATTGTTCATTGTTTAACGAACCAATCATTATTTGAAACAACTACTGATTCCTCATTGCCTGTTATGAACCTTGAGAGCATAACTGCTAAAACATTCTTGTCTTTTTGCACTTCTTGCTGATCCTTTACCTGTTCTTCTTGTGTTTGTACTTGTCTCTTCTTCCAAAACTTCTTATTCTCGTCATCAATATTCATGATTGATTCCATTTTGTTCCCGTAGCGATGAGCTATGTGTCCATGATTATGACATTTGTAACATTCCTTATCAGTATTGTACCTGCATTCTTGAGCGACGTGTCCATAGTTATGGCACTTGAAGCATTCAATGTTATCCGTAGGTGATTCCATCTGATATCTGTGATCGTGAGCTTTATGGCCATAGTTATGGCATTTGAAACATTCAATGTTTGGCCCATCTGGCATATATTCTATGTCGACAAAATCATCATGCAACTTGTCTTGTGATGCTGCAAACTTGTTTCTAAGATTTTGCGGATAATGATTGTACCTATCAAAAACTTCACAATCCCTAGCCATATGTCCATAGTTAGCACATAAAAAGCAATAACCATTAAATAAATGTGCGTACTTGAATGATTCATTCGGATGTGATGGTCCTTGATAGTTATACTTGCCAACAACTTTGCAATCTTTGGCCATATGTCCATAGTTAGCACATGGAAAACAATAACCATTAAATAAACGAACATACCTGGAAGATTTATCATTCTTCTTTGGAGGCGGTGCTGTAGTTTGTTGTTGTCCTTGTTCTTGACTGATTTGGTCTTGGTTTTTGGAATCGCAACATTCTACGAATATACCTGGAAGATTTATCATTCTTCTTTGGAGGTGGTGCTGTAGTCCATTGTTGTCCTTTGTTCTTGACTGCTTTGGTCTTGGTTTTTGGAATTGCAACATTCTTCTTTGGATTTTCATTCTGATAAACTTCCTTCTTAGGATCATCTTGTGAAGATGTGGAGCCTGTACCTTCATCAAATGGAGCTTTACTAGCTTTAATTGCCTTCATTTTTTCTTCTTCATCTATCTTATCTCGTAAGTTTTCGTTTTGCGATCCCTCGAGTTTGTTGATCTCATCAAGCGCTGCATCAAGTTCTTCTTGCTTTTGAGCAAGATCTTCTTGAGACCATCTTTGTAAGGTCTCCCTTCTTTTTTCTGCCTGTAGCTTCAAAAGAATGATCTTCTCTACTTCTCTATTGAGAACCTGTATCTATTCCTTCTGCTTCTCGATCTCAATCCTAAGCTTGCTTAGTTCAGTTGAAGAGGTTTCAAATTCTTTTTGCTTCTGGTCAACTGCGGATATGTATCTTTGATCAGATTCCTTTCTTTCAATTTCTGCTTCTTGTATCTATTGTTTGATCTTGCTAATCTCTAAAAAGGCTGTGTCAAGTTATTGTTGCTTTTGTTGGACTTCTCTCTTGAAGTCTTGTGTCTCTGTATTCTTGACTTCTTCCAATTGAGCTCTAAGACTGCTAATCATCTTCTTAGACTCTTCATTTTCCTTGATGAGTTCTTTTGCTGCCTTCAATTCTGCTTCCAAAAGTCTTGTCCTTTCCTTTTGACTTTTGAGTTCCTTTATCACTTTAATCACTTCATTGTGAAACTCTGTCTGAGTCATTTCTTCAATTTCTTCATCATGATCAAAAGAATTTGAATGTTCAATAACATCTTGACTTGATTGCTTTGTTGAATAGAGATTATGAAGCTTTTCCCAGAGAGATTTAGCTGTTGAACTGTTGAACATTGACCAACTTTTGTTTTCACAGAACTTGTCAAAATATTCAAAATTATTTTCATGGCCTTTGAATTGTACCTTTTAGCTTCGTTGGTAGATGTATCCCTAGAAACCACTAATTCCCATAATTCACGTGCCTGCAAATGTACTTCCATCATGGATTCCCACATCCAGTATTTATCTGCATCAAAATCAGGGATTGGTACACAATACTCGCTTTCTTCAAATTTTGTTGCACTTGTACCTTCCTTTAAAATCCTTGCAACTCGCTACTTTGGCTTTCCCATATCTATGCTCTGAAAATTGCATTCCAGCGGTTAAGCTATTACTGAAGGAACCAAGTTCTGATACCAATTGTTGGAAATACTGAGAGGGGGGAGGGTCAATCAATATTTCTTAGCAATTAACACTTTTTAATCCTTTTTCAGAGCATTATTTATTCTTTAGTTATTATCAATGTTCTTCTTCAACAATTATAAATAATAATCAATAGTAAACTATATCATATACAATGCAGAAAGATAAAACAATAGACATATTTTTTAGGTCGAAAATCCCCTCCATGTCAAAACCACCGAACACTTCTCTAGTAATTCTCTTCTTCTCTCTTTAAACAAAATATTAGTTACATCAAGATTTAAGCTACAACTGAGGGATGCATCAACCCCCTAATTCACAAGCCACAACCTGTAGGACGTTACTAAACCCTAATATCATGCTGCAACTAGAAGGATGCCACAACACCCTGTAGATCAGGCCACAACCTGATGAGTGCCCCAATACTCTGTTTACTAGTTGCTGTCGGAAAGGATGCTTCACTACCTTCTCAGTTTATCAGCCACAACTGAATGGATGCCACAACACCTTGTGCAAGCTACAAATTTCCCTAACACCACCCTTCTGCCCTGAAGTGTTCTCAGGCCACAACCTAAAGGTGACTCTGATCGCCTAGAAGAGTCGGCAGATCACTTTTCACAATTTTCACAGTGGCGCCCCTGTACTTTGAATCAATATAGAATAGCTGTAAGGAAGATGTAGAATAAATATAGAATCCTGGTAGCCACTGATCACTGTTCCCACAAATTGATAACTACACAAAGCTGCACATCAAGCTATCATTGTATCATTGTCACTTCACACCGTATATCACTGTCACTGCAAATCACTGTATAATTGCCGTCTACCACAAAATGTCACTTCACAAATGAATAGTCATCAAAACATTGTCGTCACACTGCTCAAGAATGAATAGTCATCAATGTTATATCACTGTCATCATCGTATCAGGGTGCACACAATGCATCAACTATCTGGAACTGCAATCGAATGATGGCATAATCCAAGGTGTCTCAGGTCATCTCGATGCCTTGCAATCAATGCTCTCAAACTTTGTTCGCAGAGAGCTACCAACATATATGTAAGCACGTTGTTTGATTGGTCAAACCCTACAATCCATCATTCTCAAATAGGTTGTACAACTGGAGGATGTTCCCTTCACTAATTGCTACTGTGGAAGGTCACAATCAAGTTATCCTAGGTTATGATAGACAATGTCAACTCAAGGTTCTACTAGTAAAAGTCAATATATCAATGTCAAGTCTAGTCAAAGTCCAAAGTTCAACGTGTGTGGTATGACTATTTGATCTTCTCATACTAAGTCAAACTTAGGGCAAAATGTCATTTGATCTAGGAGGATCTTGTTCAATGCAGTTCAACAAAGAGGTCCAGTCAGCTCCAGAAGTCTGATGTTTGGTTCAGTCTTCATACTGTCAGTTTTTCCAGTGAAGAAGTCTTCAAGTTGATCGTTGTTCAGTTTGGGTTCATGATGTTGTAATTATCATGCGGTGTCATGAAGTGTGTGGTATTTTTAAAGGTGGAAAAAATTGTAATGGTTAAACTAAGGTGGTCAAGACCTAAGTGTTAAAGTCAAAACCTAGCACTAAGTCCTATGCTTAAGTAAAAACCTAGTGCTAAGACCTAATCCTAAAAACTATGGTCTAATCCTAGCACTATGTTGAAACCTAAATGCTAAACCTAAAACCTATGTAATAACCTAGCGCAAACATAAGTCTATGGTGTAAAATGAAGTTTGGGGTAAGTAATAAACTTTATATTAAAGTTCAAAACCCACTTTCAGACTTTGAATAAACAAATATATAATAAAGAGACCTAACCGCATCATAAACCGTGTCGGAGTTTGATAAAACATGTGAATAGAACCGCGAGCGGGAATTTAACCGCCATCCTAAACAAACGGCCTGCAAACCGCGACGGATATTTGTTGTCACATGCAACTGACTGTTGCAATAGATGTTAGAGTAACCGTCGGAACATACCGCGATATGCCAGGCGCCTGTTCACATGCTTACAGTTACTCAATTCCGCGCGGTTAGGTTGACCGTCGGGGTTAGAGCCTATCCTAAGTCCAATTTTGGGTTTTTAAATTTAATTTAGCACTAAGGTTATGTTTCACACCTATCCTATCCTTTAGGTGTCACCTTTTTATAAGACCGAGACCCCAAATCATAGATTTTGCTTCACAACCATGCTAAGTTTGGCTTCAAGGAATTCGAGGCCTGAACCTATTTAAATCAACCATTTTCTTCCATAAAGGGGACATTGAGGGTATTTGAGTTCAACTTCACAGGGATAGAGGCAGTTTTGTTTTCAGCATAGCTCGATCCTACGGAGGTGGAATTGAGCATAGAGACAGGCGTTGGAAAGTTGAGAGAGAGAGAGCTTCCTATTTTCAGAGACCAGAAGTGCCTGCGAGCACAGCCGGTCTGGTGTTTTTGCTGTGTAAAGACTTCCTCAGATCAATCCTAATAAAGTGGACCCGGAGACGTAGTCCACCAGGGACAAACTCCATAATCAATGTTTGTTGATTCTTCTCTCTGTTATTTGCTGTGTTTTCATTCTTAATTTGCTGCTGGTTTAATTCGTGAATGATTTCCTTCAGTCTTCCATATCAAAGCATTCATCAGTTAATGATCAATTCACTTAATGGCAAACTAATCAAACTATCTCAGCACATAATAGATCACATTCAGATCATATATTTTGGTATCAGAGCAGGTTGTGCTTTGTAGTTTGTTTGCTAGTGGATGCTAACCAGGTTGGGATTGCAACGTGGAGAAGGAAAGCTTGAAGATTTCGATCTAGAGATTGGAAAGCGGAAAGTCGTTCATCAATCGACGATGACAGGGACTGAAAACGTTGAAACCAGTCAAACTCCTAAAGTGAAGCACATGGACGAGAGTCAAATTCAGAAAATGTTTCTAAACATGCAACAGATGTTGGGAGAACTATATGAAGATAAGAAGGCAAGAGATGCAGCTTCTTCGTCGAAGGCATCAAAGAAGGACAAGGGTAAATGAAAAGCAGATAAACCTCCTTCTCCTCCATCATCTCCATCATTATCATCATCATCTTCTTCTTCTAGTTTTGAATCTGAAAAAGATAAGAAACCTCAAAGTCCACTTTTAAAACTTGATGTAAAGTTTGAGTTACCTGTTTATGATGGTGAAATGAACCCAGATAAACTAGATAATTGGATAAAACAGTTAGAAGTCTATTGTCAGATTCAAAAAATTACTGATGATAAGACAAAGATCCAGTTAGCTACTCTTAGAATGGGGAGAACTACTTTAATCTGGTGGGAGAATAAAACACAGATAGATTTAAAGCGTAAAGTTAAAGTTATATCCTCATGGTCTAAGTTTTTGAAAGCTCTAAAGAAACAATTCTATCCGTTGGGTTACACACAACAAGCTATTATTGATTGGAAGTGTTTGCGACAAGGTAAGGGATAGAATGTTCAAGAGTTCACTCTGGAATTCAGGAAGAAAGCATTGGCGCTTGGTATTCCTTTGGATACACGAGAAACTTTGTTAAAATACATTGGCAGTTTACATTCATATTTACAACATACAATATTGATGTTCAATCCTAATGACTTTGATGAAGTATGTGTTCAGCCATACATGTCGAATTAGGTGGCAGGCCATTCAAGTTTTCACCAAAGACATCCAAACAGTTGGAGTCTAAAGACAGCAAGAAGGACAGTTTGAAAGGAAAGAAGACAACTACAGCTCAGAAGGAAGGTGAAAAACCTACCTGTACTCACTGCTAGAGGATCGGGCATGATGAAGCTAGATGTTGGAAACTTCACCCGGAACTCAAGCCAAAGAAGTTCCAAAAGAAGAAAGGTGAAAAGAAGGTTGATACAACAATTCAACAAGACTTGGAGTCCGATTCAAGTGATGAAGGGAAAATAACCGCAATGGTTATGATAGGTAAAAATTCTGATGCTAGTTCAAGTTCAAGTACTTCTGTTTCTTCTTCAAACATTAATCACCTGGAAGAAGATCAAAGAATTGAGTTATTTCATATAAGGGTAACTTCTAAGCACACAAAAATAGATACATTGTTTGACACAGGGTCACAGGAAAATTTGATATCTGAATCATTGGTTAAGAAATTGGGTTTCAAAACACATAATCATCCAAAACCATATCCTTTAGGGTGGTTAAAGGAACAGACTCAGATTATTGTTACCAAGCAGTGTCGTTTAAAATTTGCCATCACAGCTAATTACATTGATGAAGTGGATTTAGATGTGATACCGTTAGACATATGTGGAATAGTGCTCGGAAGTCCTTATCTCTATGATCATGATGCAATACTTCATAGGAAAGAGCATAAGTATCATCTTAAGAAAGATGGGATTGAATACATTGTTCGGGCACATAAAATCAAAACTCACTTGGATTTAGTTAATGTTAATAAGATGAAGCGCTTAATAAGTTCAAGTAAGAGATATATACTCATGTTTGTTAAAGAACAACATAAGGATCTTAAGGATGCTTGTTCAAGTTGTGAAACTCAGTTTAAAGATAGTTTGGTTAAAGTGGTAGATTCATTTCAAAGTCTATCTAAAGAACCAAAACATCTACTTCATAAACGAGAAATGCAACATGAGAAACAGTTGATGTCCGTTGCCCCTCTTCCTAATCTTGGAATGTATCACAAGTTAGTTATAGAGCATGAAGAAATAAAGTAGCAAATTCCAGGGATGGTTGGAAAATAATCCATTCGACCCAGTTCATATCCATGTGGTTCACCCATAATTTTGGTTCCTAAGAAAAATGGGACATGGGGAATGTGTGTCGATTTTAAAGTTTTTGATTCATTTAAGTAGACAAATTTCACAGCATTATTAGATCATCAACAACCATTTGAAGTTAAAACATATGCTAGTGGTTATGCCATGGAAACATTGATTCACATAGATCATATGTCGCTTCAATATCTTCAGTCACATATTAAGTTGCAACAATATCGCCACTACACATGGATGGGATTTCTTCAGCAAATTCACTTAGGAATTATGGACAAGAAAGGTTTAACAAGTAAATTAGTTGATATGTTTTCTAGACTGTCTTTGAATGATTCAGTAGTACTACATAATATTTCATTGAAACGTGAAAGTTATGAAGAACAATATAGTATTGATGATGATTTCAAAGATATTTATGAATCACTAACCTATGATACTCAGATAGAAGAACTCAATTATCATATTCATGACAAGTTGTTATATCATCCAGGTAAGTTATGTGTACCGCAGAAAGAAAGAGTGCAAGTTATTCGAGAAGCTCATGCTTCTCGGATTGTAGGACATTTTGGCATAACCAAGAGTATGACACAAAGTCAAAGGTATTGTTACTGGCCTTGTATGTATGAAACAATTTCTAAGTACATTAATGGATGAGTAATGTGTTCGAAAAGCAAGCCAAGCAATCAAAATATTGGTTTGTACATACCACTTCCTGTTCCTTTGCAACCATGGCACAACATGGATTTCATTAAAGGACATAAATAAATGGTGAACAGGAACAGGATACATATTCTTCGAGGTTACTATAGTAAACATCCTAAGTTGAGGGATGAATATTTACCTTATGTGCATCATGCTTACAATCAAGCCTTATATTCTTCTCTAACTATGCCATGACAAGCATTGGGTCAACCCAAGCACAAATTGTGCCATGAAAATCATCGAGTCAATCATTATTTTTAGGTCGGCGATCAGGTATGGTTTTATAACAGAAAATATAGATTGAAAGGAGAAGGTAAGAAACTGAAATCTATCAGGTATGGTCCCTTCAAGATTGTTGAGAAGATTGGAAATAATGCATTTTAATTAGATTTACCACTTTACATGCATATTTATTTAGTTGTGATTGTAGAAAATTTGAAGTTGTATGAACCTCTAATGATCATTGATCCCAAGGAAGATACACAGATTCCTACTATTGATGATTTAGCACCTAAGTATATCAATGAATTGCAGTAAGAGACCATATTGGATAGGAGAGTCCATACTTCTAGACGAGGAGATGTGGAATATCTTCGATTGGGACTCAAGGGCATGAATCCAAGCAAGGGGAGATAGATAGAGATCAGAAAAATGAGGGAGCTATACCCTTACCTGATATATGTTTAAAATCAAACTTTTGTGGTCCAAAAGCTTTCAAGTGGAGAGGATTGACCCAGGAGGATCTTGTTCAATGCAGTTCGGCAGAGAGGTCCAGTCAGCTCCAGAAGTCCGATGTCTGGTTTAGTCTTCATACCGTCAGTTTCGCCAGTGAAGAAGTCTTCAAGTTGTTCGTGGTTCAGTTTGGGTTCATGATGTTGTAATTATCATGTGATGTCATGAAGTGTGTGGTATTTGTAAAGGTGAAATTTTTTTTAATGGTTAAACTAAGGTGGTCAAGACCTAAGTGTTAAAGTCAAAACCTAGCACTAAGCCCTAAGCCTAAGTAAAAACCTAGTGCTAAGACCTAATCCTAAAAAATATGGTCTAATCCTAGCACTATGTCAAAACCTAAATGCTAAACCTAAAACCTATGTAATAACCTAGCGCAAACATAAGTCTATGGTGTAAAATGAAGTTTGGGGTAAGTACTTTATATTAAAGTTTAAAACCCACTTTCATACTTTGAATAAACAAATATATAATAAACAGACCTAACCGCATCATAAACCGTGTTGGAGTTTGATAAAACATGTGTATAGAACTGCAGGTGGGAATTTAACCACCATCCTAAGCAAACGACTTGTAAACCGCGACGGATATTTGCTGTCACATGCAGCTGACTGTTGCAATAGATGTCGGAGTAACCGCCGGAACAGACTGCGACATGTCAGGCGCCTGTTCACATGCCAACAGTTACTCAATTCCGCACAATTAGGCTGACCGTCGGGGTTAGAGCCTATCCTGAGTTCAATTTTGGGTTTTTAAATTTAATTTAGCACTAAGGTTATGTTTCACATGTATCCTATCCTTTAGGTGTCACCTTTTTATAGGACCGAGACCCCAAATCATAGATTTTGCTCCACAACCATGCTAAGTTTGGCTTCAAGGAATTCGAGGCTTGAACCTATTTAAATCAACCATTTTCTTCCATAAAGGGGACATTGAGGGTATTTGAGTTCAGCTTCACAGGGATAGAGGTATTTTTGTTTTCAGCATAGCTCGATCGTCCGGAGGTGGACTTGAGCACAGAGACAGGTGTTGGAAAGCTGAGAGAGAGAGAGCTTCCTGTTTTCAGAGACTGGAAGTGCCTGCGAGCACAGTCAGTCTGGTGTTTTTGCTATGTAAAGACTTCCTCGAATAAATCCTAATAAAGCAGATGCCCATCTTGAAAGCGGACCTCGAGACGTAGTCCACCAGGGACGAACTCCGTAATCAATGTTTGCTGATTCTTCTCTCTGTTATTTACTGTGTTTTCATTCTTAATTTTTTGCTGGTTTAATTTGTGAATGATTTCCTTCAATATTCCATATTAAAGCATTCATCAGTTAACGATCAATTCACTTAATGGAAAACTAATCAAACTATCTCAACACATAATCGATCACATTCAGATTCATTATACATGTAATGACTTAGTGTGTCAAAGTCATTCTTAGGATGTAAAAGTCAAGGTGAGTATTGTCTTCATCCATCAAGTTAAGTTAACATAAAGTCACAAGTGTCAATTATTTTCAAGTATGTCAAGGTCAACCATATGTTAAGTTCAAAGTAAATACATCATATCAATTTCAGTCCATATTATGATATTTTATATCATTGTCAAGTCAAGAATTGCAGTCACCAAGGTTCTTTCCTTATCAAAGAAATAATTCTATATAGCATATGTCATATAACCCACCAATACTGATTTAATAGCATTTTATACCACTGTCATATAATGTCATAAGCCAAATCACCATTGTCAAGTTCATTCTGAAAGTCAAAATCAAGGCGTTGACATACTTGTTATGTCTAGGTTCGAGTGTCATGTTAAGATCAAATTGTCACTGTTATGCTAAGTGACATCACTGCATATAATATTGAGTCATAGGTCTTTGATATGTCATAGGTTATCGTGTCAACACACTGTCATAGTCCAACTTCACTAGTAATTAGATCACTGTAAAACACAATCAAGATTAATGTCACGACGTCACTGTCACAAGGATACACATGTCCGAAAATCTTTAGATCACACTCAATGTATTTTCTATACTTCAATCATTATAGCAATAAATCATACAATGCTTCACTACTGTCATATAGGTGACTGGCTAGGGCACCAAATGTTTCTGTAACTTCCCTCAAAAAATCACTAAATCAACCCTTAAATTCTGTGGCATACCCTTGAAATAAACTAGACCCAACACCTAGAAAGAATGGAGAAATAAAAAACCTTTTTGTTGCCGTCTAGGAGCTTGATATTGAATCTATTGTATTTATGTAATTTTGGATCTCCAAGGTCTGAAATTTCATCCTGTGGTATCTTTCTGAGACCTCTTTCCAACCCCACATGTTTGATCAAGATTGGATTCTTCACCCAATCTCCCACGATGACTTGATTATAGACTGGTTCAGTAGAGCGAACTTGTACAAAGTGCACATGTCACTGTATCGACCTTTGGCCCTGAAAACGATACCCAGCGAACTACAATGTGTCATATTTTTGTCACATATTACGAAATTTTAATCCAATGCTCAGAGAGAAAGTTATGATGATTTTCCCAAGGTCACCTGTTTGACATGGAATTCAGGATTTTGCAAAAACCCTAATTCTTCAAATCATATTTCCGAAAATATAGTGAACCAAGATCTGAAATTCGGTCACGAGGTTCATCAGGATTTCAGCTCAACTGTGTTTTTTTTTCATCTTTTGAAGCTTCGTAGAAACAAAGTTATAGCGAAAATTCCACGATGTCTTGTTTTGGAGGATATATGAGCTTTATTTTTATAGAGTTGAGAGGGGATTCTATAGTGAACATTGAAGGAGACATTTAGGATTTTAACACATTATTAGTTAATTCTAATTGATAAATATTGTGTATTTTTTTTTTCTTATGCCCTAAGGAAGATGCACTACCTAAATAGATTAGGCTTTTTAATGAGATGTAGGAGTTATATGGGTCCATAGTGGCTTGAAGCCTGCTTAGGATAGTACCTCCACAAAGTATGGAAATAAACCCTTAATATTAATTTTAGGTACCTACAACTAATGGAAATGTGCCAAGTCACCTTCTTTTGGGGATTTAGCCCACTAACTGGGGTTGCAACTGTTCACTTATCTTTGTTACACAACATTTTGTCATATCCCTACAATCCTCCATTCTCGTACATTGGAGGAATATTCACGTGACTTGTGAACGATCGTCATCACCAAAAACACCTTCAGCATCCTCTGCATAAGGACAAACATTCTCTGAAGAACATTTTCTCTGAAAACAGCAGTCTTTGTGACACATGCTTGATTCATCACCGTGCCCCAGTGGAAATCCCTGCCACTAGAGGGGGCAATTGGTGACATGTCCATGTGTTCATTCACGCCTCAGGACCATAGGGATATTTTAAAAATAAATGGCGGAATTTTGGTTCTAAGAAACTCCAAAATGAATCATCAAAGGAAGTTGAGTGGTTTGGTTTCGAATCTCCATGTATAGGAAGTGGTTTTCCACCTCTAATGGAACCTTCCTATGAGATAGGGCCTGTCCCATGATTATAGGGATCCCAGCTTCCTCTCCTCCATCTATAAAAGCTTGCCCTCTCCATTAGCAAGCCCAGGCATTGAACTTCCTTAGGAAGAAATATCATGTAAGAAGCTTTAATATTAGGATTTAGGAAGTGATCGAAGATAAACTCGTAAAGAGGAGGCTTCCTCTTGATTCTGATGGAGCTTTGTTGTGACATGCTCTCTTATCAGCCTGCTTGAAAAGGAAGAGCATAGCGTCCAGGCATTTGGTTCTTAATCTTCCTTTTTGTCATTTATAATATAAGCGACTCTAATTTTGGTTCCATTCTTGTGTTTACTCTTTTATGTAATGCAACAAATTATACCTTCTCTGATTGATATATAGTTACATTCTTTAAGTATTACGTTGTATGTCGTCATTTCTCTGCATATGTACAGGTGTCCGGATGTGTCAAACGGAAGGATTGTGATCTGTTAGGCTAGGGACAAGGAGCACCGCTTCTTCCTCGACAACAACAGCATGGGATTTAAATTAGGCTACTTATCGCAATCTTTGTCTTTCTTGTAACTAGGAACCAACATCATTGCATGATTTGATTGTTGCTAGACCAATCTGGAGCTAGTGGGATCGCCTGCGTAAGCGGAGTTTACCTCCTCGACAATTTGGCGACTCACTTTGAGGGATCGGGATAGTGTCTTGGATTGTCCACGATGGTCACCGCAAGATCGCACGGAAATAACTCACTATCGCTCTGCACATAGGTAAAAAGGTAAAAAGTAAATATGTTTTTACTATTGGTCATATTTATAACTTTTCCAAATAAAATTTAGGTTTTGAGACTTTTTTTTCCAATATTTCACTATGTTTTGTCAAAAAATGGGTTTTACACTTGCTTTTTGTGCAACAACAGGTTTTCACGCGATTAAGACAACGACACGAGTTGTCTTTTATACTTTTTTGGACTCGGTAAATCATGAAAAAGTCACTACTGGAGTCACCTTTTAGCTCTTTTCTGACTCCCTAAAACTGAAAATATCGTCGATTCGCTTGTCGTTTTGAGCTCATTAAATTGGTTGTGAAATGACATCTACCCAATATACGTTTACCCCTTTTTCGGGCTGGGATAGATTATTTATGAAAAAGGAATACCCTAGCCTATCGTGACTAGGAGGTTATCTCAGACATAGTTTTCTACCTTTTCGGATCTGTGGGACTATTTACAAAAAGGGACTACTGGAGTTTTCTCTTCCAATGTTTTTCAAACTCTCTAAACATGAAAAGACCTCGAGTTCTTCCTTTGTCAGACTCGTTAAAAATTGATGACATCGGACTCTGTCATAATGACGTTACTCGAGTTCCTCCTTCCTAGGGCTCGTTAAATGTACTAGGTCGGATTTGTCCAAGGAAAATCTTATATCGCAAGCATATGCTATCCCCTTCAAGCTTGTTTCCAAAAATAATTGGGGTACTCGCCAGAAATGGTAGGAGAACATGGAACTAGTATCATCGTCGTGTCAACATTATGTTGCTCTTGAACATGGCACTCGTCTGCATTCGTGTCGGGTTGTGGACATCTCATCTCGTTATCTGCTTGCCTCCGTGGGTTTGGGTAATCTCTTTTGACCGCTCATCTATTCTTTGCCATGTCACCATGACCTCAGATCCTTTGATGTCAAATATTTCCAAATCCAGTGTCGTGCTGCTGATATGTTCAAGAGAAGTTGACCTCTGCATTTTTCAACCTCCCTCTAATTCTCTACTGATCTTGATTCACAAACATCATGTTCCTCTGTTTCGTGTCAATGATGTGGGAAACACTATGGCCCACCTTCGATCAAGGTCACTTCCTGTTGACTTCAGCTCATTATCCAGGATGCTGATCTAGAGACTCCCTTCAGGTACCTTGGAACCTGCATGCCTCAATGGCAGGTTCTTCACATTCGACACAAGGTTTTCATTATTGGCCTTCGATCGAATGATTCTCCGGGTGTTCGACGCCAGCTCACTGTTCACATTTCGTGGATTGTACCTCTTGTAACTTGAGAGCCATCATCATTATTGGTGGTTCCTCTCGCGTCTGTTAACAACTTTCATTATTGGCTGGTAATCAGACGATGTTCTTGCATGTTCAACTTCAGCTCACTTATTTGCATGCTCAAACTTGTACTCTGTTCAGGTCACGATGGAGCGCAAGACCCTGGATCTTGTCTGATAAAATCCAGGCTACGGATTCTTTATGGATTATCATGATTGGTTACATGACTCATTTTATTGGATGGATACAACCATACCTGAGTCTACTTGTTGATCCTTCTTTGCTGGATGGTTGCGTCCATACCTTGGATCCCGGTTATTGTACACTCTATTATGGATGGCTGCGCCCATGCCACATATCATGTATCAAAGATATCAGTTGTATTTGTATTTTCAGGTCTTCCGACGACATTGTTTTCATTTGGGCGCATTCTCATAAAGAATTTCACCCCTCCCTCTCCCTCGAACCTCATGCTTTAGGGGGCATCTGTTACACAGCATTTTGTCACCGTCCCTGCAATCCCTCGTCCCGTACATTAGAGGATTGTTTCTGTGACCTGTGAACAGTAAAATGTCCTGAAAACACCTTCATGGCATACTCCTGCATAAGGAAAAACATTCTCCTGAAGAACATTTCCTCTGAAAAACCCTAAAAACAAATGTATTAGCCTTGGCGCGACTAGCCAGTTCATCCCTCGCGCCAATGGGGGAAATCCACACTAGAGGGTGCGCCAACTGGTGCTCTATCCCTGTGTTTCACTCGTGCCAAGCTTATTAAGGGATGTTTTTTAAAAATAAATGGTGGAAGTTTGATTCTAACAAACTCCAGAATGAATCATCAAAAAGAGTTGTGTGGTTTTTCTCTAGATCTCCATGTATAGGAAGTGGTTTTCCACCTCTCATGGAACCTTCCTAAGAGATAGGACTTATCCCATGATTATAGGGATCCCAACTTCCTTTCCTCCATCTATAAAATATTTCCCTCTCCATTAGCAAGCTAGCTGAACTTGTAGGAAGGAAACTATAGCTGGGCAACTATTGAGAGCTGAGCCGAAGAGAATCCTGTAAGAGAGAGAGCTTTGTCCAGATTCCCGACAGGGTTTTTTGAGACACGCTCTGCTGCAAGCCTTGCTGAAGGAAGATCATAGCGTCAGAGCTTTTGGTTGTAATCTCCCTCTTGTCATTTATAATATAAGTGACTCTGATTTTGGTTCCATTCTTGTGTTTACTCTTTTATGTAATGCAACGAATTATATCTTCTCTGACTGATATATATAGTTACATGCTTTAAGTATTACGTTGTACGTCGTCGTTTCTCTGCATGTGTACAGGTGTCCGGATGTGATGAACGGAAGGATTGTGATCTATCAGGCTAGGGACGAGGAGCATCGCTTCTACATCGACAACAGCAGCGTGGGATTCAAGGTAGGCTACTTATTGCGATCTTTTTATTTCTTGTAACTAGGAATCAAAGTCATTGCGTGATTCGATTGTTGCTAGACCCAATCTTAGGGCTGGTCGATTGCTCTCTCGTTCGCAGAGGGGATTTACCTTCCTCACAACAATTCTTCTTAATGCCCTAAGGAAGATGCACTACCTAAATAGATTAGACTTTTTAATGAGATGTAGGAGTTATATGGGTCCATAGTGGCTTGAAGCCCTTAAATAGGATAGTATCTCCACAAAGTATGTAAAGAAACCCTTAATATTAATTTTATGTACCTACAACAAATGGAAATGTGCGAAGTCACCTTCTTTTTGGGGATTTAGCCTACTAACTGGGGTTTTTACCTTCAAACTCACTTATCTCTCTAACTAAGAGGAACCATGTGGCGTACCACATACCGTTGGAAAGATCCCTTCGAGGAGAATCCAATGAAATGGATATCCAAGCCAAAATCAATGATTTAACCCTTCAAAAACCTTCTAAAAAGTCGGGGTACATCCTCAGTCCAGAGAACACAAACCCTAGGACTTGGGTTTTCAACCATCCAATAATGTAGCTGCTATCTAGATGTAATCTAACAATTACTGAGAAGCGTTCATTATCCATTCAACATCAATGACTAGTGTTTTTGGTCAAAGTCAAACCCAGTCAAATCCATGGGTTGACATCGATGCCAACACCATTAATCTGCCGAAGTTCTAAGTCATTTTATTCAAAGATCTTTGATCCTTCAAAGGCCATAATACCTCCCTTCTTGTTCCACCATGCCAAGTTCTTCTTGATTGTTGAAAGGTATAGTGAGGGAAGGTCTTCTGTAGTGTGTGCCTTCGCCGAAAAGGGCTCAAATTGTCTTAAGGAGATAGACTTAAGTTGTGGTGAGTTAATTTGTAGTTTATGGGAATAATCATCATAAGTTCATGCGTAGTGTTGTAGTTTCAGTTAAGTGGAGTATTCATCAGTTTGATTAGAGAATGCAGTGGCAATTAACAATTTAGTTAGATTGAGTTACACTTCAGTCTTGATTGAAGGAAGAGCAAGTTAGATCTCCAGTGTTGATTGTAGAGAGCACGAGTTAAAAAATCTTGTGATGATGGGAAGGAGAGCAGTAAAAATATCAGTTAACTTGCTTTCACAACTCGAGTTCTAAATTTGAACTAGACTAATTTAGCATGGATCAAATCTATAAAGGAAGGACAAAGGCACAAGTAAATTACAATTGTTTTGTGCATAGAGGACTGTGACGAGACAAAGCTCGTGAGTTAGTGTGAGAGAGCCTTGATTGTGGAGCGCAAGACTTGTGTCCCAAAGAATAGGAGCACTAGTGCGCTAGAATTTAGGAGCTTATTGGTTGTGTGAAAAAATGTGTCGAGGTCCTAAAAAGTAGGAGCTCAAGTGCGTTAAGAAATAGGGCCCATAAGTGCGCTAGAAAACATCAGATCAATGCAAGGTATAAGGAGGCCAATGAGGAGAAAAATTGAGGTAAGACATTAGGGTTTTCAGTGCAAGTCAAGGAGGCAACAAAAGGATCAATTGTGTGCAGGAACCAAAGATCAAGTTGTGATCGAGGAAGGCTAAGATCAATTGTATTAATATAGTTTTGTGTGAGAAGTAGAACGTTTTCTCAGGAAAGACAAAGTGCTTCATACTAGTTTCAATTGCTCCAAGGACAATCAATAAAATAGCCACATCAAGCAAAAAGGTTTTCCCTATTGGATTTCCTAAGAAAAAGTGTGTCAATTTGTGCTTGTGTTTTTCTCTATGTGTTTTTATTTCGATGCATATGAGTTGTTAAAAGACTATATATCTTAGTGAAAGTAAACTAATTTCAGCTTTCATTTATTCATCTAATTTGTTGCATAATTTCACAGAAATTTAACATGGTATTAGAGCATAGGTAAGTATAAAGACCAACATCAAGT